>JAGFNQ010000253.1:314307-329735 GCA_024364735.1 Boesenbergia rotunda | reverse complement strand
AAGTCCGACATTTAGGGTTCCTTTCACATACCTTAGGATCCTTTTGACCACAATTAAATGGGACTCTTTTGCACAAGATTGATACCTAGCACACATACCTACCGTAAAAAGTATGTCGAGTCTACTAGCGGTTAGGTATAGGAGACTACCAATCATGCTCCTATATTGTTTAGAGTCTACCATTTTACCTTCAAGATCACTATCCATTTTCACATTAGTTCCTATGGGTGTAGATGTTTCCTTAGCATGTTCTAAACTAAATTTCTTTAGCATCTCCTTAGCATATTTGGTTTGAAATACATGTGTACCTTCATTAGTTTGCTTAACTTGAAGGCCTAAGAAAAAGGTTAACTCTCCTACAAGACTCATCTCAAATTCATCTTCCATACATTTGATGAATTCTTGTAAGAAGTCATTATTTGTTGACCCAAAAATGATATCGTCTACATAGACTTGGGCAACAAATATGTCCTTATCCTTAGATTTTAGGAACAATGTAGGGTCTATTGTTCCTCTCCTAAACCCCTTAGACACCAAAAATGAAGAGAGCCTTTCATACCAAGCCCGGGGAGCTTGTTTCAATCCATACAAGGCTTTTCTTAATTTGAATACGTGTCTCGGATAGTTGGGATCCTCAAATCCGGGGGGTTGTTCTACATAAACCTCTTCCTTAATAATCCCATTGAGGAATGCCGACTTCACATCCATTTGGTGGAGTGTAAAACCCATGTGAGCGGCATAGGCTAGTAGAATTCTAATTGACTCTAGCCTAGCTACGGGGGCATAGGTCTCATCATAATCTAATCCCTCAACTTGGTTAAAACCCCTAGCTACTAATCTAGCCTTGTTCCTAGTGATTTTACCTTGGTCATCTAATTTATTTCTAAAAACCCATCTCGTAGTTACAATGGTACAATCGGTGGGTATAGGAACTAGCTCCCAAACTTCACTCCTCTCAAATTGGTTTAGCTCTTCTTGCATGGCCAACACCCAATCAACATCTCCCAATGCTTCATCAATGGTCTTTGGTTCTAATTGGGAGATTAGAGCTATTTGACTAGTCTGATCCCTAAAGTATGACCTAGTCCTTACTCCTTGAGTGACATCACCTACAATTTGGTCAATGGGATGATCATGATGATGTCTCAAGGGTCTAGAGGTTGTAGGTTCATTTACTCCTTCTTCCTCATCCTCTAGGGTACTTCTTACTCCCCCTTGATCATTGCCCTCCAATTGTAGGTCTTGAAGTCTTTGGGCAAGGGGTTGGACCTCTTCTATATCCTTATCAATTGAGGCCTTCCTAGGGTAGGTACTAGTGGTTTCATCAAATTTGACATTTGAGGACTCCTCAATCACTTTTGTCCTCTTGTTGTACACTCTATAACCCCTACTAGTCAATGAATACCCTACTAAGATTCCTTCATCGGCCTTTGATTCAAATTTTCTTAGGTCGTCTTTGGTGTTTAAGATGTAAGCTTTACATCCAAAGACCCTAAAATAGTGGACTTGGGGTACCCTTCCATTCCAAAGTTCAAAGGGTGTTTTTCCTAAAAACCTATGTACCAATACTCGATTTTGAATATAGCAAGCGGTGTTAACCGCTTCGGCCCAAAAGTAGCTAGGAAGAGAGTATGCATTAAGCATAGTCCTAGCGGCTTCTTGTAGGGCTCGGTTTTTCCTCTCAACTACCCCATTTTGTTGAGGAGTCCTAGGGCATGAAAACTCATGCTTGTATCCATTTTCAACACAAAATTGTGTGAAGTTAGCGTTTTGGAACTCCCCACCATGGTCACTTCTAATTCGGTTTATTTTGGTATTCTTTTCATTTTCTACCCTTTTGCTAAAACCTATAAATATGTTTAGGGTATCATCCTTATGTTTCATGAAATGAACCCAAGTGAACCTAGAAAAATCATCTACTATCACTAAGCAGTACTTACTCCCTACAAGTGATGGAGTACTATGACAATCAAACAAGTCTATATGTAAAAGTTCTAAGGGCAAAGAAGTGGTACTTAAAGTTTTACCTTTGTGTGATGCTTTTGATTGCTTACCCTCTTGACATGCATCACATAACTTGTTCTTTTCGTACTTGATCATTGGGAGCCCCTTCACCAATTCTTCCTTGGCCACTCTTGTAATGTTTCTCATGTTGACGTGTCCAAGTCTTCGGTGCCATAACCACCCTTCTTCTTCTTTGGACATGAGACACTTAACAACATTGTTAGTAGCATAAGATAGATCAAGATAATACAAGTTTGCTTCTCTAAACCCTTCTAATATGATAGTGTTTGATTCACATTGTTTTATTACACATTTCTTAGCATGAAATTCTACTCTAAACCCGGCATCACATAATTGACTTACACTTAATAAATTGAACTTCATATCCTTAATCAAGAGTACCTTATGAATTGAAATAGTGGGAGATACCTCAATTGTGCCCCTACCAATGATCCTTAACTTTCCACTGTTCCCAAAGGAGACCGTCCCTTCTCTTAGGTAGCTAATAGTAGTGAACTTGCTCACATCCCCGGTCATGTGTCTTGAGCATCCACTATCTACTATCCACAAGGTTGGGGCCTCCTTCACTTTTACCTAAACAACACGGAAAACACACTCTTTTGGTACCCATATCTTTGATCCATAAGCATCATTTAAAAATTTCTTAGGTACCCATGCCTTCTTTGTAGTTCCCCTAGTCCCTAGTCTCCTAGATGCACCAATCCTACCGGTAAGTGAAACAAAAGCTACTTCCTTGGTCTTAGGCCTATAACCTAATCCGGCCTTGTTGTATACAGCCCTTTGACTGTTTATGATCATGTCAAGGTTGCTTGATCCTACTTGAAATTTTCTAAGTGCTTTTGTGAGGTCATCTATTTGTTTCCTTAACTCCTTATTTTCATTTTCAGTATATGAGACATGTGAAGAAGTAGAGCTAGCATGCAAATCCTTAAGTTTAATAGCTTCTACTCTAAGCATGGCAATTTCTTCCTTAAGATCCTTAATTTTGTTTCTAGCCTTAGCTAAATCCATGTTAGTGCTAGTAATGATTTTCACTAAAGTAGAAGAGGGTAAGTGGTATACCTCACTTACCGAAGCCTCTGACTCTGATGATGATGAGGTGGAGGAGCTCTCATCTTCACTACTTGAACTCCGTTCATCGTCTGAAGAATCTGAACCATCTTGTGCCATAAGAGCGAAGTGGGAGACTTGCTCTTCTTCTTCCTCTGAGGATGAGGGATCGTCCCAGGTCGCCTTGAGGTTCGTGGCACTCTTCTCCTTTCCCTTTGACTTCTTCTTGTCATTCTTCTTCTTCTCTTCTTTCTTGTCCTCCCTCTTCTTCAACTGGGGACATTCGTTCTTCATATGTCCCTCTTGGTGACAGTTGTAGCATATGATCTCCTTGGCCTTACCCTTACCTTTGGCCCCTTTCCTAGCATATGATTTGTTAGAAAAACTTTTAAATGCCTTACGAAACTTCCTTACCATAAAGGCTTCTTGGTCACTGTCCATGGAGGCGCTTGACTCCTCCGAGTCCGAGGATGATGAGTAGATCACCTTCTTCTTCTCCTTTCTCCTCTTCTTCTCTTTCTCTGCAACAAAAGCAATACCTTTCTCTTTTGCCGACATGTTAGCTTGCTCGTGCAGTTCAAATTCACAAAATAGATCGTCCAATTTAACTAAGGACAAGTCCCTCGATACCTTGTAAGCATCAACCATGGATGCCCACAGAGTGGTTCTTGGGAAAGCTTGTAAGACATACCTGACGATGTCCCGGTTTTCGATTTTCTCTCCAATTACATGGAGCTCGTTGATCACTTCCTTTACTCTTCCATGCAGCTGACTGACGGTCTCGTTGCTCTTCATGGAGAGTGATTGCAGTTGGGCCACCAACAAGTCCTTCTTGGCTCTTCTGGACTCGTTTGACCCCTCGTTCAGTTCAACTAATTTGTCCCATAGTTCTTTGGCGCTCTTGAACGGCCCCACCTTGTTCAGTTGCTCCTTTGAGAGCCCGCATTGCAGTGTGGTGGTGGCCTTGGCATTTGATTGCGCCCTCTTCATCACTTCTTTGGA
This sequence comes from Boesenbergia rotunda, assembly GCA_024364735.1. Classification (NCBI taxonomy): domain Eukaryota; kingdom Viridiplantae; phylum Streptophyta; class Magnoliopsida; order Zingiberales; family Zingiberaceae; genus Boesenbergia; species Boesenbergia rotunda. The sequence goes on along the minus strand of JAGFNQ010000253.1, from coordinate 325,658 downwards.
CCATGTTCTCATAGGAGTTGGGTCTCCTCTTTCATCGACGGGCGCCTCGAAGCCATCTGCAACACTTATCCATGTTTCTATGTCATTCATGAGGTAGTACTGCATTCTACCTTTCCAGTACGCGAAGTCGTTGCCGTCGAAGAACGGTGGTCGTGCGGTGGAGTATCCCTCTTGAAACGCCATTTCAGATGTTCTGGTTGATTGTTAGATCTTCCAAAACGCACTCGCTCTGATACCAACTGAAGGATCGATGTGGCGTGCAGAGGGGGGGTGAATGCACTTTTTCGGATCGTTGAACTCTGCAGTCTTGTTAGCGCAGCGGAAATAATAATATAAAAGAAATACAGAAACAATGCTAACACTTTCAGTTACTTGGTATCCACCCAGATGGGTGACTAGTCCAAGGATCCACGCCGCGAGCACCACTTTTCACTATCGAAAAGTCTCCTTTAGGTGGAGAAACCTTCACAGCAAGAGCTTCCTCTTTACAGATGTAGAAATGAGATGGAGGAAGCAAGGAATCACTTTACAATTTGGCAGCACTTCGTTACTGTACGGAACGGTACAGACACGTGTAACGAAGCCTCCTTTTATAGGTGAAAAGGACAGATTCGCAGTCTGTCCAGACGCCCACCAGTCGACTGCCCCAAGGGCAGTCGACTGGCCCGACATTAAATGCCGGCCAACGGCTAGCAAACAGCTAGCCAACGGCTAGTTTTGGGGTATACCAGTCGACTGCCCCAAGGCCAGTCGACTGGTCCAAGGCTGCGAACTCTCTGTGGGTTTTGGCAGTCGACTGCCTCAGGGCCAGTCGACTGCCCTGCCTCCCAGCTCAGCTCCAGCCACTCCGAACCCTCTCCTTCGCGTGTGCCTTCAGGTCTGCTCCCTTGGCTCGCCCCTTGAAGTCCTCTTCCTCTGGCTATCGTCCCTCGGATGCGCACACAAGCCTTCCCTTGGCTTGCCTCCATGCCACCCTTCACGTGTGCCCTTTGAAGTCCACTTCCCGGCTTGCCCTTGGAGCTCTCCTCCCTCGGCTCTCGTCCCTCGGATAGGTCCACCAAGTGTGATTCTCCAAGTCCTGCAAACTCAATCACACAAATCAAATACAACATAACACTCTAACTTTAAACTTATTCGCCCACACATCAAAACCATGATTTTCAATCATTTAAAGGGCCGATTGCCTCAACAGTTTGGTTGTAAGGTGTTCATCCTAAACACCAAGGACCATCTTGGAAAGTTCACGGCAAAGGCTGATGAAGGGATACTAGTCGGGTATTCCCTCGTTAGCAAAGTCTACCGAGTCTACAATAAGAAGTCTAAATTAATTGAAGAGTCTTCTGATGTTGTCTTTGAAGAAATTCCAAAAGTCAATGGTCAGCCAGAAGATGAAGTCCAATACGAACTTAGGAGACTAAGTTTGAATGAGAGTCCAAATGTTGTTGATGGTGATGAATCCGATGACGGTGAGCCTAGACAATCCATAGATCAGCCGGATCCTGAGGCTGAAATTGTGTCTAGTGAACTCATTCAAGAAGCACCACCAACACCTAGGCAAACTAGATTAGCCTCTAGTCATCCCCAAGACCAAATTGTTGGAGACATCCATCATGGGGTTAGGACTAGATCATTCTTTAGGAATGAGGCTAATGAAGTTGCTCTAATTTCCGAAATTGAGCCTAAAAAAATTGATGAAGCATTAAGTGATCCCGATTGGATCATTGCAATGCAAGATGAACTAGGTCAATTCGAAAGAAGTCAAGTTTGAGACTTAGTCCCTAGACCTAAGAAGACCACCATCATTGGAACCAAATGGGTCTTCAAGAACAAATTGAATCATAAGGGAGAAATTATTAGAAACAAGGCACGCGTAGTAGCCAAGGGCTACAGTCAAGTTGAAGGCCTTGATTATGATGAGACCTATGCTCCCGTGGCACGATTAGAGTCCATCCGATTGATGCTAGCATTTGCAGCACATCGTGGTTTCAAATTATATCAAATAGACGTCAAATCGGCTTTTCTAAATGGTTTGATTAGGGAAGAGGTCTATGTCGAACAACCTCCGGGGTTTGAGAGTACCGAATTCCCAAAGCACGTGTTTAAGCTCAAAAAGGCACTTTATGGCCTCAAACAAGCACCCCGAGCTTGGTACGAGCGGTTGTCAACTTTTCTGATTGAAAAAGGCTTTGTAAGATGCCAAATAGACCTTACACTATTTCTACGGAGAGATGGTGACAATATTTTTGTAGCCCAAGTATATGTCGATGACATAATTTGTGGCTCGAACAACAAGGGATATTTAAATGAATTCATTGGACACATGGAAAGCGAGTTTGAAATGAGTCTTATGGGAGAGTTGACTTTCTTCCTTGGACTTGAAATCAAGCAAACTCGCGATGGTATCCATGTACACCAATCAAAGTATACACAAGAAATGCTTCGAAAATTCAATATGAGTGATTCAAAAGAGGTAACCACTCTCATGGCTACAAATACAAGATTAGATAATGATAAGAGTGGTAAACTCGTTGATTTGACTCAATATCGAAGCATGATAGGGAGTTTGCTATACCTCACAGCTAGTCGACCTGATATTCTTTTCGCTGTGGGTATGTGCGCTAGGTATCAAGTCTGTGCCAAGGAATCTCATTTAATCGCTGTTAAGCGAATTTTGAGATATCTTAAAGGCACAATAGGAGTCGGTCTTTGATACCCCCGTACCGAATCATTTGATTTAATTGGCTATACGGATTCCGACTACGCTGGATGTAAGTTGGACCGGAAAAGCACAAGTGGGGGTTGCCAATTCTTGGGTTCATCTTTAGTTAGTTGGTCAAGTCGGAAGCAACATTGTGTTGCTCTCTCCACGACCGAGGCAGAGTATATTGCTATCGGAGAGAGCGTATCGCAATTGTTGTGGATGATTCACACTCTAGAGGACTATGGATTGAGTTACAAGGGTGTGCAAGTGTTATGTGATAACATTAGCACAATTAACCTAACCAAGAATCCAGTCCATCATTCTAGGACAAAACATATTGAAGTGTGTCACCACTTCATTAGAGATCATGTGGCTAGGGGAGATATTGTACTCTCACATGTAGAGTCCAAATCAAACCTCGCTGACATTTTCACTAAACCACTCCCCGAAAATGAATTTAGTTTCCTAAGAAGGGAGTTGGGAATGTGTCGTGCTTCATGAATTTCAAAATGCATTCAAAACCCTTCATGATTATCTCGAAATTGTTGGGAAACAATTGGGTAACTTTGGGGACATCTCACACAAACTATAAGGTTCAACAAAACATTTTTGTTTGCTAGATATGTCAATGCATCCCTTGAGAAATTAAGTTGACGAGATAATAATCACTTCGGTGACCAAGTATGGGGAAAACCAGTGCATAACATATGTGCATTTGGCTCCATGATCATACTTGGACATTCCAATCAAGGAAACTTGATTGGAAACTTGGATTTGGCACAAATTGTTTGAATGATTGTTGTTTGAGTTTGACTCCACTTGGGTGGAGCAAAGTGATTGTTGAACCTATAAGGACATTTGATCCTTGTTTAGGGATCAATTTTAGTCATGAGATCATGTCCAAGTTCGATAAACTTCATCAGATCTCGTTGGAAAGATTCTGAAAATCTAAGACAGAATGTTTCAGATCGTATCTGAAAGTTTCAGGAACCCTGATCGGTCACTGGACCGATTAGGTGTAAGGCTGATCGGTCCCCGGACCGATCTGGATCCATCCTGTACCGATCGGTCCACAGACCGATCAGAGGGGCAGCAGTGACTTTACGAAATCCTGACCAAACTTACTGAGCTAGCCTGGATCGGTCCCCGGACCGATCTGGCACCCTATGGTGATCGGTCCACAGACCGATCAGGGGGCTCACAGGTTTCCCTCCGAACCCTACTGTTCGTGTCCTGATCGATCAGCCGATCGATCAGGAGCGTGCCTGATCGGTCACCCGACCGATCAGGCCCAGGTCAGTCCGATCAGGCTAGGCTATAGCCTGATCGGTCTGGGCGCTATCAGATCGAACGGTGATCCGTTCAAACGCATTAAAGTCTGGTTTGTGGACCGATCCACCAACCGATTAACTCGTCGCGTAAACCCTTTTTCTCCCAAGCCCTAGCGTCGAATCACCACACACGCACTTCATCCTGAGCGAGAAACCTCCCTGCGTCCTCTTCTTCCTCGAGAGAGCTTCTGTGCGTGTGTTCCTGGGAAGGGCTACTGCAAGTTCTGTCTTCTTCCTGCGGTTTTCTCTCTCGCTGAAGGGCTTTGCGATCAGCTCTTGCGCCGAAAGCCTCTCCTGCACAAGCCTTTTTCCCTTCTAGACTTCAAGAACTTCACTAATGGCACCAAAGTGAGTTTTGACTCAGTTTTCCTTACAAATCAGTCTATAAAATATGTATATGAAGCTAATCCTGTTTTGGTGTTTGTTCTTGTTATTGTGCCATAACCTTCTTGTGTTGGCTGTGACCCTATCTTTCCATGCTTCATCTTATGATTATGTTATCTGTGACCAAATCTCTCTCTCATTTCATAATTGTCCTTCTGTTGATCAAATGTGTTATCTTATATTCTCTGATTGGGTCGTTGATTACATCCTATATTTTGATCAAACCTTAACCTATATCATGATTCGATTCACTCCTCTTGATCAAATCCCTGTCATGACCTATTCCATTCTTTAGAAAATCATCAAAGGGAAAAGAACCCGCAGAGGGCAGCGCGAAGGGGAAAGCTCCTTCATCATCTGCGCCCTCCAGAAGGCCTCAGCCTTCCTCGAGCTCTCGTTTTCCAAATGTCGCCTGTGAGCAGGCTTTCCAATCAAGGACCTTCAAATTGTTACCCTGTCGATCGATAGATGTTCCTTTTCTGACTGAACATTGTCCGTCGGTCATGGAGATAGTCATGTTTTACAACCTTGGTTTTCTCCTCTCTCTGGAAAGACCTATCAATTATGACCTAGTCTCCGAATTTTACAACAATCTTCAGCAGGGACTTCAGGGGGGCTTCGAGTTCACCACTCGAGTCACCAAGAGGAACCTTGACTTTTTTTACGAGATTCTAGTTGAATATCTGGGTGGTCGACGATCATCCAACCTATATTCGATTTATCCCGAGCTTCCTGATCCTCTATTGGCCCCTTTTGCGGATGTTACTCCCGAAGGCATTTATCAGCACTTCTTTGGTTATCCCCGCCCAGCCGGTCTCGATGAGTTGGGTCCTGATTTTCCGACCTTTGCAATTCTACGTTTGTCTCCTGTTGATTACGTCTTATTCAAGATTATCACAAACTGTATTCTTCCAATCACTTCCAAGCCCTTAGCTGAGATTCGACCCTACCATTGTCTTATGCTCTACGACATGCACTGCCTGATGGACTTCGATATCATGGAGAGCATCTTTCAGTCCATCTTATCCTATCGTGAGCCGAGCCGTCGCACGGTCTACATGTCATTTGGTCACGTCATCACCGATTGGCTTATATCAGTCGGTGTTGATGTCTGATAAGTACCATTTTGTTGATTATTTTAATTGCTAAAATCCATGTTTGACCCATGTTTTACTTGCTTAATTATGATTTTACCCTAGGTTTTAGAACTTACCTTTATTTTGGACTTAATTGCAAATTTACACATATTTGGATTATTTGGCCACTAATTTGTGATCTAATTTTTGTAGGCATGAAGGGTACATGGACCTAGGGCATATTGGGACAAACTTGAGTCGGAAGTGACCCGGATCGAGTTATCAAGATTAGGATTAAATCTGGGCCGTCCGATTCAAAAGCGGCTAGATCTGAGCCATCCGGGACCATCTGAAGCAATCCGAGCTGGGTTAGGGTTGATCAAGCACTCTGATCAAGATCTGAAGGTTTCATCCCAATCAGAGCTCAATCAACCGTTGGATCAAGCTCGGAGGGCTCTAGATCGTCCATTCAAAGATTAGGTTGATCTGGACCATCCGTTGCACATCTAGAGGATCCGAGCTACCATGAGGCAGATCCTGACCCCAGATCAACATCCTCAAAGATTGGATCAAATCAGAGCAAGATCAGCCGTTGGATTTTCTCAATTTAATCTGAGCCGTCCATTGCTGGCTACTTAAGCAAAAATCTGCCCAGACTTCTCCTCGTCGCGTCTTCGCCACAATAGTAGTTCTTCTTCATTTTCTTCGTTTTTGCTTCAATTTTTCTCCAATTCGAGGCGCGACCACCTCAACTTCTACCCTAGAACAAGTTTTGGATCATCGGATGAAGCTTCCTTGGAGAATTCAGCTCAGTTTCGCACCGGACAAGGTTGTTTGAGGGTTTCGACAGCTTTGTGGTCCGATCACTCGAATCTCACTCACAAGCCATCTCCGATCATCTAAGCCATCTGTAGGGGTTCTCAGGTGAGCTCAGAGCATCTCCATATCACCTCCGCAATCCATTAAACCAAGATCGAGGAGTTCGGATTGGATTTTCCCAGCTTAGTGCAGAGTGAGCTGAAATCGATCAATTGAAGTTGTTTCCACTGATTTGCGGAGCCGAAGGGGTTCTTGGCTTGCCCTTGCGTGACGAACAAGGAATTCTTGAGCTCAGGAAGGGTTAAGGATTAGTTTCATCTAGTTAATTTCAGTTTCTTTAGCTGTAATTTTCGAATTCTGCATCTGTTCTGTTTCTGAATGTTTGTATCAGCTACCTTAGTTTAAGTTTTGAATTTTTTTTTTTTGGCTTAAATTAGTGGTTTAAATCTGTTCTTTCATTAGTTAGCTAGTTTGTTTAGTTAATTCTTCACTTAATTTTACTTGCTTTGCAATTTTATGCTTGCGTATCAGTTGTATCCCTGATTTCTGCATTTTGTTTCCCTGTTGTGTATCACTTTCATTGCCTTGCGTATCAATTCTTCCTTTCGGTAGCTGCATTCTGTTTTAAGCAAGTGTTAGATTTTCTTCTACGATCTACATTGTAGCTGGATTCATTTGCAACAAATTTAGTATCACTTTCTGCTTCTTGTATCAGTTTGTTGGAATCGAACTCCATTTCTGCATTTGGATAAATTTCTGCACATCACTGTATTTCTGCACAATCCAATTCATTTCTGCAATATAATTATTCTGCATGCCTTAGTTCAATTCTGTTAAAGTGTGTATCAGTGAGACTTGAGATGGAAATCTATTGCAATCGAATTTAGTTGTTTTGTTGGGTTTTAGCATCCAATTAGTTACGGAATTGCTGCACACCAATTTCCAGTTTCTGCACAATAGGATTCAAGCTGCCGAATTGTATCAAGTGAACTTAGATCTGTCAAACCTTATCTGATCCCTAGTTTGGTACATTCAATTTCAGTTATTTCGTTTGGCTTCACATCAGATTGTTTGGAAATTCTGCATTGGCATTATTGAAACTCTGCATTTCGTGACTGACTTTGCTATTTCTGCGCATAAGTTGAGGGGATCTGAGTTGTTGTTTTCCATTCAATTGTTTCTGAATTTGCATTTGATTTGTTTGCTCAAATTTCATTTGTGTTACATTAGCTTATAGTGCTGCAGTTTAGTAGAAAATTTCAGCAAATTCAGTTTTCTTTGCGTGCCAAGTTTGCTGAAATTTTCTGCAAGATGTATCAAGATAAGTTCAGCACTGCTAAACTCAAGATTTAACCTACCTTTTAGTGAATTGCTGTGATTGAAATCAGTTGCATTCGAATTTGGTTTGTTTTGTGTTTGTTCTGTATATGAAATTCTGCACATTCTATTTCTGAATTTCTCTTTTCAGAATTGTATATCACTTCAATGGAAGCTTAACTTTCCAAGCTGAGCTAATTGATTTCGCATTCGAATTGCTAGTGTGTAGCTGCTGCAATCTTCAGATTCTTTTTTTACACATTAAACTTTACCACTTGCATGTTTGTATCAAGTAGGAAATGCTAACATGGATTGCATTTAAGCTTGTTTGCTGCTAAAAATTCCCTGCACTGTTTTTGTTCATCTTTGTAGCAATTTGCCTAGCATTACTGATCAGGTTTGTCTTCCGAATTTGGTTAAGTGCCTTAGGTGATTAATTTTTCCATTGATTGAATTGTTGATTGCCATCACTTGTTTAGTTTATTAGCTAAGCTCCTCTATTTCCATTGCATTTTTATTTGCAATTGCAATCCAAACCCCAATTCACATTCGAAACCCAAATTTCACAAACGACACATAAATACAAGCACAAATAGAACACAACCTCGACTAGTCCCTTGGAAAAATACGACCTGAGGCCCCTTTACTACGTTTTCATATTTTGATTGCAAAAAAGGTTTCCAGCACATTTATAAATTCTAAATTCTGATGAACTCACATCCGTGACAACTTTAACTTAGCTAAATCGGGTCCATCAATGTCACCAAAGGCAGGACAGTCCCCATGGTCCGACAGGGTTGCAGACTTGGCCGGCGAGCATTTGCCAAGTCCGGCATCATCTTACGGGACCGCGATGGGGCCTTGGTTTGGAAGGATGGGAGAGGACTCGGTGAGCTACATGGGGGAGCACCACATTTTCAGGCACCGGCTGATGCTCCTGCACCTCATGAGGCTCCTGCTGCTGGTGATTACTACGATGAGCCCGAGCCGGATCTGCGCTGGCATATTTCAGAGCTGGACCATACCGTCCAGTATGATTTTCAGTTGCGAGAGATTTACAGCGAGGAGGTCCGATCACAGTTCTGATCCATTGATCGCAGATTGACCGGCATGGAATCCACTGTCTCTGGGGTCCAGACATTGCAGCAGACTTGGTACGCAGAGTGGCGTCGCCATACATTTCCAGGGGATGCCCCTTCAGGCAGTGCTGCACCAGGATCTACTGATGCTACGATGGATGATCTCATGCATGATGACGATCCCCCCGCTGACAGTTGAGCTTGGATGTTCATTGCCTCTCCTTGTGATCTGTGTACTTGATTGTTTGATTTGTGTGACTTTCGGGCTGTATGCCCTATGACTTGTCAGTTGTGGCCTTGAGCCGCACGTATTTTGACTTTGATGCATGTGTTATGCCTTGACTTCTCTGACTTTACCTCACATGTTTATCCTACTTTAGTATGTTTATTGTTGATGTTATGTTGTTTACATGAGTATTATCTGCATGTTTGCTACATTGCCATGATTATGCTTACAATGCCATGTTCATATGATACATATGCTTGCTTTGCCATGACCTATTTTTGTCATATGTGTTCATATGTTTATCGAAAATCAATCAAATCTTTATTGTTTTGGGATACCCCTAGGATTGAGAGGGAGTATGGTTAAACTTAACAGCCCCTCTAGACCCTTTTCGGTGTTCGATAAAGGGGGAGAGTGTTGGTTGGTTAAGTTTAGGATGATTATATTGTAGGGGGAGGATCTTGATTCCCCTATGATTCTGAAAGTTGAGAAATTGATTGAGAATCCCTAAACTTAAAATCGGATTGTCAAACAATAAAAAGGGGGAGATTGTTGATGCAGTCTGACCCTGATTGTTGTTTTGGTGTTGACACCGATTTTAGTTTAGGTTGATGATTATGATGATTATGATTAAGTCCTGATCGGGGATCAGGCAGGGTATGGAAATCCTAGCTTGGAGGGCTAGGTATTGGAAAATCCTAACCTGGAGGGTTAGGTGTGGAATAATCCTAGCTTGGAGGGCTAGGTGTTGAAAAGTCCTAATTCGGAAGGGTTGGGTGAAAAGTCCTAGCTTGGAGGGCTAGGTGAAAAGTCCTAACTTGGAGGGTTAGGTGCAAAGTCCCAACTTGGAGAGTTAGGTGAAAAAGTCCTGGCTTGGAGGGTCAGGTCCTAGCTTGGAGGGCTAGGTTTTGGAAAAGTCCTAATCCGGAAGAGTTGGATGAAAAGTCCTAGCTTGGAGGGCTAGGTGAAAAGTCCTAACTTGGAGGGTTAGGTGCAAATTCCCAACTTGGAGGGTTAGGTGAAAAATCCTTAGCTTGGAGGGCTAAGGTGGATAAGATCCTAGCTTGGAGGGCTAGGTTGGAGCCCCTGGATCGGTCTGGTGACCGATCAGGGAGTTGGCACGGTGCTCCTTCGTGGATCGGTCTGGTGACTGATCCAGCGATGACTGATCGGTCTGATGACCGATCAGGGAGTATGCGTTTCACCCATTGCTTTGCTCCTGATCGGTCTGGTGACCGATCAGGGAGCAAACAGTAAGGTTGAGTTCCCTTGCTGATCTGCTCCTGATCGGTCTGGTGACCGATCAGGATCACTGTGTAGATCGTTCTGGAGAACGATCCAGCGTCGCGGGTTCCTCTCTATGATCGATCAGGACGGAGCCTAATCTGTCTGATCATGACCTGATCGGTCTGGTGACCGATCAGGAGGCTCCCTGATCGGTCAGGTGACCGATCAGGAGGTTTTGACTGCGAAGCTCAGAAATCGCCCGATAAAGGGGTGGATCGGTGTGGTGACCGATCCATAACCTGGGATCGGTCTGGTGATCGATCCAGGAGAGTCCCAAAGAAATGGCGATTTCTAATTAAGCGTTGGGGACCGATCAGGACGGAGCCTGATCGGTCTGGACCCAGCCTGATCGGTCTGGTGACCGATCAGGAGGCTCTCTAATCGGTCCGGTGACCGATCACTTTAATTCAAAATGCACTGTCAGACGCTCTTATCGCGTCTGAACGTATCCGATTCTCTGCACTTAACATCTGATATATGATTTGCTGTGTGATATGCTGCTCTAACACACTGATTAAGGTACAGGTGACAGGGAAGGATTCAAACACTCAAGGAGAGTCAATGGTAGCCTTTCCTTGGGAGCAGGTTTGTCCGTTTTCCATCTCAGGTTGCAACGGCTGGAGCTGCTGACTGGAGCTTGGCTGAGGGAGGCTCAGGAAGTCCAGGGAGAGCTCCAGTGGTAGCTGGCGTTGGCAGGGAAGCAGCTGGAGGCTGCAGGAGATGGTGTCACCTGATGCTGAGTGGAGAAAACAAAAGGGCGGAAGAAAGCTTCTTTGAAGAAGAGTTCGCGAATTGAGTTCTTGTTGCGCCTTTAGGTTCTCCACAACTTGCTTGCGTGTTCTGAAATTTCATCACCTTGAGCAAGTTACTGCAATCTTGAAGCAACCATTCATTACTTGAGCGCTAGAAGGAAGGAACAAGAAGCTCCGAGTCCAACAGCGAGAAGACACGAAGAGAAGCTCTTGCTGAGATCGTCGCTGGGGTGGAGCTCTGAGGGAGCTTGCTGTGTTCTTGTCTTTGCTAAATGCTAAGTAAGATCTTTCTTGTGTTTCAATGTGCTTAAACCTATATCTGTGATTGAAATGCTGTGGAGAGGTTTCTCCACCGAGAAGGAGGTTGTTTCTATCCGGT
>JAGFNQ010000253.1:288488-314172 GCA_024364735.1 Boesenbergia rotunda | reverse complement strand
CCTCAACTTCTACCCTAGAACAAGTTTTGGATCATCGGATGAAGCTTCCTTGGAGAATTCAGCTCAGTTTCGCACCGGACAAGGTTGTTTGAGGGTTTCGACAGCTTTGTGGTCCGATCACTCGAATCTCACTCACAAGCCATCTCCGATCATCTGAGCCATCTGTAGGGGTTCTCAGGTGAGCTCAGAGCATCTCCAAATCACCTCCGCAATCCATTAAACCAAGATCGAGGAGTTCGGATTGGATTTTACCAGCTTAGTGCAGAGTGAGCTGAAATCGATCAATTGAAGTTGTTTCCACTGATTTGCGGAGCCGAAGGGGTTCTTGGCTTGCCCTTGCGTGACGAACAAGGAATTCTTGAGCTCGGGAAGGGTTGAGGATTAGTTTCATCTAGTTAAATTTAGTTTCTTTAGCTGTAATTTTCGAATTCTGCAGTGTTCGTTTCTGTTTATGTTTCAGATTAGTTAACTTCGTTTACTGCATTGTTACAGCTTAAATTAGGGTTCAATCTTCAAGTTAAGTAGTTTAGGAACTTGTTTAGTGAACATTTGGTTTCAATTTCAGTTGATTTCCTATTCTAGTGCGTGCGTATCAGCCTGTCATGCGTATCAATTCTGATCTGCTTCATTTCTGCTCTTTCTGTTTAATCTGCTGCGTTTTAGTCTTTTATTTGTATCAAGTTAGCTTCCGTTTGTTCTTCTGAATTTACCCTTCAGTTTTTTTCATTTCCAAAGCCTCGGTATCCATTTCTGAAATTTTGTTAAGCTGTATCCCTTGCGTTTCAGTTTTCTGCCGAATCTCTGAACTCTGCTCATGCGTGCCAACTTGGATTCTTAGATTTGCAGCCTCAATTGGATTCAAATCATGTTAGTTTCAATTCCTGGGATATTAGATAACAAATAGTTGTTGATGCCTGTGATCGAAGTTGTGATTCACATTCGATTTTATATCTGCACTTTTGAGCAGATCACGCATCAGACTCATTTCTGCTCAGACCAGTTATTTCTACAATTGGGAGTTGATAAGCTTCTGAATTATGTGTTAATAATATTAGTTCTTTGCATCATTTCTGAAACATTAGATGGTTGCTTTGAATTTGAGTTTGTTCTGCTTGATTCGTGCATTTCATCTGTGGTTGAATTTCTGAATTCCATGTCTGAACTCCTGCTGTCAAACTGCATATAAGTTCATTTCTGAGTTATCCATCCTTGGTCGAAATTTTGTCCATTCAATTCTTCAAGGGTTTTCACTGATAGCAAGGTTTTCAAGCCTATTCGATTGTTTTCATTTCAGAGTTGTTAGTATTAATTTTGGTACTCCATATCAGTTTTGGCACAAGAGCTTTCTTCCCTTGAGTATCAAGGTTGTTCACTTTTTCCATTTTGTATAAAGATCAGTGTTTGGTAGTAGCTTCGATTGAAAATTTCAGCCTAGTTCTAATTCACTTACTTAGCATTTGGGCTGCCATTTAATTCAGATTTATTTCCTAAATTTAGTTAAGTTGCCTTGGTTGAGTAGCTTCTCATAGGTTGAGTTATTTATTGCAACACACTTGTTTAGTTCATTCAGTGAAGTGACTTTCTTTTCATTCCTAATCACATTCCAAACCTAAATCACATTCGAAACCCAAATTCACAAACGACACAAAACACGAGTTAGAATCACACAACATCAACTAGTCCCTAGGAAAAATACGACCTGTGGCCACCTTTACTACGCTTTACTTCTTTGATTGCAAAATGGGTTTCCAGCATCTTTTTATAAATATTCTAAATTCTGATGGACCCACATTCGTGACAGTCTATTTCGGGTCCGTCAAATTTTTGGCGCCGTTGCCGGGGAAGCAACTAGTTGATTTGTTTGATTTTTGCTTGTGTGCTTATGGGTATATCATTTGATTCTATTTTCTTGTGCTTTATCTTTTGTATACGGTTGCTGCCATTTTTCTTGTTTGTTTTGTGACAGGACTGCCAGTTCAAAATGTTCTCATCTACTTACCAGCAGTCGTGTCCACAATTTCAGCAGAACCAACTTTTAATCAGCAACCAAATCAATTTTTTCAGCCACAATGTCAACAATATCAGCAAGATTTTCAGCCAAGTCAGAATTTTCAGATTGGGCAGCCACAATTCCAGAATTTTCAGCCCAACTTTCAGCAACCTTATCAACAAGATCAATCCCTTTTTCAAGGAATTCAGCAAGGGTGTTTAGATAATCAGAATTTCAGCAACCACCCTTCCATCAAGTTCAACCAAATCAAGGATTTCAGCATTTTAACCAAAATTCCAGCAGCCTTTTGTAAGTTTTCAGCAAGGAAATAATCAATTTCAGCCTCCACCTCAGCCATGGCAGCAAGAATTTCAACCCATACAGAATTTTCAGCAACCTCTTCAACATTCACAGCCCTTTAATCAGAATTTCCAGCAACAAACCCAGAATTTCTAGCCCCCGCAATTTCAGTTTTCACCACCACAATTTCAGCCTCAAATCCAGGATTTCCAAGGCTACAATTTTCAGCCATCTCCACCAACTGGTGAAACAACTTTTCACAGTTTAATCAGCCTATTCAACCATTTTATCAACCCCCACAGTCTCAATTTCAACAAATGTTTCAACAAGAGCTTCAAAACCTCGGAAGGCAAATGGAACAAGTGGCTAGTGATTTGAATCAGATAAAAGCCCAAAGATCAGAACAGTTATATTCTCAAGATACTCTTAATTCTGAGAGCCCCGGAGTTGATTTTATCTCAGTTCAAGGTGACCCTAGTGCATGGCCAAGTCCTTCTTCAAGTGATCTTAGAATTTTAGAAGAAGAAGAAGAAGAAATCATTAAAATCAGGGCACCTACAGCATGCATTCCTCCGGAGATTCCTACTCAAAATCCATTTCCAAATTTTTCAGCTCAAGAAGAAGATTCTGAAGCTCCACAGGACCATTCTCATCTTTTATTTGGTGATTATAGTATTATTGATAGTCCTAATTTTTCTGATATTGTTGTTGCAGATATTTCAGGAGAAACATATATGGGAGATGATTCCACAGGTGTAGGGGATTGCACTAAGCCCCAGGGACCATCACAAGATTCAGAGAATGAACCAGAAAGTGTAGGGACTTGCATGGTGGAAGCAAGCACCCAAGGATCACCTGCTTTAGTTGATTTTCCACCAGAGCTTGAGGCTGATGAGGAGCATGTACTTGATCAGGAGGAGGCCATGGATACATCTACTCTTGTAGAACCTCCAGGTATTCTTCAGCACGCTCAGGTAAGTATTTCTCCTCTTTGTTCAAAAAAATTCAGCGAGGCACCTAGTGCTAACTTTATTGGTTATGATGAATTTATTGATATACCTTGTGTAGAAATTGCTTGTACAAATCCAATAGAGGTACCAAAAATTGATTTCCTTGGTGGTAGTGCATTACTTGATACATTTCTTGTAGATATGGATTGCGAAATAATTTTAGAGGCACCTATAATTAATGTTGTTTGTTATGATGAATTACTTGATACATCTTTTGTGGATATGAATTGTGAAAAATTTTTAGAAGTGCCTGAAATTGATGTTATGTATTGTGATGAATCTCTTACTATATCTTATGCTGAGGTTGAATGTGAAAAACTTATGGAGATATCTGAGATTGATTTTATTGGCTATGACACATTGCTTGATATATCCTTGGTAGAAAATAATTGTGAAATTTCTATTGAAGTGCCAAGGATTGATTTCTTTGTTTGTGATGAGTTTTTGGATGCAAATGTCGTAGGAAATAATTATGAAAAATTTATTGAGGCACCATAAATTGATTTAATTGGATGTGATGCAGTTTTGGATACATTTCATGCAGAGACTGAATTTATATCATTTCTTTCTTACCCTGCACGCTTGAGAGAGGTATTACATTATTTTGCAGGGTCCAGAAGACTGCAGGAGTGGGTGCTCCAACTGAACAGACTTCAACCTCCTGGAAGGACTTCTAAAAGGCATAAAGATGAAGGAGGTGATTTTACTTTAATTCATAGCACTCTATTCCTTCAATGGCTATTGTGACTAAATCGCCTTCGGCCACCGGAGCATATTTCTGCAAAGTTCAAGTGTGGGGGAGTCTTAATTCTCTCAGCCACCCATGTTCCTCCACTACCACGATGGAGGCTACTTCTGGATAGACTCCGTCCACCAAAAATAAAGGGGAGATTTTTCTTTCTTGTATTTTCTTTTATTGTATTTTTCATTATCATGCTTTCTAGAAGTAGAATTGAGTCCTTACTAATAAATACATGAGTAGA
Organism: Boesenbergia rotunda; assembly: GCA_024364735.1. Classification (NCBI taxonomy): domain Eukaryota; kingdom Viridiplantae; phylum Streptophyta; class Magnoliopsida; order Zingiberales; family Zingiberaceae; genus Boesenbergia; species Boesenbergia rotunda. Next base: position 309,889 of record JAGFNQ010000253.1, on the reverse strand, counting down.
GTAGAATGCATAGGAGTCATTGTAAATACCTTGTTATTTCTTTTCGCACTTTTTCTTGCATGACTAGGAATAAATGTATCCCTCTAGGTTAACTTATTGTTATTTCAGAGTCTTTTGAAAATAAATTAAATTTGGTTGTCAAAACTTAGGGTTTGAGCTAATGGATGAAAGCTTGGATGCTTGAGCACTACTTGGTTTTAAATTCTTAATTGATGACTTGAGATGAATTATTTTTACCTAGTGATAATTAGCCTTATATTTGTGGCACACATATGTTATTGTACTCTAGAACTTGCTTAGGTTCTTTCAAAATCATATTTTAATGATATTTTGCCCGAGACGGACAAAGATTTAAGTGTGGGGGAGTGACTAGTGATTTAGAAGCAATTTTTATCAAGGATGCACTTCATTTCGAAAAAAAATTTTGCCAAGTGAGTTGAGTTTGGTGTCAAAAATGAGCAAGAGAGGTGGGAGCAATTGGAGACTTAGATTCTTTACTACATTTTGAAGATTTAAGTGGCAAGCAATGGAAAAATCTGTGTCATTTCAAAGGAAGAAAAAGTTTGAGCCAAAGTGGAAACAAGTGGCAAGTTGAGTATCAAGAGATGAAATCCAAAAGCAAAAGAATTCAAAGAGGAACAAATTCATTCTATAGCACTAGTTTGCAATGGAGGTCTCCTGCCACTTATCGAATGTAAAAAGAGAAGGGAAACAAAAGAAAAAGAAACTTGAGCAGAAGTGGAACAAAAGCTGAAAACAAAGAAAAATTCTGCGCCAAGAAGGAAAGAAAAATTTTTTTGGAGCATGTTTTGGCCACTTTGCTTAATCTGAATTAAATGCTGGAAATCAGTGTAGAATCTCTGCAATCGAGCTTAAGAAGAGAAAAAAAATCAGTGGGAAGCTAAACTTGCAAAATGGCTTTTAATTGGATTAAACTCTTGGGGAGCAGATTTTTGAAAATCTATGCATTGCTGAGGCTGGAATCAAATTTACTGATCTGATCTGGAATAGAATGGAATGGATTTGCAGCAGAGACAATCTGAATTTGCGGTCGAAACAATGAACTGCAGCAGAAAACAAGCTGAAGATAATCTGAATTGAAGCTGAGAAAAAGCTGAGAAGAAACTGAGCCAAATCTGAGAAGTCGGAAGCTGCTGAAAATTGAGAAGTAAACCTTCACCAACTACCAGGAAGTTTAAAACGTAGCTGTGAAAAATCAGAAACATTAGATGCATAATGGTCAGTCCCTGAACTCAATCTATTTGCAGCAGATTTGAATTTACTGACTGGACTCAGCAGTGAAAGGAAATGCAGTGTGGAGGCTGGAATCTAACCTTCTGCAATCATCAAAAATTGAATTGAGTTACAAGGATTGCTGCAAGATTGAAAAGGGGAGCTGAAGATGCAGCCGAAAAGAGAAAAATTCAGAATGGAATGTTTCCATTCAAAAAGTTTGTATCAACTTCGAATTGAAATTGGGTTTCCTGGCTGTGAATCAGGGAACAAGTTCGGGAATGCATCAAAGAGTATTGAGAACACCATATGTTGACCAAATCTGGAAGAAACAACATGCTAGAAGCTGCTGATCAGAAACAGAATTCGAAAGGCTGACCAAAGGCTGAAAGAAGCTGAAAAACTGCACTACATTGCATTATGAGCATGTAATCTGCCGAGTGTTGAATTTGGAGCTACTGAAATTAAACAAACTGATCTGAATTGAAATCCATGCAAGAATTGCTGACTAGAGATCAAAATTTCTGAAAATAGCAGCAGAGTTATGCTTGTGCAGTGGCCGGAAATTGACTTGCTACTCAACCATTTTCGAGTGGGATACTTAAACTTTCCACTATCAATTGATGCAAATACTATTGATGCTATTGTTTTGAGAGATCAGAGAATTGTCATGAATCTGAAGTGGAGCTGGAATCTGAAGAAAAAGAAAAAAAAAGAAAAAGAAAGAAGAAGAGGTGAAAGTAGTGTGCCAACTTGGAAAGACATGTATCAAGAGTGAGTTACAAGGGTTGTTGAGTGAAAATTTTATGTTGAGTATCTATTTAACTTGATATTATATGTTCTTTGATACAAATCTGATCTGAAAAGAAAAAAAAAGAAGAAGAGAAGGAAGCAATTGGCACACAATTGAGGTTTTTGGCACATTGAGAACAAATGGAGTTTTCTTCATCCAAATCAAGGGAATTATTCAAGTTTGACTTCGCCACACTTTTGATATCACTAGAGGACTGTAAAGATGGGGCAAAGCACATTGAAAACATTCTTGAGCACTCAAGTCTTCCACTCCATCAATTTTCTATTTCCTTGGTTTTCATTCCATTTCTTACTATTTTCCATGTTTTTACTTGTTTTTGTAGATGTTGATCCTAATCATGAATAATGGTGGAGAGTAGACAATAAGCAAGCCTATGGTAGTGCAAGAAGCATGTGTGTTTGAGTGAGCTCCACTTCCATCATCAACTTAGAATTTAAGGAGAGAGCCACCAAAATTTTCCTTGAAAGGCTAGTGATTTAAATTCATCTCAATGACTCATGATGGATGAAAAGGCTAAGTTGTTGATTTAAGGACAAGATACTAATCCATAGAGCTTAGATTTTTGAGAATTGACAACCTTAGGTAATTTCTTTTCATTTGCTTCTAATTATGCTTTATAAAACCAAAGGGATACATACTTAGTGATTTCGCGAGACGCTCAAGCTTAAGTGTGGGGGAGTTGATAAGTACCATTTTGTTGATTATTTTAATTGCGAAAATCCATGTTTGACCCATGTTTTACTTGCTTAATTGCGATTTTACCCTAGGTTTTAGAACTTACCTTTATTTTGGACTTAATTACAAATTTGCACAAAATTTGATTATTTGGCCACTGAATTTTTGATCTATTTTTGTAGGCATGAAAGGTTCATGGACCTAGGGCATACTGGGTCAAACTTGAGTCGGAAGTGGATCCGGATCGAGTTATCAAGTTTGGGATTAATCCGGGCCGTCCGATTCAAAAGCGGCTAGATCTGAGCCATCCGGAACCATCTGAAGCAATCCGAGCTAGGGTTAGGGTTGATCAAGCACTCTGATCAAGATCTGAAGGTTTCATCCCAATCAGAGCTCAATCAACCGTTGGATCAAGCTCGGAGGGCTCTAGATCGTCCATTCAAAGATTAGGTTGATACGGACCATCCGTTGCACATCTGGAGGATCCGAGCTACCACGAGGCAGATCCTGACCCCTGATCAACATCCTCAAAGTTTGGCTCAAATCAGAGCAAGATTAGCCGTTGGATTCATCCAAATCAATCAGGGTCGTCCATTGATAAGTATTTAATCAAACTTCACCCAGCCTTTCTTCCTCGTCGCGTCTTCGCCGCAACAGTAGTTCTTCTTCGTTTTCTTCGTTTTTACTTCAATTTTTCTCCAATTCGAGGCGCGACCACTGATAAGCACCATTTTATTGATTATTTTAATTGCTAAAATCCATGTTTGACCCATGTTTTTATTGCTTAATTATGATTTTACCCTAGGTTTTGGAACTTTATCTTATTTTGGACTTAATTGAAAAATTACACATTTTTTGGATTATTTGGCCACTAATTTTCTGATATATTTTTGTAGGCACGAAAGGATCCTGGACCTAGGGCATACTGGGTCAAACTTGAGTCGGAAGTGAACCGGATCGAATTATCAAGCCTACGATTAATCCGGGCCGTCCGATTCAAGAGCGGCTAGATCTGAGCCATCCGGGATGATCTGAAGCAATCCGAGCTAGGGTTAGGGTTGATCAAGCTCTATGATCAAGATCTGAAGGTTTCTTCCCAATCAGAGCTAAATCAACCGTTGGATCAAGCAAGGAGGGCTCTAGAGCGTCCATTCAAAGACTAAGTTGATCTGGACCATCCGTTGCAAATCTAGAGGATCCGAGCTACCATAAGGCAGATCCTGACCCCAGATCATCATCATCAAAGTTTGGCTCCAATCAGAGCAAGATCAGCCGTTGGATTCATCCAAATCAATCTGGACCGTCCATTGATAACTATTTAATCAAATCTGCCCAGCTCTTCAGCGTTGTCGCGTCTCCGCCACAGTCATCTTCCTCTTCAGCTGTTCTTCATTTCTTAGCAAATTTTCTTCAATCCAAGGGGCGCGACCCCTCAATCCTTCTAATAGATCAATTGCTAGGCTATTGGGAAGGCTCACGGTGAAATTCCAGCTCCGAATTGGCCAAAACAGAGTTGTTGCGAGGTCTCTACAGCTCTGTCATTTACAGCTTCAATCTCGGTTTTGCTCCATCCTTCATCCACCCGAGCGATTCAGAGGGGTTCCCTGGAGTGTTCGGCATCATCCCCAAACCATCCGCGCACTTGGACAATGCCAGATTGAGGAAAGCGATTTGAAATTCAGATTGGTTCAGAGTGTGAGCTAGATTTGAATTGTTGAGCTGTTTCTCAATTGTTTGCTGAGCTTGCGGGTTCGAGACTCACTCTTGCTTGACGACCAAGAAGCATTTGAGCTTAAGGAGAGTTGAGGATTAGTTTTCCATAGATAATTTCATTGTTTCTAGTTGTAATGTTCGAATTCTGCAGTGTTTCATTTCTGTTCTTGTTTTCAAATTGGTTACATTCATTTTCTGAATTGTTTAGCTTAAATTAAGTTTTGAATCTTCAAGTTAGTTAGCTAATGAGTGTGTTTAGTGAACAAGCAATCTAGTTTCACTTAGTTTTTCAGTTTCGGCATTTGCGTATCAGTTTCGGCATCTGCGTATCAAATTCGATCAGTTTCAATTTCAGATTTCTGAATTTGTTTTCAGATGTAATTAGGTATCAGTAATTAGTTAGGCAATTTGTAGTGAGCCACTGCAATTAGTTTAGTTTGTTTTGTAGCTAAGTTTCGTTTCTGAAATTCCATCAGCCTTTGCGTATCAAGTTCTCTTTGTTCATTTCTGAATTTTCTGTTAACCCTACTATGTATCAGATTCTTTGCTTCCTGCATATTAGTTCTTTCATTTTGAGTTCCTGCAATTGTATCAAGCTAATTTTAGTTTACCTACTGAAATTACACTGCAGTTGTTCCCATTGAGTGGCACTTTAATTCCATTGCTGAACTCAATTCGATTTCTGCATTTAATCTCCATTCCTGCAAAACTCCATCTCCATTTCTGAATACCATTAGTTTTTATCTATGAAGTTACATCAGTGAAGCTTTGTACTCGGAATTTACAGTATTTGACTTCAGTAGCTGCTGGACTTTTCATCCAATGAGTTGCAGAAATAAATTATTGAAAGCTTGAATCTTATTTCTGCATTTCTGCTCACCCTGCGTAGCAACATTTCTGCAGTTTTCTGCAGCTTTTGCAGTTGTGATTGTGTCAAGTTATTCAACAGCTGTTTTAATTAGTCTGTGGAGTCTGAATGTCTTCATTTATCTCGGCACATCACTGAATTCATAGCTGTGCTTGCCCAGCTTAATCGATTCATTAAATTTTGAATTGGCAGCCTCACCTTTGACACAAAGCATTGGTTTTGGCACAAATATCCCCTTTTGCGTGCCAAGCTGTTTGGCATTTGTTTGCAACAGATTTTCACTAGTTTTTTTTGGGTTAAGAGAGCTTTTGAAATCTATTGATATCACCCTTAGAATCCCTGAATTTTCTTTGCATTGGTTTGCTTCCAAAAATCATAGCTAATTTGAGTTGAATTTGGTGCTTGTTGAATTTCTGCATTTAGCATGTTTTTAGTGTGTTAAGTTAATTGTTTCTGAAAGCTTCCATCACAGCCTCCATTTTCTTGCATCAGTAATTATTGTGCATTTGAATTTAAGTATGCTTTTCCAAACTTTAGTTAAATCCTCTAGCTTGATTCGGTTTCCATTGGTTGAATGAGTACTTGCCATCACATTATTTGATTCATTAGTTTGATTTCCTCCATTTTTATTTCCATTTTATTTCTGAATAGCAACCCAAAACCCAAGTTTTATATTGAAACCCGAAAACACAAACGACACAAATACAAGCGCGAATCAAACAAACCTTTAACTAGTCCCTGAGAAAAATACGACCTGTGGCCCCTATATTACATTTTCATACTTTGATTGTAAAAAGGGTTTCCAGCATTTCATTTATTTATAAATTCTAAATTTGAGGCCCACATTCGTGACACATAGTTTGGGTCTTATCAAATTTTTGGCGCCGTTGCCGGGGAAGCAACTAGTTGATTTGTTTGATTTTTGCTTGTATACTTTTAGACATATCATTGGGTTCTATTTTTGTTGCTTATTCTTTTGTATACGGGTACTGCCATTTTTCTTGTTTGTTTTGTGATAGGACTGCCAGTTCAGAATGTTTCCATCTACTTACCAGCAGCCGTGTCAACAATTCCAACAAAATCAACAACCAAATCAAAATTTCCAACATTCCTATTCTAATTTCCAGCAACCAAAACTGTTTTTGCAGCCACCACAACAATTTCAACCGGATTTTCAGCCAATTCAACCAATTTTCCAGAATTTTTAGAATGGGCAGCCCCAATTTCAAAATTTTCAGCCCCACTTTCAGCAATTTCAGCCTAACTTTCAGCTACCTTATCAACAAGATCAATCACTTTTTCAAGGAATTCAGCAAGGGTTTTCAGATAATTCGAATTTCCAGCAACCATGTCAATTACCGCAGCAATTTCACCCTTGCAATCAGAATTTTCAGCAGCCTAATCATAATTTTCAGCCCACCCCACAGTCTCAATTTTATCAAATGTGTCAACAAGAGCTTCAAAACCTCGAAAGGCAATTGGAACAAGTGGCTAATGATTTGAATCAAATAAAAGCCCAAAGAGCAGAACAATTATCTTCTCAAGCTGCTTTTAATTCTGAGAGCCCCGGAGTTGGTTTTATATCAGTTCAAGGTGACCCTAGTGCATGGCAAAGTCCTTCTTCAATTAATCCTGCAAATTTAGTAGAAGAAGAAGAAGAAGAATACATTAAAATCTGGGCACCTACAGCATGCATCCCTCCGGAGACTCCTATTCAAAATCCAATTTCAAATGTTTCAGCTCAAGAAGAAGAAACTGAAGCTCCACAGGACCATTCTAGATTTTTATTTGATAGTGTTATTAGTGGTCCTAATTTTTCTGACACTGTTGTTGCAGATATTACAGGAGAAGCATGCAGAGGAGATGATTCCATAGGTGTAGGGGATTGCACTAAGCCCCAGGGACCACCACAAGATTCAGAAAATGAACCAAAAAGTGTAGGGACTTGCATGGTGGAAGCAAGCACCCAAGGATCACCAGTTGATTGTCCACCAGAGCATGAGGCTGAAGGGGAGCATGGACATGACCAGGAGGAGGCCACAGATACATCTACTACTATAGAACCTTCAGGTATTATCCAGCACGCTCAGGTAAGTATTTCTCCTCTTTGTTCAGAAAAATTCAAAAAGGTACCTAGTGCTGACTTTATTGATTCTGATGAATTTATTGATATACCTTGTGTAGAAATTGTTTGTGAAAATCCAATAGAGGTACCAAACATTGATTTTATTGATCATCATGCATTACTTGACACATCTTTTGTAAATATGGATAGCGAAATAATTTTAGAGGCACCCATAATTGATGTAGTTTGTTATGATGAATCTTTAGATACATCTTTTGTGGATATGGATAGTGAAAATTTTTTAGACGTGCCTGAAATTGATGTTATTTATTTTGATGAATCTCTTGCTATATCTTATGCTGAGGTTGAATGTGAGAAACTCATAGAGATATCTGAGATTGATTTGATTGGCTGTGATACATTGCTTGATACACCCTTGATTGAAAATAATTGTGAAATTTCTATTGATGAGCCAGAAATTGATTTCTTTATTTATGATGAGTATCTGGATGCAAATTTTGTAGGAAATGATTTTGATAATTTCATTGAGGTACCAGAATTTGATTTAATTGGACATGATGCAGTTTTGGATTTATTTAATGCAGAGACTGAATTTATATCATTTCTTTCTGACCCTGAACGCTTGAGAGAGGTATTACATTGTTTTGCAGGGTCCAGAAGACTCCAGGAGTGGGTGCTCCAACTGAACAGACTTCAGCCTCCTGGAAGGACTTCTGAAAAGCATCAAGAAGGAGGAGATGATTTTACTCTAATTCGAAGCACTCCACCCCTTCCATGGATTTTAAACCTGAATCGACTTAGGCCACCAGAGCAATTTTTTGTAAAGTTCAAGTGTGGGGGAGTTCCAACACTCTCGGCCACCCATTTTCCTCCACTACCACGATGGAGGCTACTTCTGGATAGGCTACATCCACCAGAATAAAGGGGAGTTTGATTTTTCTTGTATTTTCTTTTATTTCATTTTTCATTTTCATGCTTCCTAGAATTAGAATTTTCCTTTGAACTGAGTCCTTGTAAATAAATGCATGTTATTTCTTTTGTCACTTTTTCTTGCATGAGTAGAAATAAAAGTATCCCTCTAGGTTATCTCCATAGCATTTTAGAATCTCTTAGAAAATAAATTAAATTTGATTGTTAAGACTTGAGGTTTGAGCTAATGGATGAATTCTTGGATGCTTGAGTACTACTTGCTTTAGATTCTTAATTGAGGACTTGGGATGAATTATTTTTACCTAGTGAGAATTAGCCTTATTTTTGTGACACACCTATGTTATTGTGCTCTAGAACTTGCTTAGGTTCTTTCAAAACCATATTTCAATGATTGGATCACATCTATAGAGGCTAATCCATTTGTTTTCCTTTCCACCTCAATTTTTAGCAATAATCATGTTTATCTTATTTGTCCTTACTTATTTCCTTCTCTTACCTTCACTTTTCTTTGGACTTGTGTTTGATATGTTTCTAATGCTATTTTGCCCGAGACGGACAAAGGTTAAGTGTGGGGGAATGCCGGGGACTCTAGTTTTGGATGCATTTCAACTCGAAAAAATTTTTTTTTTTCATGTGCCAAGTGAGTGATGTTTGGTGCCAAGAATGAGCAAGAAGGATGGAAGCCATGGGAGACTTAGATTCTTTACTACATTTTGAAGATCAAAGTGGCAAACAAAGAAAAAATCTGCACCATAAAAAAAGAATCAGTGCCAAAAAGAAAGGATGAGATAAAAGAAGGAAAAAATGGAAGTGTATCAACTTACCTAGTGAAGCATTTAACTCTTCATTACTATGTGATGTATTTATTTTGGGAATCAGAGTTTAGTAATGACTATGCCGTAGAGCTGAAATGGAGAGTAAAACAGAAAAAAAAATTTCAGAAAACAAAATCAAGTCAAGTTGGCACGCAAGAAGAAGTGAAGCTGTGAACAAATCAGATTTAATGCAAAACTTTTTTGCTAACTGATGGGAAGGAAGTAGAGGATGCAAGAATGAAGAACCTAGCTATTCTAGATGCTGAATTCTGCTGCCGAGTAGCTGCTGAAATCAGAGAAGGAAAATACAGAAAAAGAAAAAAAATCTGGAAAATTCAGCAGAGACAATATGAATTTGCAGCTGTACCGAAACTGAATTGAGATGCAAGGGATGCTGAGATCAGATAAATCTGAAACCAAGCAAATCTGAGATCATTGCAGAGCAAATCAGTGCCAAAAACAGTGTGCAGATAAATGATACAAGCTGAACTTCTGAGCTGCTGATCACAAGCTGGAAATCTGAGAAGTTTGACTTGGAGCTGATAAATGATACAAGCTGAAGTCAAAACAAGCTGCAAAGTGCTGTAAACATTCTGTGAAGGGTTGTTGATCATTTGGCAAGATAAAAAGAAATGAGAAGAATGCAGTTTTTCTCAACTAAAGGATGAATTGGTTTCCCTAGAGCATGCATTTGAAGCTCACGGCAGGTTTGAGTGGAGGCAAGTTCTGAACAAAGATTTGGGAAGCATGAGCACAATAAGATTGAGCAAAATGGAAACCAAGAATAGAAGTGGCAGCTGACCATAAAAAAAAACAGTTTGAGAAAAGAAAAGAAAAAGAGAGAAATAAAGTGGCACACAACAAGTGAACTTTGGCACCATGAAATCAAGTGAAGTTTCTCACATCCAAATCAAATTCTTTGCTCCATTACATTCTGAATTCACTAGAGAGAAAGAAAGAAAGAAAAAAATCTGAGAAAAGAGTGAAAGAAGCAAGGTTGGCACAAAAATTGAAACTTGGCACATTGAGATCAAATGGAGTTATTTTTCATCCAAATCAAAGGAATTTATTCAAGTTCTACTCCACCACGCTTTTGATGTCACTAGAGGACTGATAAGAGTGGCAAATGCACATTGGAAACATTTTTAAACAACCAAGTCCTCCACTCCATCAAAATTTTCTATTTTCTTAGTCTTTATTTTATTTCTCACCATTTTTCATGTCTTCATTTGTTTTTATAGTTGTTGATCCTATTCATGATTAATGGTAGAGATTAGACAATAAGCAAGCCTATGGTAGTGCAAGAAGCATATGTGTTTGAGTGAGCTCCACTTCCATCATCAAGTTAGAGCTTAAGAAGAGAGCCACCCAAAATTTTCCTTGAATGACTTAGTGAGTTTAATTCATCTCAATGACTCATGATAGATGAAAAGGCCAAGTTGTTGATTTAAGGACAAGATACTAATCCATAGAGCTTAGATTTATGAGAATTGACAACCTTAGGTAATTTCTTTTCATTTGCTTCTAATTATGCTTAAGAGAGCCTAAGGGATACTTATTTAGTTGTTTCGCGAGACGCTCAAGGTTAAGTGTGGGGGAATTGATAAGCACCATTTTATTGATTATTTTAATTGCTAAAATCCATGTTTGACCCATGTTTTTATTGCTTAATTATGATTTTACCCTAGGTTTTGGAACTTTATCTTATTTTGGACTTAATTGAAAAATTACACATTTTTTGGATTATTTGGCCACTAATTTTCTGATATATTTTTGTAGGCACGAAAGGATCCTGGACCTAGGGCATACTGGGTCAAACTTGAGTCGGAAGTGAACCGGATCGAATTATCAAGCCTACGATTAATCCGGGCCGTCCGATTCAAGAGCGGCTAGATCTGAGCCATCCGGGACGATCTGAAACAATCCGAGCTAGGGTTAGGGTTGATCAAGCTCTATGATCAAGATCTGAAGGTTTCATCCCAATCAGAGCTAAATCAACCGTTGGATCAAGCAAGGAGGGCTCTAGAGCGTCCATTCAAAGACTAAGTTGATCTGGACCATCCGTTGCAAATCTGGAGGATCCGAGCTACCACAAGGCAGATCCTGACCCCAGATCATCATCATCAAAGTTTGGCTCCAATCAGAGCAAGATCAGCCGTTGGATACATCCAAATCAATCTGGACCGTCCATTGATAAGTATTTAATCAAATCTGCCCAGCTCTTCAGCGTTGTCGCGTCTCCGCCGCAGTCATCTTCCTCTTCAGCTGTTCTTCATTTCTTAGCGAATTTTCTTCAATCCAAGGGGCGCGACCCCTCAATCCTTCTAATAGATCAATTGCTAGGCTATTGGGAAGGCTCACGGTGAAATTCCAGCTCCGAATTGGCCAAAACAGAGTTGTTGCGAGGTCTCCGCAGCTCTGTCATTTACAGCTTCAATCTCGGTTTTGCTCCATCCTTCATCCACCCGAGCGATTCAGAGGGGTTCCCTGGAGTGTTCGGCATCATCCCCAAACCATCCGCGCACTTAGACAATGCCAGATTGAGGAAAGCGATTTGAAATTCAGATTGGTTCAGAGTGTGAGCTAGATTTGAATTGTTAAGATATTTCTCAATTGTTTGCTGAGCTTGCGGGTTCGAGGCTCACTCTTGCTTGACGACCAAGAAGCATTTGAGCTTAAGGAGAGTTGAGGATTAGTTTTCCATAGATAATTTCATTGTTTCTAGTTGTAATGATCGAATTCTGCAGTGTTTCATTTCTGTTCTTGTTTTCAGATTGGTTACATTTGTTTTCTGAATTGTTTAGCTTAAATTAAGTTTTGAATCTTCAAGTTAGTTAGCTAATGAGTGTGTTTAGTGAACAAGCAATCTAGTTTCACTTAGTTTTTCAGTTTCGGCATTTGCGTATCAGTTTCGGCATCTGCGTATCAAATTCGATCAGTTTCAGTTTCAGATTTCTGAATTTGTTTTCAGATGTAATTAGGTATCAGTAATTAGTTAGGCAATTTGTAGTGAGCCATTGCAATTAGTTTAGTTTGTTTTGTAGCTAAGTTTCGTTTTTGAAATTCCATCAGCCTTTGCGTATCAAGTTCTCTCTGTTCATTTCTGAATTTTCTGTTAACCCTACTGTGTATCAGATTCTTTGCTTCCTGCATATTAGTTCTTTCATTTTGAGTTCCTGCAGTTGTATCAAGCTAATTTTAGTTTACCTACTGAAATTACACTGCAGTTGTTCCCATTGAGTGGCACTTTAATTCCATTGCTGAACTCAATTCGATTTCTGCATTTAATCTCCATTCCTGCAAAACTCCATCTCCATTTCTGAATACCATTAGTTTTTATCTATGAAGTTACATCAGTGAAGCTTTGTACTCAGAATTTATAGTATTTGACTTCAGTAGCTGCTGGACTTTTCATCCAATGAGTTGCAGAAATAAATTATTGAAAGCTTGAATCTTATTTCTGCATTTCTGCTAACCCTGCGTAGCAACATTTCTGCAGTTTTCTGTAGCTTTTGCAGTTGTGATTGTGTCAAGTTATTCAACAGCTGTTTTAATTAGTCTGTGGAGTCTGAATGTCTTCATTTATCTCGGCACATCACTGAATTCACAGCTGTGCTTGCCCAGCTTAATCAATTCATTAAATTCTGAATTGGCAGCCTCACCTTTGACACAAAGCACTGGTTTTGGCACAAATATCCCCTTTTGCGTGCCAAGCTGTTTGGCATTTGTTTGCAACAGATTTTCACTAGTTTTTTTTGGGTTAAGAGAGCTTTTGAAATCTATTGATATCACCCTTAGAATCCCTGAATTTTCTTTGCATTGGTTTGCTTCCAAAAATCATAGCTAATTTGAGTTGAATTTGGTGCTTGTTGAATTTCTGCATTTAGCATGTTTTTAGTGTGTTAAGTTAATTGTTTCCGAAAGCTTCCATCACAGCCTCCATTTTCTTGCATCAGTAATTATTGTGCATTTGAATTTAAGTTTGCTTTTCCAAACTTTAGTTAAATCCTCTAGCTTGATTCGGTTTCCATTGGTTGAATGAGTACTTGCCATCACATTATTTGATTCATTAGTTTGATTTCCTCCATTTTTATTTCCATTTTATTTCTGAATAGCAACCCAAAACCCAAGTTTTATATTGAAACCCGAAAACACAAACGACACAAATACAAGCGCGAATCAAACAATCCTTTAACTAGTCCCTGAGAAAAATACGACCTGTGGCCCCTATATTACATTTTCATACTTTGATTGTAAAAAGGGTTTCCAGCATTTCATTTATTTATAAATTCTAAATTTGAGACCCACATTCGAGACACATAGTTTGGGTCTTATCAACCACCTCAACTTCTACCCTAGAACAAGTTTTGGATCATCGGATGAAGCTTCCTTGGAGAATTCAGCTCAGTTTCGCACCGGACAAGGTTGTTTGAGGGTTTCGACAGCTTTGTGGTCCGATCAATCGAATCTCACTCACAAGCCATCTCCGATCATCTGAGCCATCTGTAGGGGTTCTCAGGTGAGCTCAGAGCATCTCTAAATCACCTCTGCAATCCATTAAACCATGATCGAGGAGTTCGGATTGGATTTTCCCAGCTTAGTGCAGAGTGAGCTGAAATCGATCAATTGAAGCTGTTTCCACTGATTTGCGGAGCCGAAGGGGTTCTTGGCTTGCCCTTGCGTGACGAACAAGGAATTCTTGAGCTCGGGAAGGGTTGAGGATTAGTTTCATCTAGTTAAATTTAGTTTCTTTAGCTGTAATTTTTGAATTCTGCAGTGTTTCGTTTCTGTTTATGTTTCAGATTAGTTAACTTCGTTTACTGCATTGTTACAGCTTAAATTAGGGTTCAATCTTCAAGTTAAGTAGTTTAGGAACTTGTTTAGTGAACATTTGGTTTCAATTTCAGTTGATTTCCTATTCTAGTGCGTGCGTATCAGCCTGTCATGCGTATCAATTCTGATCTGCTTCATTTCTGCTCTTTCTGTTTAATCTGCTGCGTTTTAGTCTTTTATTTGTATCAAGTTAGCTTCCGTTTGTTCTTCTGAATTTACCCTTCAGTTTTTTTCATTTCCAAAGCCTCGGTATCCATTTCTAAAATTTTGTTAAGCTGTATCCCTTGCGTTTCAGTTTTCTGCCGAATCTCTGAACTCTGCTCATGCGTCCCAACTTGGATTCTTAGATTTGCAGCCTCAATTGGATTCAAATCATGTTAGTTTCAATTCCTGGGATATTAGATAACAAATAGTTGTTGATGCCTGTGATCAAAGTTGTGATTCACATTCAGTTTTATATCTGCACTTTTGAGCAGATCACGCATCAGACTCATTTCTGCTCAGACCAGTTATTTCTGTAATTGGGAGTTGATAAGCTTCTGAATTATGTGTTAATAAATATTAGTTCTTTGCATCATTTCTGAAACATTAGATGGTTGCTTTGAATTTGAGTTTGTTCTGCTTGATTCGTGCATTTCATCTGTGGTTGAATTTCTGAATTCCATGTCTGAATTCCTGCTGTCAAACTGCATATAAGTTCATTTCTGAAGTTATCCATCCTTGGTCGAAATTTTGTCCATTCAATTCTTCAAGGGTTTTCACTGATAGCAAGGTTTTCAAGCCTATTCGATTGTTTTCATTTCAGAGTTGTTAGTATTAATTTTGGTACTCCATATCAGTTTTGGCACAAGAGCTTTCTTCCCTTGAGTATCAAGGTTGTTCACTTTTTCCATTTTGTATAAAGATCAGTGTTTGGCAGTAGCTTCGATTGAAAATTTCAGCCTAGTTCTAATTCACTTACTTAGCATTTGGGCTGCCATTTAATTCAGATTTATTTCCTAAATTTAGTTAAGTTGCCTTGGTTGAGTAGCTTCTCATAGGTTGAGTTATTTATTGCAACACACTTGTTTAATTCATTCAGTGAAGTGACTTTCTTTTCATTCCTAATCACATTCCAAACCTAAATCACATTCGAAACCCAAATTCACAAACGACACAAAAACACGAGTTAGAATCACACAACATCAACTAGTCCCTAGGAAAAATACGACCTGTGGCCACCTTTACTACGCTTTTCTTCTTTGATTGCAAAAAGGGTTTCCAGCATCTTCTTATAAATATTCTAAATTCTGATGGACCCACATTCGTGACAGTCTATTTCGGGTCCGTCAAATTTTTGGCGCCGTTGTCGGGGAAGCAACTAGTTGATTTGTTTGATTTTTGCTTGTGTGCTTATGGGTATATCATTTGATTCTATTTTCTTGTGCTTTATCTTTTGTATACGGTTGCTGCCATTTTTCTTGTTTGTTTTGTGACATGACTGCCAGTTCAAAATGTTCTCATCTACTTACCAGCAGCCGTGTCCACAATTTCAGCAGAACCAACCTTTTAATCAGCAACCAAATCAATTTTTTCAGCCACAATGTCAACAATTTCAGCAAGATTTTCAGCCAAGTCAGAATTTTCAGATTGGGCAGCCACAATTCCAGAATTTTCAGCCCAACTTTCAGCAACCTTATCAACAAGATCAATCCCTTTTTCAAGGAATTCAGCAAGGGTGTTTAGATAATCAGAATTTTCAGCAACCACCCTTCCATCAAGTTCAACCAAATCAAGGATTTCAGCATTTTAACCAAAATTTCCAGCAGTCTTTTGTAAGTTTTCAGCAAGGAAATAATCAATTTCAGCCTCCACCTCAGCCATGGCAGCAAGAATTTCAACCCATACAGAATTTTCAACAACCTCTTCAACATTCACAGCCCTTTAATCAGAATTTCCAGCAACAAACCTAGAATTTCCAGCCCCCGCAATTTCAGTTTTCACCACCACAATTTCAGCCTCAGATCCAGGATTTCCAGGGCTACAATTTTCAGCCATCTCCACCAACTGGTGAAACAACTTTTCAGCAGTTTAATCAGCCTGTTCAACCATTTTATCAACCCCCACAGTCTCAATTTCAACAAATGTTTCAACAAGAGCTTCAAAACCTCGGAAGGCAAATGGAACAAGTGGCTAGTGATTTGAATTAGATAAAAGCCCAAAGATCATAACAGTTATATTCTCAAGATACTCTTAATTCTGAGAGCCCCGGAGTTGGTTTTATATCAGTTTAAGGTGACCCTAGTGCATGGCCAAGTCCTTCTTCAAGTGATCTTAGAATTTTAGAAGAAGAAGAAGAAGAAATCATTAAAATCAGGGCACCTACAGCATGCATTCCTCCAGAGATTCCTACTCAAAATCCATTTCCAAATTTTTCAGCTCAAGAAGAAGATTCTGAAGCTCCACAGGACCATCCTCATCTTTTATTTGGTGATTATAGTATTATTGATAGTCCTAATTTTTCTGATATTGTTGTTGCAGATATTTCAGGAGAAACATACACGGGAGATGATTCCACAGGTGTAGGGGATTGCACTAAGCCCCAGGGACCACCACAAGATTCAGAGAATGAACCAGAAAGTGTAGAGACTTGCATGGTGGAAGTAAGCACCCAAGGATCACCTTCTTTAGTTGATTTTCCACCAGAGCTTGAGGCTGATGAGGAGCATGTACTTGATCAGGAGGAGGCCATGGATACATCTACTCTTGTAGAACCTCCAGGTATTCTTCAGCACGCTCAGGTAAGTATTTCTCCTCTTTGTTCAAAAAAAATCAGCGAGGTACCTAGTGCTAACTTTATTGGTTATGATGAATTTATTGATATACCTTGTGTAGAAATTGCTTGTACAAATCCAATAGAGGTACCAAAAATTGATTTCCTTGGTGGTAGTGCATTACTTGATACATTTCTTGTAGATATGGATTGCGAAATAATTTTAGAGGCACCTATAATTAATGTTGTTTGTTATGATGAATTACTTGATACATCTTTTGTGGATATGAATTGTGAAAAATTTTTAGAAGTGCCTGAAATTGATGTTATGTATTGTGATGAATCTCTTGCTATATCTTATGCTGAGGTTGAATGTGAAAAACTTATGGAGATATCTGAGATTGATTTTATTGGCTATGACACATTGCTTGATATATCCTTGGTAGAAAATAATTATGAAATTTTTATTGAAGTGCCAAGGATTGATTTCTTTGTTTGTGATGAGTTTTTGGATGCAAATGTCGTAGGAAATAATTATGAAAAATTTATTGAGGCACCACAAATTGATTTAATTGGATGTGATGTAGTTTTGGATACATTTCATGCAGAGACTGAATTTATATCATTTCTTTCTTACCCTGCACGCTTGAGAGAGGTATTACATTATTTTGCAGGGTCCAGAAGACTGCAGGAGTGGGTGCTCCAACTGAACAGACTTCAACCTCCTGGAAGGACTTCTAAAAGGCATAAAGATGGAGGAGATGATTTTACTTTAATTCATAGCACTCCATTCCTTCAATGGCTATAGTGACTAAATCGCCTTCGGCCACCGGAGCATATTTCTGCAAAGTTCAAGTATGGGGGAGTCTTAATTCTCTCAGCCACCCATGTTCCTCCACTACCACGATGGAGGCTACTTCTGGATAGACTCCGTCCACCAGAAATAAAGGGGAGATTTTTCTTTCTTGTATTTTCTTTTATTGCATTTTTCATTTTCATGCTTTCTAGAAGTAGAATTGAGTCCTTACTAATAAATACATGAGTAGAGTAGAATGCATAGGAGTCATTGTAAATACCTTGTTATTTCTTTTCGCACTTTTTCTTGCATGACTAGGAATAAATGTATCCCTCTAGGTTAACTTGTTGTCATTTTAGAGTCTTTTGAAAATAAATTAAATTTGGTTGTCAAAACTTAGGGTTTGAGCTAATGGATGAAAGCTTGGATGCTTGAGTACTACTTGGTTTTAAATTCTTAATTGATGACTTGAGATGAATTATTTTTACCTAGTGATAATTAGCCTTATATTTGTGACACACATATGTTATTGTACTCTAGAACTTGCTTAGGTTCTTTCAAAATCATATTTTAATGATTGGATCACATCTATAGAGGCTAATCACTTTGTTTACCTTTCCATATCCATTTTGGCAAAAATCATGATCATTCCATTTTTCTTTACTTATTTCCTACTCTTACCCTCACTTTTCTTTGGACTTGTTGTTTGAGATGTTTCTTAATGCTATTTTGCCCGAGACGGACAAAGATTTAAGTGTGGGGGAGTGACTAGTGATTTGGAAGCAATTTTTATCAAGGATGCACTTCATTTCGAAAAAAATTTTTGCCAAGTGAGTTGAGTTTGGTGTCAAAAATGAGCAAGAGAGGTGGGAGCAATTGGAGACTTAGATTCTTTACTACATTTTGAAGATTTAAGTGGCAAGCAATGGAAAAATCTGTGCCATTTCAAAGGAAGAAAAAGTTTGTGCCAAAGTGGAAAGAAGTGGCAAGTTGAGTATCAAGAGATGAAATCCAAAAGCAAAAGAATTCAAAGAGGAACAAATTCATTCTATAGCACTAGTTTGCAATGGAGGTCTCCTGCAACTTATCGAATGTAAAAAGAGAAGGGTAACAAAAGAAAAAGAAACTTGAGCAGAAGTGGAACAAAAGCTGAAAACAAAGAAAAATTCTGCGCCAAGAAGGAAAGAAAAATTTTTTTAGAGCATGTTTTGGCCACTTTGCTTAATCTGAATTGAATGCTGGAAATCAGTGTAGAATCTCTGCAATCGAGCATATGAAGAGAAAAAAAAAATCAGTGGGAAGCTAAACTTGCAGAATGGCTTTTAATTCGATTAAACTCTTGGGGAGCAGATTTCTGAAAATCTATGCATTGCTGAGGCTGGAATCAAATTTACTGATCTGATCTGGAATAGAATGGAATGGATTTGCAGCAGAGATAATCTGAATTTGCGGCCGAAACAATGAACTGCAGCAGAAAACAAGCTGAAGATAATCTGAATTGAAGCTGAGAAAAAGCTGAGAAGAAGCTGAGCCAAATCTGAGAAGTCGGAAGCTGTTGAAAATTGAGAAGTAAACCTTCACCAGCTACCAGGAAGTTTAAAACGTAGCTGTGAAAAATTAGAAACATTAGATGCATAATGGTCAGTCCCTGAACTCAATCTATTTGCAGCAGATTTGAATTTACTGACTGGACCCAGCAGTGAAAGGAAATGCAGTGTGGAGGCTGGAATCTAACCGTCTGCAATCATCAGAAATTGAATTGAGTTACAAGGATTGCTGCAAGATTGAAAAGGGGAGCTGAAGATGCAGCCGAAAAGAGAAAAATTCAGAATGGAATGTTTCCATTCAAAAAGTTTGTATCAACTTGGAATTGAAATTGGGTTTCCTGGGCTGTGAATCAGGGAACAAGTTCGGGAATGCATCAAAGAGTATTGAGAACACCATATGCTGACCAAATCTGAAAGAAACAACATGCTAAAAGCTGCTGATCAGAAACAGAATTCGAAAGGCTGACCAAAGGCTGAAAGAAGCTGAAAAACTGCACTACATTGCATTATGAGCATGTAATCTGCCGAGTGTTGAATTTGGAGCTACTGAAATTAAACAAACTGACCTGAATTGAAAGCCATGCAAGAATTGCTGACCAGAGATCAAAATTTCTGAAAATAGCAGCAGAGTTATGCTTGTGCAGTGGCCGGAAATTGACTTGCTACTCAACCATTTTCGAGTGGGATACTTAAACTTTCCACTATCAATTGATGCAAATACTATTGATGCTATTGTTTTGAGAGATCAGAGAATTGTCATGAATCTAAAGTGGAGCTGGAATCTGAAGAAAAAGAAAAAAAAAAGAAAAAGAAAGAAGAAGAAGTGAAAGTAGTGTGCCAACTTGGAAAGACATGTATCAAGAGTGAGTTACAAGGGTTGTTGAGTGAAAATTTTATGTTGAGTATCTATTTAACTTGATATTATATGTTCTTTGATACAAATTTGATCTGAAAAGAAAAAAAAAGAAGAAGAGAAGGAAGCAATTGGCACACAATTGAGGTTTTTGGCACATTGAGAACAAATGGAGTTTTCTTCATCCAAATCAAGGGAATTATTCAAGTTTGACTTCGCCACACTTTTGATATCACTAGAGAACTATAAAGATGGGGTAAAGCACATTGAAAACATTCTTGAGCGCTCAAGTCTTCCACTCCATCAATTTTCTATTTCCTTGGTTTTCATTCCATTTCTTACTATTTTCCATGTTTTTACTTGTTTTTGTAGATGTTGATCCTAATCATGAATAATGGTGGAGAGTAGACAATAAGCAAGCCTATGGTAGTGCAAGAAGCATGTGTGTTTGAGTGAGCTCCACTTCCATCATCAACTTAGAATTTAAGGAGAGAGCCACCAAAATTTTCCTTGAAAGGCTAGTGATTTAAATTCATCTCAATGACTCATGATGGATGAAAAGGCTAAGTTGTTGATTAAGGACAAGATACTAATCCATAGAGCTTAGATTTTTTAGAATTGACAACCTTAGGTAATTTCTTTTCATTTGCTTCTAATTATGCTTTATAAAACCAAAGGGATACATACTTAGTGATTTCGCGAGACGCTCAAGCTTAAGTGTGGGGGAGTTGATAAGTACCATTTTGTTGATTATTTTAATTGCGAAAATCTATGTTTGACCCATGTTTTACTTGCTTAATTGCGATTTTACCCTAGGTTTTAGAACTTACCTTTATTTTGGACTTAATTGTAAATTTGCACAAAATTGGATTATTTGGCCACTGAATTTTTGATCTATTTTTGTAGGCATGAAAGGTTCATGGACCTAGGGCATACTGGGTCAAACTTGAGTCGGAAGTGGATCCGGATCGAGTTATCAAGTTTCGGATTAATCCGGACCGTCCGATTCAAAAGCGGCTAGATCTGAGCCATCCGGGACCATCTGAAGCAATCCGAGCTAGGGTTAGGGTTGATCAAGCACTCTGATCAAGATCTGAAGGTTTCATCCCAATCAGAGCTCAATCAACCGTTGGATCAAGCTCGGAGGGCTCTAGATCGTCCATTCAATGATTAGGTTGATCTGGACCATCCGTTGCACATCTGGAGGATCCAAGCTACCACGAGGCAGATCCTGACCCCTGATCAACATCCTCAAAGTTTGGCTCAAATCAGAGTAAGATCAGCCGTTGGATTCATCCAAATCAATCAGCGCCGTCCATTGATAAGTATTTAATCAAACTTCACCCAGCCTTTCTTCCTCGTCGCGTCTTCGCCGCAACATAGTTCTTCTTCGTTTTCTTCGTTTTTACTTCAATTTTTCTCCAATTCGAGGCGCGACCACCTCAACTTCTACCCTAGAACAAGTTTTGGATCATCGGATGAAGCT
>JAGFNQ010000253.1:148255-285701 GCA_024364735.1 Boesenbergia rotunda | reverse complement strand
GAAAAAAAAAAAGCAAAAAGAAAAGAAAATTCATGTGCCAAGTGAGTGATGTTTGGTGCCAAGAATGAGCAAGAGAGATGGAAGCAATTGGAGATCTAGCTTCCTTATCATATTTTGAAGATCCCAGTGGCACGCAATAGAAAAAAAAATCTGCAATGGAAAGGAAATTGGCAAGCCAAGCAAAAGTTGTGCCCAAGTGCAAGAAAATCTGCCACTTTGGATCAGAATGACTTGGATCTAGAATTGGGAAGTTGGAATTGAGGAAGCTAAGTTCAGCAATAAATATGATAGAGTCTGAATTGAAGCTAACCAAATCTGATCAAAAACAGGAAGCTTGTGCCAAATCTGATCCAAAACAGATTTGGATCAATTGAGAGTTGGATTGCAAGAAAACAGTCTGATCTGAGCTAGAACTGAATTAGAGGATGCAAGGATGAAGAACCTAACAATTCTAGAGTTTGAAATTGAGATCGTGAGCTGGAATTGCAGTAGAAAAAAAAAAGAAAAACAGAAAATGCAGTGAAGGCAAGGGCTGAAATTCAATGTGCTGAATTGAATTTGTGAGTGAAACACTTAAGGCTTTCACTACCATTTGATGCAAGTACTATGTGATGCCAATTGTTTGGGAAATCAGAGTCTTGATTCTGAAATGATTTGACGTGAAGCTTGGATCAGAAAAAAAAATAGAAAAAAAAACAGTTTGAAAAAAAAAGAAACAAGTTGATACAAGGGAGTTAGGCACCATTGAATTCAGTGGAATTTTTCTCATCCAAATCCAAGCCTTGCATCACTACACTCTGAATTTACTAGAAAGAAAGAAGGAGGAAAAAGAAGAATGAGAAAAGAGAAGCAAAAACGAGTTGGCACGCAATAGGCTAAACTTGGCACAAGGAAGTCAAGGAAAGGTTTTTCATCAAAATCAAAGGAATTTATTCAAGTTTCACTCCATCACACTTTTGATATCATTAGAGGACTGTAAAGATGGGGCAAAGCACATTGGAAACATTTTTGAGCAACCAAGTCTCCCACTCCATCAACTTTTCCATTATCTTGGTTTTTACTCTATTTCTTACCATTTTCCATGCTTTTATTTGTTTTTATAGATGTTAGATCCTAATCATGATTAATGGTGGAGATTAGATAATAAGCAAGCCTATGGTAGTGCAAGAAGCATGTGTGTTTGAGTGAGCTCCACTTCCATCATCAAGTTAGAACTTAAGGAGAGAGCCACCAAAATTTTCCTTGAAAGGCTATGATTTAAATTCATCTCAATGACTCATGATTGATGAAAAGGCTAAGTTGTTGATTTAAGGACAAGATACTAATTCATAGGGCTTAGATTTATGAGAATTGACAACCTTAGATAATTTCTTTTCATTTGCTTCTAATTATGCTTTAAAAAATCAAAGGGATACATACTTAGTGATTTCGCGAGACGCTCAAGCTTAAGTGTGGGGGAGTTGATAAGTACCATTTTATTGATCATTTGAGTTGCTTAAATCCATGTTTGACCTATGTTTTTATTGCTTAATTGTGAAATTGCCCTAGGTTTTAGGATTTCCTCTTATTTTGAACTTAATTGCAAATTTATACATTTTTGGATTATTTGACCACTAATTTTTTGATATATTTTTGTAGGCATGAAAGGATCCTGGACCTAGAGCATATTGGATCAAACTTGAGTCGGAAGTGAACCGGATCGAATTATCAAGCTTACGATTAATCCGAGCCGTCCGATTCAAGAGCGGCTAGATCTGAGCCATCCAGGACGATCTGAAGCAATCCGAGCTAGGGTTAGGGTTGATCAAGCACTATGATCAAGATCTGAAGGTTTCATTCCAATCAGAGATCATTCAACCGTTGGATTAAGCTCGGAGGGCTCTAGATCATCCATTCACAGATTAAGTTGATCTGGACCATCCGTTGCACATCTGGAGGATCCATGCTACCACGAGGCAGATCCTAACCCCTGATCAACATCCTCAAAGTTTGGCTCAAATCAGAGCAAGATCAGCCGTTGGATTTCCTCAAATTGATCTGAGCCGTCCAATGCCAAATACTTAAGGAAATTTCCTGCGCAGCTTGTTCTTGGTCACGTCCTCGCCGCAGCTCGTTTGCCTTGGTTTCTTCCTCGT
Source organism: Boesenbergia rotunda (assembly GCA_024364735.1). Lineage (NCBI taxonomy): Eukaryota > Viridiplantae > Streptophyta > Magnoliopsida > Zingiberales > Zingiberaceae > Boesenbergia > Boesenbergia rotunda. The sequence goes on along the minus strand of JAGFNQ010000253.1, from coordinate 283,566 downwards.
TTTTCTTCATTTCTTCAGCAATTTCTTCATTTTGAAGGCGTGACCACCTCGATTCGAGCTCATCCTTGAGTGACAGCAAGGATTCGGATGGAGGCTTAGCTTAATTTCGTTTATTAGCAGTAGATTTGAACTATGTCATTTCGTTTCTGAAATTCTGATTAAATTTCTGTAATGTTTCGATTCCGAATAGTTTTTGCTTCAATTAGAGTTTTAATTCAGTGCTTTAGTTAGCTAGATTGTTTATGTAATGAACTATTATAATTAGATCAGTTTATTTCGCTTCAATTCATTTCTGAAATTGGTTCCCTGTTGCGTGCCGTTTCTGAATTCGCGTATCAGTTTTTGTTCATCCTGCGTATCAGCTTTCTTCTCTGAATTTCCCTTAGCTTCTGAATGCTTCAGTTTATCTCACATTTAGTTTGTTAAATTGGTTGATGTAGCTTCATTTCTGAGTTTGTTCAGCTCGAAATTTCTGCATACAGTCCGTTTCATCACCAATCAGCCATGTTCCTGCACATTTCAGCTGAGATTTGAATTCTTCAGATCATTTTGAATTCGATGAGTTTCTGGTTCCAATACCTGAGATGAAATATAACATTTGGTTAGTTAATAAGTGGATTTGAATTTGTTTAGCCTTCAGTCTCATTCATGCAAACTAGCTCAGCTAGTTGAGTGTCAATTCTTAGCTTGCGTTTCATCTCCAGTCCAGCCATGTTTCAGTTTTTTTTCCTTTCTGTATTGATGTCGAATAACATTAGTGAATTCAGCTTGTTTTTCTGAGCTTAGATTGATGCAATCATGTTCAGTTCGTTCCATTAAATTCTGCATTTAAATTGCTGTTTTATCACTGCATTTGATTTCTGAAATCTGAATTCATCTCTGCCGAGATAGTTTCAGATTTATTTTCGAATTGTTCAGTTTATGATTGCTAAAACTGCATCAATAGAATGTTGGCTCTTCTAAATCCATCTGGAAAACTAGTTTGAGCAATTACCTTCAGCTAGCTTGTTGGATTGTTTGTATTTGCATCTAATTGGTTGCTGATTTCTGCTGTAATGCATCAGAGTTTCTGCATTTCAATTCTGAATTGAGCTAAGCGATTTAAATTCCTTCAGCCATTCTTGCTTATAATGTTGCATGAAGCTTTGCCCCACAAACTGAGTTGGTCTATGACAGTTTTGGATTGGCAGTTTACAGATTAAGCAATTAGTATTGGTTTTGGCACATAAGCTTTCTCCCATGCGTATCAAGTAGTTTCATTGCTGCATTAGAAATCAAGTGAATGCGTCGGATTTGGTAGATAAATTCAGTACAATCTGTGGTGCATCGTGAAATTGAATTCAGAATTGTTTTCCAAGTTTGGCTATTTTACATTGGTTAATTAAATCCATTATTAGTGAGTCCTTTAGTGCCAACTTCTTGTTTAGTTCATTGGGTTAAGTTTCTTCTCTTTTAATTGTGATTTCATTGCCGATTGCATTCCAAAACCACATTTTATTCGAAACCCAAATTCACAAACGACACATAAATACAAGCTCGAATCACACAACGTCAACTAGCCCCGAGAAAAATACGACCTGTAGCCCCTATATTATATTTTCATACTTTTGATTGTAAAAGGGTTTCCAGTTATTCATTAATATCTAAATTTGGTATACCCACATTCGTGACAGTATATTTTGGGTTTATCACTACCCCCAATTGATTGGGGCACCCCTAATCGATTGCCCAATCGATTAGGGATGTCCTTAATCGATTAGGGATAGTCACAATTGTTGGGAACGAGATGGTTAGAGAGGGGGGGTGAATATAGCCAATCACTTCTTCTTGGAAGAGTTATCAAATTTCTGCACTTGAAGTTATTAATAGCACAGCGGAAGTATGGGAAAACAAAACTTGCAGAAACTAAAACCAAAACCTAACTAGCAAGATTAGCAAGATCGCTAACAAGGAGATTTTACAAGGTTCGGGGATAACTTGCCCCTACTCCTTGGCGTGTCCTTAAGGTGGGCGATCCCTTGATCGTCGGCAGATCAAGCCCCGGTGATCACCGGATATGAAGCAACCTCCTTCTCGGTGGAGAAACCTCCCCACAGTGTGTTTCAAACAATGATATAGAATGAGCACAAAGAAACAACAAGAAGGATCTTACTCAACCACTTAGCAAGGACAAAAACACAGCAAGCTTCCCTGAGCTCCACCCAGTGGCGATCTCACGCAGAACCCTTCTCCGTGTCTTCCCACTGTCGGACTCCAAGCCTCTTGTTTTCTCCTTCAAGCGCTCAAGTATGATGATTGCTTCTCAATAGCTTGCTCAGAATGATTGAAGAACTCAAGAACAGCAAGCTTAATCTGGAGTAAAAACAAAACGCAGGAACTCAAGAGCACAAGCCTCTGTTTTTGAACATTACATCTCTCGTTCCTTTTGTTTCTCCACTAAGCAACAGATGATCTCATCTCCAGCAGCCTACAGCTGCCTCACTGCCAACGCGCCAGCTACACTGAACCCTAACTGAACTTCCTGAGCTCCCTCGGCCAAGCTTCAGTCAGCAGCTTCAGTCCTGCATCTAGCCGTTGCAACCTGTGTGGAGAAAGGGACAAACCTGCTCCAAGGAAAGCTCTCTTTGACTTCTCCTTGAGTGTTTGAATCCTCCCCTGTCACCTGAAACTTAGTCAGAGTATTAGAGCAGCAGATCAAACAGCATATCAAATATCAGAGGAAAGTGGCAGCGAATCGGTTGTGTTCAGACGTGATCAGAGCGTCTGACAATGCAATTTGAATTAAAGTGATCGGTCACCGGACCGATCAGAGAGCCTCCTGATCGGTCACCAGACCGATCAGGCTGGTTCCAGACCGATCAGGCTCCGTCCTGATCGATCCCCAACGTTTAATCAGAAATCACGATTTCTTTGAGATTCTCCTGGACCGATCACCAGACCGATCCCAGGTCGTGGATCGTTCACCGGACCGATCCACCCTTATATGAGGCGATTTCTGAGTTTCGCAGGCTAATCCTTCTGATTGGTCAACTGACCGACCAGGGGCCTTCCTGATCGGTCAGCAGTCCGATCAGGTCATCCCCAGACCGATCAGGCTTCATCCTGATCGATCTTAGTGAGGAGCCCGCGAAGCTGGATCGTTCAACAGAACGATCTGCACAGTGATCCTGATCGGTCAGCACACCAATCAGAAGCAGTTCAGCAAGGGAACTCAACCTCACTGCTTGCTCCCTGATCGGTCACCAGACCGATCTGGAGCCAGTCAATGGGTGAAACGCATACTCCCTGATCGGTCACCAGATCGATCAGGAGCAGCACAGTAGGTTCCCAACCTCACTATGTGCTCCCTGATCGGTCGTCCGACCGATCAGTCATCCCTGGATCGGCCACCCGACCGATCCACGAAGGAGCAGCGTGCCAAAATCCCTGATCGATCACTAGACCGATCCAGGGACTCAAACTCAGCCCTCCAAGCTAAGTTTCCATCCACCTTAGCCCTCCAAGCTAAGGATTTTCCATCTAACCCTCCAAGTTGGGAATTTGCACCTAACCCTTCAAGTTAGGACTTTTCACCTAGCCCTCCAAGCTAGGACTTTTCACCCAACCCTTCCGAGTTAGAACTTTATCCAACCTAGCCCTCCAAGCTAGGCACCTGACCCTCCAAGCCAGGACTTTTTCACCTAATTCTCCAGGATGGGAATTTGCACCTAACCCTCCAAGTTAGGACTTTTCACCTAGCCCTCCAAGCTAGGACTTTTCACCCAACCTTTCCGAATTAGGACTTTTCCAACACCTAGCCCTCCAAGCTAGAATTTTCCACACCTAACCCTCCAGGTTAGGATTTTCCAACACCTAGCCCTCCAGGCTAGAATCCTCCAAATCATGCCTAATCCTCGATCAGGACTTAATCATAATCATCATCATCATCAACCTAAACTAAAATTGTTGTCAACACCAAAACAACAATCAGGGCCAGACTGCATCAACAACAATCGATTGGGGATGTCATGTTATTTCTAGTTTTCGATCGATGAACACATTCAAATATCTAAACGTATTCATCGCATCAACGCTTTAATTGGCTCGCCGTAATGGTTTTAACTCACACAACCCATTAATTGAGCATTATAACGCTCGATTAATGGAATATTACGGGTGCTCTTGCCTATAATAACAATTACAGATCGAGACTACAATATAGAAAAAAAACTTAAGTATAATTTTACCAGTTAATAATTGTAACTGTTACATGATTATACTAATTACGATGCATAATTATATAATTATAATAATTATATTTTGTAATTGTTATATAATGCTAAGGGCTCTGATGCATTGAAAGAATGTCGAGTTCCTATAGGTATTCGCGATTCGATTTCATGTTATAGCATATTTATAGAAATTTTTCTTCCAAATGGGTAGCGTAACTATTGGATGTTGGATTTCTAAATCGTCCGCTGCGAGCATTTACTAATTTACCCCAACGACCGATAGAAAAATTTTCATAAAATTGAATCGATCGCACTAAATTCAATGTTACTTGGTTCAATATTTTTTCATATAACTTATGATCTCATTTGTGATGAAATAATATTAACTAATATATACTTTTTAAGTTAAACTTGTAATTTAATTGCAAACTAGAAAAGATCACTCATTACAAATTAACCAACCAACTCGGAAAAACTCCAGACACCCATATAAAAGATCAAGAGAGGAACAAACAAACTCCAGGCACCTGTATAAAAGATCAAGAGAGGAACAATAAACTTTGCTAGATAATGAGCTTATGCTCCTAACATGAAAAAGAGAAATAATATTTAGCTTCGAAAACAAGTCTTTAACATCCTGTGCACATAAACCTGCATAACTCAAATCACTTGATACATGACTGCTTGCACGACTAAAAGTGAGTCAGAATAAGCTAACAAATAAGATAATCCCTTTTGCCTTGACCACTTGTAACCCTTCCTTTAAAGCCAGGATTTCCCCGACGACAACAGAGCTAGGCATCGAAATTTTTTTACCAAAGACAATCACTGCTTAACCCCAATGGTTTCGGATAATTCCCTCTAACATTGCAACAATTATTTCCCTTATGAAAGCTTGCGTCAACATCCAGGCACTGGTAATTCTCCTGAGGCACCTGCCACTGAGATGGCGAACATGAAGGAACAAAATTTCGAGATATTAGCACAACAATCATAGCGTGTTTGTATTCTTGTAGGACCTTATTAGCGCTCGACTCAAATTGGGACGTAGAGCTCGATACTCCTCACTATGGACTGCTCGGTAGCATTCACTCCAAATCTGTCATGCTTGCACATCAAACTCCTCAATCTCTATTTGCACACCCAAGTTTCCAAGGCTCAAACGTAGGACTTTCACATCCTGGGCTTTAAATTATTTCAGTCATCTCTAAACTTCATTGTTTCTCCAAAAAGTTTTCATAGCCGGATAATAAAATAAAGCATGACAATTTGTATCATCCAAACTATGACATAGCAGGCACCTTCCTGAATAGGTACATGATGCTTTCAAAGGTTCATTTCGATATGGATAATATCATGAAAGACTCGTCACCAAAAAACCTAAATCTTCAGGGGGATAGCCAGTGACCACAAGAATCGCCACCAACTCTGGGACACATCAGAATTCGAGCAATGAGCATGAGGCATTCCAAGACCTATGATCATTGTGTAACCTCTCCTAATTGAATATCGACTACCCTTTGGATCATGTTCTCAAAACCGGGCATCTCCCTTCTTTGCAAAAGACAAAGAAATCTTTAGAATTTCCTGGCCTATAAACGGCAAGCAAACCTCTCTCATTAGTGGCTTGTTCCATTTCTAATTTTGAATGAACGAGCTAACTTGTGAATCCTCGAGAATCTCGACATCCCAAGCTCCAATTGTACCATGTAGTGAAGGAACCCAACTATCCCTAAAAATATTCACAATCCTATTATCTCCAATGCACCAACACCCCCTCAACAAGTCCCTACTCCACAATAAACATCATCAAATATAAGAGGGATTCTCCCAAGTGGTGCCTGCAAGATATCAAAGTGTTTAAAGTAATCAACTTTAAGAACTCTGGTCACCAAGGATGTTGGATTCTGAACGATTCTCCATATTTGCTTCGCCAATAGGGTCTTATTAAAAGTATCTAGCTTCCATAACCCAAGCCCTCCTTGCATTTCAATTGTCATAAAAAATTTTAAGTTGTTCAATGCATTGGATGTGGAAGATCCAACTTCCAGAACCCAAGCCTAACAAAAAAATCTGTACACACCATCTCTATAGAGCCATAGGTCGCCTTTGGGATAAGGAAGCAAGACATAACATAAGATGACATATATTGCAACACAAATTTAATCAACGCTTTCTTACCACCTACTTAAAATAAATTACTTTCCCGCCCTTTTATTTGTCGCACAACTTTCTCTACTAGGTAGCCAAATTGAACTTTCCTACTACGCATCGAAAAGGTAGGGAGTCCCTGAAATGAGATTAGCACGAAAAATAACAACAAGAACAATAGAGAACACACATAAGATTTACATGGAAAACCCTTGATGGGAAAAACCACGGGCGGAGGAGGAAAAATCACTATGAACGGTGGAATACAAAGTCGACGGCTCTGATAATGTAAAGAGAAGTAGAGAGAAAAGAGAGGTAGAGAGAAAGAAAGAAGAGGAAACAAAATAAATTTCTTGATTGATAAAACTTGTCCATGAGATACATAATTTATAGAGACCTTAGGATACTTAGTCAAATGAAAAATTAATAACGAAACTGTTAATTAACAGATTTATAAAGAATCTGTTAATTAACATATTAATAAAAAAATATCTAATAATAAATTAACGGATTAAACTGAATTCGGGTCACCAAACTCTAACAGTCTCCACCTTGATGCGAATTCCACAAATCTTCAAAAGAACATTCTTCACCTCTTCCACAAAAACCCCACAGGCAAATCTCAGCATCTAGCACCAACCAAGTCCAAGTAATGCTTAAACTTGTCTATAGGAAGTGCTTCACATCAATGTTCTTTGTCCTCTCATGAAACACCTGATCCATCATGAGGGAAATGACACTCTGACTATCACAAAAGACTATAGTAATCTGCAAGTCTTCGCTAAGCTCACTAAAGAGTCCTTTCAACCAAATAGCTTCCTTACAAGCTTCTCGTAAGGGATCTTCTTTTATGAATGTCACCTTGTGATGGCGACATCACCTATTACTGTGGATCCCTGCAAAACATATAAACTGGCGGTTTTCCTTAGTCCCTTCATCACAACAAGAGACCATTTACTGACCTTCACAACTCCACCTTCACCAGTGTATTTGTACCCTTTAGAATCAAGAATACTTAAAGAGATCATATTTCTCTTCAAATCAGGGGCGTGCCTCATATCACCAAGTGTCCGAATGGTACCATCAAACATCTTAATTTTGACCATACCAATGCTAACGATTCTGCAAGATGCATTATTGCCCATCAAAACGACACCACTTGAAACCGTTTCATATGTTGAAAACCAGTCTCGATTGGGACACATATGAAACGTATAGCTAGAATCAAGAATTCATTCTTCACTCTGTTTTAAATCAGCATCAGATGCAACGAGAAGTTCACCATCACTGTGATTTTCGGCAACATCAGCCTCACCAAACTTCTCTGATTGTTTTTCCCTCGAATTTTCACCTGCCCTTTTATTCTTATTCTGTAGTTTGTAACATTCTGATTTGATGTGACCCTTCTTCTTGCAATAATTACAGATCTTATCGCTATTTTTGGATTTTGACCTGCCCCTGATATTACCATCAAAGTCTTTCTCCCGAGTCCTTCCCCGAATAATAAGACCCTCACCCTGAGCCTCAGATCATTCGACAAGCTGTTTCATTTTCTCTTTTGAAAATAATGAATCATAAACTTCATTCAAAGTAAGAGTATCACGACTATATAAAATAGTATCTCTAAAAGTCGTATATGACGAGGTTAAAGAACACAGTAAGATCAATGCTAAATCTTCATCGTCATATTTGACCTCCAAAGCCTCTAGGTCAGAGACGATTTCCTTAAACACGGTCAAGTGATCTCTTAATGACGTACCTTCTGCCATGCGATGAGAATACAAACGTTGTTTTAGATCCAGTTTGCTTGTAAGACTTTTTCTCATGCACAACTGCTCCAGTTTTAGTCATAGTGCAACAGTAGAAATTTCCTTCAAAATATCCTGTAAAATCTCATTCGATAGGTGAAGGTAGATCTGAGATAGGACTTTTCAATCCTTATGTTCCTTTTCCTCCTTTGTCCATGTCGAGGGCATGTTGTCTATCCCGAACAGTGTGTCGTCCAAGTCTAGATGCGCTAGCACCGCTCGTATCTTAACTTGCCACAGCGTAAACCTGGTGTTGCGATCCAAAAGCGGAATATCATACTTCATGCTTGCCGTTGTCATTAATCCCGGTTGAAATCCTCAAAACCAACCTTGCTCTGATACCACATGAAACGAGATTAGCAAGAAAAATGACAACAAGAATAATAGAGAACACACAAGATTTACGTAAAAAATCTTTGACAGGAAAAACCACGGACAGAGGAGGAAAAAACACTATGAACGGTGGAATACAAAGTTGGCGGCTCTGATAAAGTAAAGAGAAGTAGAGAGAAAGAAAGAAGAGGTAACAAAATAATTTTCTTGATTGATAAAACTTGTCCATGAGATACATAATCTATAGAGACCTTAGGATACTTAGTCAAATGAAAAATTAATAACGAAATGGTTAATTAACAGATTTATAAAGAATATATTAATTAACATATTAATAAGAAAATATCTAATAATAAATTAACGAATCAAACTGAATTCGGGCCACCAAACTTTAGCAGTCCCTAATACATCTCATGACCTTGCACCACCGGGATAGCGAGCTCGTTTTTTATCCACTCTGCCATAGTATTAACCACATTAAGAGTAAACGAAGGGGCAGATTTCTCAAAATTAATCACTTATCCCCGAAGCTTTTTCATATGTGTGTAAGCACTCAACCACGTTGGAACAACACTCTCTTGTATCCTTAAAGAATATTAGACTATCAACTACGATGAAGTGGTGTGTCAATACTAGGCGACGCTATCTGCACCCCTTGGAGGCAGCCCCTAGCTACACACGCAGAGATCATAGACAAAAGCCCCATAACACAGGGTAAATAAGCAGAAAGAGGTTCCCCTTGACAAATCTCCTAACTTGGGAATTTTTTATTCAAGGAGAAAGAATAGCTGACACTTGCAATGCACTTCATATTAACTAATTCAACCCTCACTAAATTCCATCTTGCCCATAATTAAAAAAAGAAAACTTCACTCCACTTGATCATACTCTTTGCTCATATCCAATTTCAATGTTGCATAGACATCATTTCCTTTTTTCCTGTTTCTAATTTAGTGGATCGTTTCAAAACCAAGAATAGCATTGTCCATGATCAATCTACCCGGAACAAAAAGCACTCTAAGTTTCATCTATAACCTAGTGCATAACCAGCCACAACCTATTTGTTAATGAGGGTTTCATCATAAGTGAGTTTTGAATTTTGGAAATGAGGATGATAATTATTTTGTTCCAGCTATCTAGTGGAGTTCCCTCATTAAGAACATCAAGTGTTGCCTTTGTCACCTATTCGCCAATAATGTGACAATATTTATGACGACATACCATCTAAGACGGGAGACTTGTCTGGACTCATATCAAATAGTACTTTTTTTTATATCAGAATAGTCGAAAGACACATCTAATATGATATTCATAACACTAGTCACAATTGACTCAATACAATCATAGGCGCTGTAAAATCAACAGAGGGATTGGATGAGGCAAAAAGATTACCAAGTACTCAAGGACGATTTCAATCATACCCTCTTGTTCATGCAACAAATCACTTTGGTGAGAAATCAACCCACATAGAGTGTTCTTTGATCTCCTTTGTATCACTCGCCTATGAAATTTTTTTGTATTTTTATCAGTCATGGCCAATCAATCTACATGGTTGAGTTGTTTTCGATATTTTCCGCTTAATTACTCAATTCATCCATCTCATTCTTTAATTTTTTTTATTCGATCTTCTTCGTGATATCAACAATATTGAATAAGTGTTCATATAATAAAATTAGGCTGCGTTTGGTAGGGTATAATCCACCCTGTAATATAATCGAGATTACATTACAAGTTGGATTCCTTTGTTTGGAATCACTTTAATATTATAATGTAATGTAATCTTGATTACAAAAGAGGTTGATGATTTGTAATCTGGATTACAAACCAAAACCTCCGTAATCTGGATTACATTACAGCATGTAAAGTCGTCGGTCGGGCGGCGACAGTCGTCGGTCGGGCGGTGACAGTCGTTGGTCGCCGTCGGTCGGGCGGTGACAGTCGTTGGTCGCCGTCGGCCGGCCGGCGGCGACCACCGCCGTCGACCGGCCGCCGGCGACCGCCGCCGCCGGCGATCCCCCGCCGGCCGGCCGTCGGCGACCTCCGCCGCCGGCGACCCCCCCCGCCGACCGCCGGTGACCACTACCGCCGGCCGGCCGCCGGTGACCATTGCCGAGCGGCGACGGCGACCACCGTCGCCAGCGACCACGCCGCCAGCCGGCCACCGGCGACCACCTCTGCCGGCCGACGACGGCGACCATCGTCGCCGGCCGGCCACCGACGACCACCTCCGTCGCCGGCCGACGGCGACCGCCGCCGCCGCCGGCCGGCGACCGCCGCCGCCGCCGCCGGGCGGCGGTCGCCGGCGTTCGCCGGCCGGTCAATGGTCACGGCCGCCCGGCGACAGTCGTCAGTCGTCAATCTTGATTACATTACAGGATGGATTGCCCCTCACCAAATAAAAGAATCCAACTTATAATGGTTATCAAAGATTACATACAACTCATTACCAAACTTGTAATGTAATCAAGATTATATTATATTACATTACAAACTTGATTACATTACAGACCGGATTATATTACCCCCTACCAAACGTAGCCTTAGGATTTATAATTTCTATAATATAATGTTGATTTATATGCTGTCAGTTATAATTTATATTTGTCAGAATATAATAGTATTAGTGTGATTAAAATTGGAGTATTTATATTGTAATAATTATAAATTATAATTGAGTGTCAAATTTTTTTATTTCTGTGCTAGTCAATTCTATCCAAAGCCATAAAAGATCCTCACATCAGATCCCATTTCAACAATTACAAAATATTTACCGATTTCAAAACATTATTTTAAAAAATAATATATTTTTTTGGGTCCCCACAAGAAACTGACACAGGTGGTGACAGGGAATAGGGATCCAAGTATCCTATGCTTCTCGTCACGTGCCCCCTCCTCACCTCATTTTCTAATAAATTTACTGTAAATTGTTATTTCATTTTTTATTAGCACTCGATATTCAATTTACTAAATAAATCAAACAATACGTATAAAGATGATCCATTAATAAAATATTTTTAAATCAATTCTCTATTAAAAAAGAACTTATTCATTAATTTATCAAAATTTAAATTTATTTTTTATATAGATGAAATTTTAACAAGTTATTGATATTCACTAAATAATTAATTTAAAAAACTCCTTCTCTCCATCATTTTCGATTTAAAATTTTGAAAAATTCCGTAAAAACACAAATCCGCCCCCGCGATCACCGGCTCGGCGGGCGGCCCCCGCCGACGCCCAAAACTGCACGTCCGGCGAATCAGAGCCCGCCGCGTGTCCCGGTTTGCCTTTGTCGGTTCCGGATTTTGGCTCCCATTCTCGACGATGCTTTCTTCCTATCTTCCCTTTCTCGCTTTTGTTTAATCTCTCGTCGAACCGGAAGGTCTGCTCCGTGGCGAACAGATCAGCGGCTTTCAGGATTTGTGGAATGTTCCTTTGATACCGGCGAGTGGATCTGGTGTGGTCGTGTCGCAGGGCGAGGCATCGGTGGAGCTGCGATTCGAAGCTGGTCGCTTTCGTAAGTTTCATGGCCATCTCGCTGCCAATATCGAGGTTCCGACTCCTTATTCCGCAAACTAGTCTCGGGAAGAGGGTTTTCGTTTGCTTTGTTGATGTTTTCCTAATGATCTGTTGGTTTCATCGATTTTATCGATAGGGTTGAATCGTCATTCAGAGAGGTTAGTGGCAAAGCTCCAGAATAGCGTTTCTACTTCCTCGTAGTTTCGTTAGAATGAGAAACTTGCCATTCTAATGTGGTTTCGCTTGTTGAATGGCCACGGTTACTGCCAGATTTTGCCTTCACAGAAATTGATGGTTATTTTTGTTGTATTCATTAGTTTAGCCCTCCCAAACGTTGACAATGCCATTTTGATTGAGAAAAGAATTTCAGATGCTTTGTTAATGTCCTGCTTTAACATTTATAATATAACTTCAACTGGAAACAGCAAACTCATAAAATATATTTATGCTGCTTGAATTTTCTCGATTATCTTTGCTGTAAGAACTTTGAAGTTAGATACCTTATTTATATAAAAAAGAAACATTTATTTCTGACGTTCAGATGATTGTTTTTAGTAAAGTAGATCTAACTGGAATTTCTTTTTTTTTTTCTCTCTTTAATTTCCTAAACCTGAAAACAGAGAAAGGTTGGTCATATTTTGGTACATGCATTTCCATGAGTCCAGAATTAATATCATTCAAGCCAAAAAGGAAGATAAAGAATGCGAGAAACAAGTACTTGAATGCTGGCTCACTTGAAAAAGTCGGTTGTAGCAGGACTACCACCAGGAATTGCACAGATGTTAGTAAGAGAAAGTTATTGTTGGAGTCTAAAAAGAGGGGAGAAACAAATGAACTACATCATCAGGAGGCCGTCCAAAATACTACTCAGACAGCAGCAGAAGTTAATATGCAGCGCAGACAGCCTCAAACACCAAACACACCAAAAGCTGTAAATCCTAAGGGTTTGTCAAGACTTGAATCACTGCCGATGGATCTTCTGGTGAATAAATTGATCTTTGATTGTATTATTTTTATAAAATAATATATATATATATATATATATATATATATACATTTTCTCTTTTAGTCACTTCTTTGCAAATTTAATTACCATTATGCTTTCCTATTGAAAGGTTAAAATCCTGTGCTACTTGCATCATGATCAGTTAAGAGCTGTTTTCCATGTTTCCCAGCGGATACGAGGGGCTGTAAGTTACCTTTTTCTTCTCTTGCTGACTAAATTAGGCTGTTAAATAATGGAGAAACATACAATTCAAAAAAGTAAAATAAAATAAAATAAAATGTTAAATGGTTGCCTTCCCACCTACCTTAAAAGGTAATGATTTATTCTCATAGAATTCCTATATTCATTCGAAACTTTTAACTGACTATGCTTTGCTCAGAGAGAGTGCAATATATTTTGGTAATTTATTTACAAATTCTCTTTTTTATCAGTAGTCGTGAACTTAAAATCTTATGCACCCGATGATAAGATAGACCCTGCTGAAATTGCCAGAATTTTAAACTCTGGTCCTAGTTAGAATACTATCGGCAAGTAAATTTTGCAGGTTCCTGACTATTGCCCTTAACCACCTTCCCAAGTTTCTTTGCTTTCCTTCGTGCTCCTATTTTCTTACTGGATTCCCCACCATAATGAAATAATTAAGAGACTTCTTCTTAGTGATCCTTATCTTCTTCAATATAGCATGTGCATAATTTTGTTTGATTCAAAGAAATTGTTGTTCTTATTTATGATGATGAGCAATGGTCAAGCCCAATGAAATTGCCTATTTAAACTTTGAATAATTATCCCTATTAGTAGGTGGGATAAACAGAACTTGATAATGATGATTCTGATGGTGATTTTACAAACTATTTCAAATCGTCTGCAGCTTCAGTTTTTTTTTCTTGTTTCACCTCTTTCATCACTCGTAATTTATGTTTGTGCACATTCTGGACAATCTTCTCAGGCATAATTCTCATAGCGCATGGTTAGCTATATACATTATTTTTGTGAACAATCGCAAACGATAATGAACCAGTGCATTATTCTCATAGCATTTGATTAGCTGTATACACTATTTTTGCAACAATAACAGAAATGTTAACAAACCAACGTTGTGCTTGAACCAGGTCCTTTCAGCTAGACAACAACATTTCGACTACACTACTCCTGACAGATCTAGGCAAGAATTGTTTAGGACTAAAACTCCTGCTCCTACTGAACATTGGCAATTCACAAGGTCAAAAAGAATTAGCATGACCTTTGAATTTGATAGTGTTTAGTTCTTTATATTTTGAATTCTTGTTGAAACCATTTTGCACTTATAGCAGGGAAAATGGGAGGGTCATACAAATGTCAAGCCCACATACCCCAAAAGCTCCAAGACATGGGCCTCGCCCTTCTCGTCTTCACACTATGGACATGAAACAGATTTCTGCCGTTCTTTTCCAGGAATCTTCATTACATCAAAGACGCATACCTCCAGGTTTGCCCAGACCAGCTTGGAAGTCAGTGGCTCCTACCAGAGTTCTACTGTATGAAGATGAGCTCTGCCAGGCAGTGGCACATAATAAACTTCTTTGAAGCTTGTGGCAGAATATGATGCCCACAAACACTACTTTTTCTTGATGTAGTTATGTTAGTCTATACTGCAGGTTTGCAGCTTGCAAACTCTGCATTATGTTTTCACGAAAACTATGAATTAGTGATCATATATGCAAGAAAATTATGAGCCAACTCTTGATTGTACATAGGTCTGGATATTGATCCGGCTCTCCTTTTTGTCCCGTTAGAATATTATAACATGCATTTTTGTTTTTTCCTAGTACGTGCAAAATTTACTCTAGGAAAGTTGCCTTTTCTTGTTCTAGAGGATATCGATATGAAACTTCAAGATGTAACTTTAAAACATCTGAAGCCAACTCATGAACAAGCCTGTCATCTGAGAGTGTTCTGTAGCAAAATGAAGAGGAGCAAGAGATTGATAGGAGACTCCCATCCATTGTCATCACAGTGTCTTACAGTAAAATGATACAATTGTATAATTGTATTGATGTATGGCTAATCATTATTTTTCACTTTATGAACTGACTATACTCCGTTAGAAGTTTTTGTATTAAGATTTTATAGGCTATTTCTTTTGGATGATAGGATCCCAGAACAGGTATTTTGAAACATCTTCACAGGTATGTGGCAAGAATTTTGTTGAACACATACATATTGTGCATAGATCATATTTACCATAAGCATTTGGATGTTGTACCTCTTATAGAGTATAATTCAGCCTTTGTATCTCGTATAATAGCACAGAATTGAACATAAGTGCAGCTTCGTTATAGCGAGTGACACGGTCTCTTTCTATTCCTGCTGCTAAAGATCTTTGAGATGGTAGACATCTTATTGGATGAGCCTCCAAATGGTTAAGTTCCTAGAAAAAGTTATTTGGTCCTTAATGTCATTCAAGCTTAATACTGAAACCATGATTGCTTGTTTTGTACATGTGGCCATAAATTGAAGACATTCAGGTATTCTCGTTTTGAAATTTTCATTCAAAATAACAAATATTCATTTAATTATTGTTCATCTTTATTGTTGGTTTTCCGCGAGTACTACAATGCAAGCTTCTCATACTTTATTTAAACATGATTTCTTGACTATTAGATTCTTCACTGCATATATATGACATGGCAAAGAAATGTAAATGTGTTAGAAATCTGGAATTTAATTAGATATTAACCTAAAAAATTCAAAAAATGGTCTAGTTTGAGTCAACACTCAACCATGATTTAGTAGATGAATAAATTTCCATGAAAATGTAAGATCGATGTAGACAAATTTATTATACCTTGTAATTAGTAAACTGCTGACTTTTTCAGTGATCAGGATTGACGTCTTAGCATGCTCGTCAATCCATCTTAAAATAAACACGAAAGAGATAAATTATGGAGGCTATTAATTTAAATAGTGACTAGAACATAAGGGAGGACAGATATCTAACTTTATCAGGATTTGATCTCCAGACAATATGGTGGTAACGCCTCATACGTCAACCTTCATTTCATCCGGGACTCGCTCTGACATATTTAAGGTGGCAAAAGACAATTTGCTCGCCTTTAGCACCCTCGTCAATCCATCCCAGGGCCAACATTGAGGAGGTAAATCAGAGGGTTATTAGCTCGGATACTGTAGCTAGCGTGTGGGGAGGGTAGACACACTGGCTTTGCCAGATTTGACCCCCAAACCTCAAGATGACAATATCCACGCACTAACCATCAGTCCATCCCGTAGGGATTTTGCTCTAATTAAATACTCGCTCTGATATACTTAAGGTGGTAAAAGGAGATTTGCTCGCCTCAGCGCCCCCGCCAACTCATCCCAGGACCAACACGGAGAGGTAAATCACGGGGGCTACTAGCCCGGATGCTGTGGTTAGCACGTGGGGAGGGTGGACACACTGGCTTTACCAGGTTTTAACCCCCAAATCTCAAGATGGTAATACCCACGCCCTAACCATCAATCTATCTCATGGGAACTTCGCTCTAACATACTTAGTTGAGATAGTAAGTAAATGATAAATTTGCCTAATATGTCACGCCCCGAGGGGCTGCTCGTCCGATAAAAATCGAACAGCACCTCCCCTGTACGGCGGATAATATAAATCCTCAATACAAAGCCTACACGGTCATCTCATCATCCTCAGCCAACACGGTTAGAAATTAATGCATAATAAAAAAATAAAATGCAACACAGACATGAAGGACACATACCAGTATGACTTACAATAATAAAAACACAAAAGCCCCTTTGGGGCACTCAAATGGTACAAAACACAAATCCATGTCCATAGAAATGGAAAATGATGCAAATAAAACATCTGTAAATATCAATACTAAAAACGAAGTCAATCCGACGGGAAGTGGGACTAGGGCAGGACTCTCTCTCCTGGCAACTCCAAGTATATCAGCCTGGAAATAGAAAACATGACAAAGGGTGGTGAGTCTAGGGGGACTCCACGAGTATATAAATAGATAAATATGCATGGTTGTAAAAAG
This sequence comes from Boesenbergia rotunda, assembly GCA_024364735.1. Classification (NCBI taxonomy): domain Eukaryota; kingdom Viridiplantae; phylum Streptophyta; class Magnoliopsida; order Zingiberales; family Zingiberaceae; genus Boesenbergia; species Boesenbergia rotunda. The sequence goes on along the minus strand of JAGFNQ010000253.1, from coordinate 266,507 downwards.
GTTACATAAAATAGTACAGAAGTAAGCAGATACAGTCTCATAGGGAAAATCAGAATACATGATCGGTAAACTACATGAAAGTACATACCCATATCCAACTCACCTGCAGGGTATGATGGTCATAAATCCCCATACCTAAATGGTCACCAAACAATATGCAAACAAAATATCTCTTGTATGTGTATGTCATTTAAATGCATCAATTATAGCTCAAACAAATGCAACAAACACAAACAAATACAATTTATGCAGTCGTGCACATGATGCAATGACATGGTCACCCCTGACACCAGTCAGCCATCGTCACTGGTCATAGGTGAGGTTGAGTGGATAGAGTTATGACAACTATGCGCACTCTGTCATCACTGCCCCTGAGTGACCGAGCGGACAGGATGCTGGCGGAGGACACCCTCCTACTCCAAGTCATATGGGGGAGCACTGCTCTCATCTCCTCGTATCACGGGAAAAAGGAGGGATCCCTGTTTGCTACCACGTTGCGGGAACCACTACCCATGAGCGGCCGAGCAGAGCCTTAACAGGGCAACTGCACAACCCTCCTGATAGTATCACTAATCCATGAGTGACAGTGTGTGTAAATCCTGATATGACTGATGACCCGTCTCAACCACAAGAGAGTCAAGGATCGTCAGTTATGCAATAATGCAAAGATGGAGCATGAAGCTAACACAGACAATGCCCATCAAGCAAGACTCAATATGGCATGCACAAGTCCGAAACATAAATCATGACCTATAAATAATCTACTAGGCATATAATAATGCTATGTATCAATAAATATCAAGTATATGATATGAAATCCTTCCTATGCACACGTACTCTAATAGAATAAGAGTATCCAACATAAAGACTGTATTGAAAATAAACTTTGAGTATGTCAAAAGGTCAAGCAAAATTATATCAAGCAGGATAAACAAAAGACAGATAAAGGTAAATCCTACTACCATCCATAAAAGAAATCATGCATAAAAACCTGTCAATATCTACATAGATAACTCAGAAGGTGCCTGTCTTGTAAATAACGTATATAATATCGGAAAGAACCTCTTCGTGTTCAATCAGGGTCCTGTAATAAGAGACATAAGTTTAGCTATTATAATACATGATATTTAGCTAAATGAGCTATCCTACTTAATTAGGGTCATCTTAATTATCCCATTTTATTTAATTAATCATAATTAAATGATTAACTCGTAGTTATTCCAAGTTATCAATATTAGATTCATTTTAGGTTCGGCCCAAACCTGACCTAACTAGCCAATGGAAATCATTCCCCATATCACCTAGTCCATGCTAAGAACCAACCTAGCATGATTACCACACTTGGATCCAAACCTAACGAACACAGCTAGGGAGACCAATCCAAAACTTAGTATTTTTGCCAAACCTTAGCCCACGGTAGAACACAAGTACAACCCTCTCAACAAATTACAGTCCATGGCAAAAGGTCCAAGACAAACACCAAGCCTTAATCATCAAAGCTTAAACCCACAGCTTCAATCCAAGTGGAAATATGATACAATCCATCCATTAGCTAACCTACACCCAACCAATACAAAGCTTCCCTTTACCTTAGTACATGGCTCATGGCAACACAACCAAAAACAAACAACTTAATAGATTCCAATTCAGACTAATCCTAACATCTCATGGCAACATTAAATCAACCCAATGCAAACCTTCATCATTCTGTTCTTAACCTAGAATTAACACTAACAAAACTAAGTCTTACCTCTGCTGATCGCCGATAAAGCAAAACAACCTCAGCAACAGGGGACGGGGAATTCACAGATCTCAGCGCTGGTCAGACTAGCCACAGTCTCGACGCCGGTGCTAGTTGCGCCCAAGCAATAAGGAAAAGAACGCTCCAGTTGTAAATCTGCGATCCGCGTGCATCCATTGTGGTGAGCGATAAGGGAAAACAAGGAAGAGGCTCAATACCGAAGGGGAAAGAATCGCTAGAGATCTAGTACCCGTTTGTAGCTCACCGAAGATGAGGAGTGGGGAGGGGGGGGGGGGGGGGGGGGGAGGCGGGGGAGGCTTTATAAATTATAAATAAACTTCGCAAAAAAAGACCCTCCAACTCTGACTTATCCCAACTGAATGCTTAATTTAAGACATTTAAATGTTTAGTCCCTTAATTTTTCTATATTTAACATAATAAGTGAAGGGTCGAATCCGGAGATTGACATGATGTAAATCGTTGCACTCACACAACTCACCCTCCCATCCATTTATCTCTCAGCTTGTCATGGTCTTGATACGGGCTGACAGGGGCATCGTAATCGCCTTGTTGCCCAAGGATGGTTCATTGGCTACACAATTAGAGATCATATAAACACAATAACAAAGAGAGAAAAACAAGAACCCGAAAAGAAGAAAGAAGAACAGTACTGCACTTCAGGCTCCAAAGAAGCTAAAGTGCATTGAACAAATACACTACACTTCACGTCCCACAGCTCCCTGCATTATCATCACGCCGTCCTCCCTCTTCAACCCCAGCAGCTTCCCCGACGCCAACCGCTGCCATTCCTGCACCATCTCTTTCTTCACCCTCGTCGACATCTCCCAATTCAAGCATCACACACACATATGTAGGTATATCCACGCTGGGAGAGTGCTTCGGAACATGTGCTAAATATGTATCGTTTCAGAATCAGTTGCCGGATTGCTCAAAATGGTGCAGTTGCGCTCCTCTGCAGGTTGTTCTTTAGGGGGTAGAATTGCTTGGCGGCCATCTCCATGGATAGCTGCAAAATCGAGAACAGGGAAATTAATGAACAGAGTGGAGTTATTGTGTCGATTCGAGCCCGATGATGGTGATGGTGATGGTGATGACCTTCTTGAGTTCCTTCTTTAGCTTGGAGTTCTCCTCCAGAAGCTGCTCGATTTCTAGTTCGAGCTGGTTGACGTAAGCCTGCAGGAGGGGAATTAAGTTAACTATGCATTTCGTCGAACAGCCGGAGGGTTGGGCTGGCACCTGCTTCCTAGCTCGGGAGCGGGAGGCGGACTCGCGGTTCTTTAGCATGCGCTTATGGCGGCGTTCGACGCCGGCGTCGGAGGGTGGCTCGGATAGGAGGGTTAAATTCTTGGAGTAGAAGGAGAAGAGGCCGATGGGGGAGGGAGGCCGGTTGGCGTCGGAGAAAGCAGGGGAGATGGAGGCGGCGGCGGAATCCGGCGGGATGGAGCGAATCTCGAGGCTGACGCTGGGGCTGAGGCCCAAGGCGGTGGATGTAGAGGAGGAGGCAGCGTTGACGGGAGGGGGGCGGGCGAGGAAGTCCTGGAGGACCATGGCGCGGGGGGAGCTTCGGGGGGAGAGCGAGGCCTCCGCCGGGAGCCCTTGCGGCCGAGCCTGTGATCACCGTCCCACACCTCCTCGACGGCGCGGCGCTCGTGGGCGGAGGAACGGGAAGAGAAGTCGCCCACCCGGCTGTTGGTGTCGCCGTCTTGCTGCGACCGCCGCATGGCCTGTGGCTGGCACCAATTTCAGTGTCGCGCGGTGGAGGAGAAAGCAGCAGCAGTCTTCATGATGCAAAAGGAACTCTAAACCACCTCCGTCACAGCCAATACTACTGCTACACGATAAAACAACAGCAACGGCAGATACTACTACTAAACTTGTTCAATCCCAACGACAGCAACAGCTTAGCAACAGCGACAATAAGCACACTGGTGCAAAAAAACAAAGTGGAAGTGGTAAAAAGACTAGTGTACCGCTGTGGCCGTTGCATCGTAATCTCTGCTCGCATGAGCTTAGTCGTTCGCTGTCAGATCGAGGAACTGCCCAGTTGGGCAACGACACGCTAGTCCTGCCAACAGGCAACGGCCCACTACTGCTGTGCTAACAACAACGACTCTTTGATCCAAACACGCGCAGGGGACAGATGGTCCCGGTGTAAATGGAGCCAGTGGAGGAAGGGAGGAGGTTTTCTCCCGCGTGGTGCATGCCCTCCCACAGACGTGATAGATGGCCCCGTAAACAGACCGTGCAGATCGTAAAGACGGTGGATGGCTGAGCCATCCGAATCAATACCGACAATGGAGATGCGGTTCCGCATGATCTGGGGAGATGATCAAACGTGGGCTCGAAGAATTCGATATGAGAGATTCGAATGACACTAAGTTAGACTTTGGTATAGTCATTTCGGCAATCAAGTCAGTCCCTAATGATTAACAAGTTAAAAAGTAAAAGAAGTTTGGATGAATTGTATCGGTATATTTGCGCTCGCAAAAGCGGACTACCTTTTGTACCATTACCCCAGGTTCACTCTGGCTTGGGCTTGAATTTGACTCGAGTAGGTTTGTCCTATTGAACTTTGGATATACACGGAGGCTCTTGATATCCACCATACCACTATCTAAATTTTGTAAGAGACGCTTATTTATAAATGAAAAATGATAGGGAGAGTGAAAATAGGAGAGTGAAAGGTAAAGCGAATGACGTGTCACTTTACATGCAGCGATCTCCGACGGGTTCACCGTGCCCCCAGGGTATAGTTTGATTGGACGGTGGGCAAAGGCCGCCGATGGTGTCCAAGCGATAATCGGACATGTGCATATAAAATGTCATGTCATTCACTTTGCTTTCACTTTCCCATTTTCACTGAACCTATCATTGCTCTTTATAAATATGTTCGTGGTCATCAAGAAGTATTTGGTGCTACCATAATTGAAGGAATAATATGTAACTCATAAGATAAGATGCTCCCGATTATTTTTAATAGCTCATTCAAAAATTATGATCTTTAGCTATAGAACTGCATTATTTCTGTGTACTTGAGAAGAACTTCCATATTAATAGAAACTTTCTATTAAGGCATTTTGCCTATCACTCTTTTCATTCACTCTTCTCATTTAAACGCATTCATCTATTGATAGACAATCTTCTGTTTTGATTCATCCATTGACTAAATTTGGAGGGGAGGTAAGTTATTTAGGTAGAAAAATTATAAAAATTATTGCGCCAATAATTTTCATTGTTCAAAGTAAAAATGCATACTCATACCTCTTCGGTACATTTATAGATAGAATATCAAGTCCATAAAAGGCAAGTGACTCTAATTATAGAGAAATGATTAAAATTGTTGGAGCAATAAAATTTATGGCCATGAAATGTTTACCGTACTAAATAAAATCGACTTATGTAAATCTTTCTATATTATTAAATTTTATCATCTATTATATATTATTTATATTTAAATAAATTTTAATATATTTATTTATTTATTTATTTTGAATAATATCTCTTGATATTTTCTCTCAAATCACTTCCTAATTACAATCTTAAATTTCTATCAAATATTAATACCTTCTAATTTATATAAATGCACCTCAAAATAAGTAAGAATTTAGTTTGTTTCAATCGTTGTGACATAGCTGAGTTGATTATTATGTGACTAATTTATAGAATTAAGTAAGGATTGAATTTCGACAAAGTTTAAAGAATTACCCTCTCATATGGTGACTAATTTCGATTTTCTAATTTATTCCCTCCTAATAGTATGGGACAGTCGTGGAGCCACCAAGGTGATGGATTTCACCCTATCAAATTACTTTAGTTAGAGTATAGTCAAGTTGGTTATCACATAACGAGTTTGTATTGAGCAAAAGCTAAATCCCAATAAAATCCGAAGAATTACTCTTCTATGTGATCATTAATTTTGATTTTCTAATTTATTACCTATTAATGAAGTGGGACAGTCGTTGTGTAATTAATGAAATAATTAAGGATAATCATGATCCAATAATACTTGAAACCAAACAGGGTAAACTCATATCGATTACAATATACATGATCATAGAAGCAAAATAAAACTTCAGTGAGGCGGGCAACTCACAACTCGACATGCCTCTGCCATGGTACATCCTTTTGAAATTTTCCATCGACCTAAAAGTTTAAGCACAAATTACGCAACTACAACACGACGAGTCTAGGAAAATTGAAGCGAGCTAGCGAAAGTTTGGCCGAATGCCCAATTAGATGGCACAACGTTGTTGAAAGTTAGGGTTTGGCCGTCGGTGGTGGTGACGCGGAAGGAGATGGCTTGTCCGTCCAAGTAGGCGTTGGATTGCCAATTCGCCCCCCAATTCCTCGACATCACGACCCATTCGGTGCTCGACCGGCCCTTGATCGAAACCGATTGCACAGACCCACTGCCACCCACATTGGTCACGAGCACGAGCTCGAAGTAGTCGTGCCCGTTGATCGTGAACCGCACTCCTCCTTGCTTTACACATGGCACTCTACAATTGGTCAAAGTGGAAGTCAGATATTTAATTTAAATAGATAAAAATAATAATAATTATCGAACCTTTGGAAGAGGACCGGGATGATGCCGGCGCGATAGATGCCGATCTTCTCCCAGGCAGGCTGGGCCATGTCGAAATGCTGACGCGGCGGGTTGCACCAACCGCCGTCGTCGCTGGGGAGGTCGTAATTCGGCGGGCAGAAGTTGGTGGCGGTGACGGTGACGGAGGGGCCGCCGGGGAGGCACCATTGAGGGTCCGCCTCGGAGTCGCAGATGATCCTGTAGCACTGACCGCACGACGCGCCGTCGCCGAACAGCGCCGTGCTCAGCGCCGCCGTGTTCGTGCCGTACCCTGTCGAGTACAAGTTGCCATACCCGCACGCTCCGTCTGAAATTGAACCCAGAATTATTAATAAACACTTCCTTATACGAGAATGAAATGTCTTTCAACGCATAGAAGGAGGAAAGGAATGCAAGTCGAAAAAGAGGCAGCAACGGGAGGAAACGAGGGGAAAAGAAAAGAAAAGAAAAATATAGGATAAAAAACAATTCAGTTATTCAGTTTTTTTTATTGAGGAAATTAATTTTACAGTATGGTGTAGCTAAGAATTGATCAATACCCAATTAAAAGTACACGTCACATGAATACTCCTATTTTATTTTTGAAATTAAAAGAGCCATCAAATTACCTTGTAAAATAATATATTTGACCTCAAATACACTGTTATATAATATTATCATCTACCGTACACGTTAAATCCAAATGGTATGAATAAGATAAATTTGTATTATACCAACTACGATTTTATAATAACCATGATTTTATACTGATTTTCGTAATTATAATAATTATAATTCATATCTATGTTAATATGGTTGAACTTGGATTTAATTGTATTTGAGAGTAATTGTGTAATTTTTTAAGGGAGGAGCTCATTTTAAATTAAATAAAATAAAAAAGAGGGTGCCAGGATTATAAAAAATGTTCTTTTACTTTTGCGCATTTTATCAAAGGGTGCACGTAATATTTCGAATTAATCAAAATGCGCATGCTACTTTACTGTTTATCAAAAAGTATATTTTTTTCAATACTCTTTCCATTTTATCCTTCTGTTAAATCTAATTTATATGCATGCAATCTCTTTTTCTTTTCTTCTCTCTCTTATGCATGCAACCTATCTTCTCTTTCCTCTTTTCTCTTCTCATTCCTTCCTCTTTTTCATATATTTTCTTTCTCTTTCCCTCTCTTATAAATGGATACATGCATAACATAGGAAAAATATCAGGTTCACATTGAGCCTGATAGGACCATCGTCGATTGCAACAACGACGACGACTGGGATGTCAACCAGTTGGGGTTACGGGATATGTCCGATCAGCTTCATCCAGTGGTGCATCGATCCACCGATGTTATTCTTGCATTGCTCTTGAAGTTCTCTGCTTTTTAGTTTTGACTCAAGTTTTTTTTTCGAAAACAAATTTTAAGAATTAACAAGGAGCTCAAATATACTATCCATTTTTAATTTTGACTTCCGATATGAAATCATATCAGGCCCAACGTGGATCTGATATGGAATCTATCGATAAAAAGTGTCACATTGGGCCCGTTGGACCTAATATGGAATTATATCAGGCCCACCATAGGCCTGATATGATTCCATACCAGACCCAATGTGACCTTTAAATTTTGGTTCTATTTTAATTTATGTTATCCATTATTTTAGGTAATCCTATTGCATTTAAATATAAGTAACAAGAGATATTGATAACGATGATAAATAGATCTTATTAGCAAATAATAAGAATATTATCAAAATACCTAAATTGTATATATATTCTTTAGGTTTCATGAATAAGAGAAAGGAGAAAGGAAAAAGAGATTGCATGCATATAAGTCAGATTTGACAGAAAGATAAAATGAGAAGAGTATTATAAAAAGTATATTTTTGGTAAACACTAAAGTAGCATGCGCCTTTTAATTAATTCGAAATGTTATGCGTACCTTTGGTAAAATGCCCTTTAATTTTTAACCAAATACTAAATGGAAAAAGAATATATGAATTTTTTTATCTTTCATTTGAACCTCCAAGTAAACGGCGCATAAAAAATACTATACCCATGGTTCCGGAGGCGTCGCTTCCGCCATAAAATGTGGCCGACCCCGACGTCCATTGGCCGGCCGCAAAGTAGTCAACGTCGACAAAGGAAGATACGACGAGGAGTAGGAGTGCGGCACTGCCACAGGCGAGCTTCATCTCCGGCGATGTCGATCTGTAGGACGCTGGTGGAGGGTGGGATTCCGCGGAGAGAATGCAGTGCAGTTGGTCAATGGAATGGAAGTGATGAGGCAGGTGGGTTTAAATAGTTGGAGAGGATGATGAAGATTAATTAGTTAATTTGTAAGGTGGAGAGGAATCAAACAGAGGGCGTTGCACATGCATGGGCCATGACTTGCGGATGGATACGTGGTCACATTTATGGATCGGATTTTTAATTTAGCTAGGGTTCTTGAACCGACCTCAAAGATTCCCCTTCGTTCGTGGCTCAGTGCTTGAGGGAATCGAGAACATAATTTACGAGCATTAATCAGTTTTTTTTGTCTCCTTCAAATCGAAAACATGGCAGATCATGTGGATTGCCATTGACAAATAGACTCCGCGTCAAAAAAAATAAAAATAAAAATAAAAATTCAGAGGATGCCCTTTTTTTCTAATTTTTTTATCAAATGAATTTTCCACCACATTAGTTCTGGTAAAATTATACAATTGTCCTAAGTACAAGGCAAGTTTATGCTATTATAGTTAACAGCTGCTATCACGGATACTTAGGGAGTGTTTGGGAGAGCTTCTGCTAGCTGCTTTTTAGATTCTATAGCTACATAGAAGCACTTTTGAGTGTTTGTGAATACCAGATTCTGTTTTAACTTCTATAACTTTTAGCCAAAAGCTGGAAGCAAGAATTTGATGCTTTTTTCTGCTTCTGCTTTTTTACTTATGGTCTAGAATTAAAAGTAGACATTTATACCCTTAATAATTTATCATTTTACATAATTGCCACCATACTTTTAAATAAAATTTTATATTTTCATATAATTTATATATTCATAATTTTTTTTATAAATTTATATAAATTTTATTATTTTTTATATTTATTTTTTTATTAATTATATATTTTTTAAACATATATATTATTAAAAAAATAATTTTGATATAATATTCAAAATATAATAATAAATATATAAAACATTATTGATGGTGTATCAAAATTATATTTAGATAATTAAAAAAATAATTTATATAGTTTAAGGATATTGTTGTCATTTAACTAAAAACTAAGTTTGGAAGCAATTATTCACCAAACACTCAAACTTTACCTTGTATCAGCTTTTAGCTTCTATTTCCAAACACTCCATGCTTTAGCTTCTCACTGACTTCAAGATAATCTCTACAAGAATCACTTTTCAAGAAGTAAAAGCTCTCCCAAATACTCCCTTAATTTATTAAAAATTATTAATATTATAGTCGTTATAAAATTGTAGCTCCAAAATATACATACTTAACTTATTCAAAAATATTCACATTAAAACAATTATAGTTTCATAACTATTTTAATGTAAATTTAATCTGTTCGTCTAACATTCATGTTAAAGCATCTATAAATCATAATTACTACAACCTGAATTTGTCATATTTCATAATATTTAGATTGTAGTAGCTACGAAACTGTAGCTACTACACTATTTGTAATAGTTACGATTTTATAATTGTTATAACGCATACTTATTTTATTCATACAACTGCTTGATCAGTTCAAGATTTAATAATAATAATATCAAATAATATACTTGAGAATAGTTGTATCATTTTACAAGGGAGTCTGATAGAGTTGGATTAGGGATTAGTAAAAGTTCAGTTAAACCTAACAAACCAACAAACCATCAAATTCGATTATTTTAGAATTTCAATTATTTTTTTAAAAATGATTATATTGATCAATTAAGTTTGATTTTGATTTTAAAATCTCTTATTCGGTTAAATTGAATAAACCAAAATAAAAAACTAATCGATAAATTCCTAAGTATGAGAATCTATAAATCCCTAACTAATCGATAAATCTCACACGATATCATCATTGTTGAAAATTTTGATTAATTCAATTAATTCAATTTTTTACTGAATTAATATGTATTTTATTTGTTCGGTTTTTATTAGAAAATTTGGTTGATTCGATTGCTTCGAAAAAATCTAGTTTGGTCAATTTTTGTTAATTCGATTTGATTTTAATGGAATATTCATTCATAGGTGGGATTTTCTTTTGTTAAAAAAAAAGATAGCACTAACGTCTAGGGATCAAATCCTAGCGAAATCAGATATCTGTCCTTCCTTATATGCTAGTCACTCCAAATTAATAGTTCCTATGTTTTACCTTTTTCTATTAATTCTAAGATAGATTGACGTGAACACTAAAAATGAATAAATCGACTTTTACCATCCTATTTAGATTCTAAAAACACGAACCTCTTTTTGATTTTTATCCTTAATTTTGTATGTTTTAATTATGAGCAATGATAGGGAGAGTGAAAATGAGAGAGTGAAAAGCATAGTGAATGACGTAACATGACGTGACACTTTACATGTATACGTCCGATTATCGCATGGACACCATTGGCGGCCGAAGGCCGCTGCCCTGAATCAAACTATACCCTAGGGGGCACATTGAACCCGTCGGAGATCGCTGCATGTAAGATGCCACGCCATTCACTATGTTTTTCACTCTTTCATTTTCACTCTCCTTATCATTTTTTTTAAAAATTATTTACCAACCCAGAGCTATAATTGAGTTTGATATAACATCTCCAAGAACAATTGACCTGACCTTATTAAACAGTGATACTTATGGCAACAATTTCTTTTTCTAATTAGTTTTTTATTTGCCCCACGGAATAGATCAGCGGATTAAATGATAGTTAATATGTGAATATTATTATCTTGAAATCTATGAGTTAAAATATGGTAAAATCAGAGTCCTCGTCTTTTTCATGTGACAATCACAGTCAGGGGCGGAGTTAGGATATTGATTCAGTGTAGGCAAATTATAACTATTGTCAATGGACACATTGCAAAGGACATCTCTCTCATTCTAATTCCGAAGGCAAACCCGACAGTAGTGTAGCGGCTGAAGCTCATATAATATAAAGTTAACATGATCAAAATCATACATTGTATTATTTCAGAGACCACTTTTAAAATATGAAAATTATATAATTAGCCGGATCAAAATTATATATTGAAATGATGTGGTAATAGGGACACTATTCTCATTTATTAGTATTTACGCTCACATGATTTTTTTCCAACAATACTTATATATAGGATTTTTTTTTCCAAACCCAGTGTGGGCAACTGCCCACACTGGGCCTAGGCTGGCTCCGCCCATGGTCACAGTATCTGAGTTAGTAATCCTCGTGGTTTATCTTCTCCGTATTTGATCTGGAACGGATTAACGGGAGTGCTAGATGAGCAAATCACCTTTAGCCTCCTCCATCGTGTTTAAAATCTTATTTCTACTACTTATTGAGCAACTCAAATCGCACAATAATAGTAGGAAATCTAGAATATAATTACTAACTTATTAGTTCTTAATCATAAACGTATGCTAACTCATTGACTTCAAATATAAATCAACATTTACTAATCCTTAATCATGGAGATTACATTAATTCACTACTTGTATGATTGTTAATATCCACTAATTCTTAATTTTGGAACGAATATGCATGACTCAATGATTCAACGGAATAATGAGTCATGCCTGATATTTTAAAAGGGTTTTAATTAGGCATATCAACTAGACAATTAGGATACCTTATTCTATTACCCACAAATATTTTAAAGTTTTTTTATTTATTAATGCCTTATGATTTCTGCATAGTCGATTAGTTTAGTTTAATAATTAATTAATTAATAATTTCCCCGCGAAGGCTAATAAATAATCTAGGTTGTGTATCACATGGTCGGTGTACCCACTTATAATTAATATGCCATCTAATGATCAACAATTAATGAAGAGGATTAGTAGGGATTATTAAACAAAACGGTAAAACTAATTGGCCAGATTCTGGCCGCTAGAATGACTTTTTTTAAATAGAAAAAATTTATTTAATATAAAAATAAAAAAAAATATAATTTAATATAAGAATAAAAAAGTAAAGATATAATTTAATATGAAATAAATAGGAAAGAATTTTATTTAATATGAAAATAAATAAAAAATAATATTATTGAGTATAAGTATTTTTAATAAAATTTAAAAATTAAAAAAAATAAAAAAAAAAAAAAAAAAAAAAAAAAAAATTAAAAAAAAAAAAAAAATTAAAATAATGATCCTTTAAAAACATTCTCCGGATATGAATGGTCATAAAAAAAAAAAAAAAAAAAATTGTAAGAGTTAAAAAAAAAAAAAAAAAAAACAAGGCTCCAACTTTCATGCTGGATTCCTCCAATTCTCAAACACTCTGTCCTGTGGTCAGTGCGCGGGTGCCAACGATCACTATGATCGACGATCTCTTCGTCTCGACAAAGTGTTTTTAATCGATTAAATTTTGGTTTAATAGATTAAAATATGCAAAATTTAAAAGATTAAAATAAAATTTAATCGATTAAATTTTCGTTTAATAAATTAAAATAGAGTTTAATCGATTAAAAAAAATACGAAGCATGGTACGAGAAATTTTTGATTTTTTTAAATAAAAGGAAAAAGGAAAAAATGCTTAAGCTTTTTTTTTTGGGGTTAAAAGCACTGTTGCATGTAGAAATTTTTTATATTTTCACTATTTTAATTATTTAAGCTTTGTGTTTTTTTAATTAATGCATTTGAAAATTACTTGGATTTGGATTTGGACTTGGGCTTGGGCTTGAGCTTGATCAGACTTACACTTGGACTTGAATAATTAATTCAATCATATCACGATATAGTTTAAACTATTGATTGGTTTAACCAGATCAGGTTGGTTCAATCAGATCATGGTCTGGGTCAAATTATTCATTAGTTTAACTAGACCAGTTTGGTCCAAACCAAAATAGATCTGATTGGTTTGATTAATAAGCATGACTTAAATTTAAATGAGCTTAGATTAAATAATAACAATAAGATATCCTAATTAGATTAGTTCTAATGAGGACAAGGGAATAAACTTGTACTTGAGATCTAATTTCCAAATCGACCGGCCTAGTGTGTTAGTCAATTGGAGTTTCTCAAATAAAGAAAAATTAGTTTTCTTATTTGCTTATGATTCTATGTACTTGTTCTATGTATATATGTGAATTGAAATTACCGAGTTTTGTCACTGGTTTGTCGGTTTGTATTGATAATATTATTTTTCAATTTCAAATGCTAAGAATGATATACATGCTGATCCGTCGCGATGTACGACGTAATGAGCTGAAAACTTAAGAAGAAAGAGTTTTCAGTATTGGATAACTATATGATCGGGGCATTGATTCGATCGTTACCAGGGGGTCTTAAGGTAGTTGCACACTATATATGAGGATGCTATGAAAGTGTGGAGCTACTTCACCATGAGTTTCCAGAAGAGGTCTAGAAGATTTTGAGGAGGATACGAAAGATTCTGAGGATGATCCTGAATATTCAGAAGAGGATCCTGAAGATTCTGGGGAGGATGCTGAAGAATCTGAGGAGGATCCACAAGAGGATCCTAAATAATCTGTAGAAAATCTTGAAGTTGGCAAATTTGAGATTGTCCTAATAGAGTCTGGGATAAACAAGATAGCAATGACTAGTGCTCTAGTGTTTTTCCTAGTGAGAATGTTGTTAACTTATCTAGCCTATTAGAGTATTGTTATTGTTACTGTCATTATGTACGAACAATATTAGCTCATTTAGTTTATGAAAATAATGTAATAGAAACTGTTGTGATGTATGAAGATATGAAGAGTGCTACATTTAATAAAAAAAGTTATGTTATATGTTAACTAATTTGAAAAAGATTAATTTATTTAATTTCTTTTAAATGATTAGTTTATTTTGATGGGATGTATAATAGAATTTATCAATATTTATTAAATTGAATCATACAAATGATGAGTGAAAATGTATTTACTACTTGATTTCGTAAACCAACTCAATTTTACTTTGAGTCAATCATAAATTATATACATATGAAATATACTGAATAATATATTTATTTATGATAGATCATGGAAACTAAGAACATTATATCTGAATTCAATAAGTGAGAGAAACTATATGAGGACAACTATAAAATATGGTTTCTCAAGATATAATATGTTCTCGAGGAACAAGAAGTTCTAAAGGTTGTGAATCAGTTCATGGAAGAATCTGCTGATGATTCTATAGCACAACACAAATGTGATCTTGATGCCTATAAGGTATGGAAGAAAAAAGTCTTTACTATTAAGAGGATATCGATTAGTTCAATAGTAGACAATCTAGTATTTAAGTATGAGTCATTACCATCAGCTCGCTTTGTCTGGGTAGCCCTGAGAGACAAATTCAGTGGAGTTAGCTTGAACAAGCTTCGTTAACTAATAATTATATTTAATAGTTATAAAAAGCGCCCGATTGTTACCATGCCCAACATCTGAGGGAAATTAAGAATATGATCCAGGAGCTAAAGGTTGTTGGCTATGAGTTGACCGATGAATAACAAGTTCCCTTCTTGATTCTTGGGAAACAATGAAACAAAATTTTACTTATAGTGGCAGTATCAAGACTTTCACTGATATTTCACACCATGTTGAACTGGAGGCGGAAAGAATAGAATCTGTAAGTATTTCTAGATAAGCTTTTATAGATGAAGGTTCTGGATATAAGAATTAGAAAAGATGGTTTAAGAAAAGAAATGGAAAGGGTAAAGAAGCTGGTGCTGCTGTTGGGCAAGGCCCAATCAAGAAGAAAGGAAAGATGTATGGAAGAAACCTATGAGCAAGCTGACTTACTATAACTGTGGCAAGAAGGGTCACTTTCCTCGGGAATATACTGAGCCGAAAAAGGTAGATCCTTGTTTATCTTTTTTTTCATGAGTATTATGTTGTTAGTTCAGTGTATTTAACTGATTCTTATCTGTTGTGGATTATTAATTCAGGAGCAACGAATAATGTGGCTTGTGATCGAGCTACATACGTAGAGTATCATCGGGTACCAGTTGGCAACAAATGAATATATGTGAGAAACAATACAAAGATTGAAGATAAAGGATTTGACATTTGCAAACTCAACCTTCATGGTGGACGTACCTTGTTTCTATAAGATGTCCTGCATGCTCTTGAGTTTGGTGGAATCTGGTTTCCATTAATAATTTTCTTTATTTGGGTTATTTTATAAACTTTTAGGGTGCGTTTGGTTGGGGATTATCCTTGATAACCTTGATTATCCATCCAAGGTTATCAACGAAAATCTTGTTTGATTTACATAATCAGCGATTTCCAAGTAATGATCGATGCCCGACACGTCGGCAAAAAGGGCATGCAACTCGGAATCGGAAACGTTAGGAAAGTAAGGTTTTTCTTGATTCCGGGGTTATGAAACTTATCATTCCAAAATTATCCTCCAATATTTACATTTAAGACGAAAATAACCATTATAATTTATTAAATTCCGAAAGCAAAGCATTATTCGCGGTCGACGACCGACAATGACGGCCAACGACCACCGCCGGTGGCCAACAATCGGCATTCTGCGACCGGTGATCGACGACCGCCGACGACCGGCGACCAACGACTGACGATCGACGACCGCCAGCGGTGGCCGACGATCGGCGCAATCACCGGCGGTCGGCGCCGACAGTTGGTCGCCGACCGCTGGTGTTGGACATCGGCTGCTTACGCGGACATCGACGGTCGACATCGACGCCGATGCCAACACCGACGTCGGTGTCGCCGACGAATATTTTTTTAATTTAACATTTTAACTAAAATTTTAATAAATTAAATAAAAACATTTAATTTAAAATTTAATAATCTAAACAAATTTTAAAGGGTATTATGGTAAAATATTATATTATATTATAGACTATTACTTCCAAACAAACAAGTTTTTATTTGATTACCTAAATTGAATTAAAATTTTCAGGTTATATTTCATTCCCCATTACCTTGGTTATGTGATTACTTGGTAATCATATAACCAAGGTTATATATGATAACTTGAACCAAACACACCCTTATAGTTATTATGTGGAACTGAGAATTAGCTCTGCATTAATGGGATATTGTTATGCATCAAATAATTTCATTGCTCATGTTGAATCAGATATTAATTATGAAAATAATGATTATTTTTTCAAACATTGCTCTTACTAACGATGCTGATGTTAAAGATGAAGTTTGACATGCTAGATTAGGATATATAGGATAAGAACGAATGAATAGATTAGCTAAAGAGTGCCTATTAGACACTCAAACTAAAGTTAACTTATTTATATGTAAGCATTGTCGTGGTAGAAAAGCAATTAGGAAATCATTTGATAAGACTATTAGGGCAGAATTACCATTTTAATTAATTCATTCAGATATTTGTGGTTCAATGAATGTGAAGGCTAGATATGGAAGTTCTTATTTCATTATATTTATTGACGACTTCACACGTTTTGATTATATGCATTTGATTTCTCATAAATATCAAACATTAGATTGCTACAATCGTTATTTGAACGAAGTTGAGAATCAATTGAAACGTAAGATGAAAGTCTTTCACACTGATTGTGGAGGTGAATATTTGTCTGATTAGTTTAAGACAACATGTAATGAGAAAGGGATTATTAGACAACTAACTATCTTTGGAACTCCATAGCAAAATGGGATTGCTGAAAGAAAAAATTGAACTTTTCTAGATATGGTTAGGTCTATGATGACTTGAGCTAATTTGTCTATTTCCTATTGGGAAAATGCATTACTAGTTGCAACCTATATACTTAACCAAGTGCCTTCTAAATATATTCTATCTACTCCATATGAACGTTCGATAGGTAGAAAATCAGATTTTAGTGATCTAAGACTCTAGGACCAGCTGCTTATGTTCACGATAAAGCTCACAAATATGAAAAATTAGGACCCGGAGGTAGAAAGTGTATCTTTGTAAAATATTCTAATACCTCTAAGGGTTATATTTTTATTGATGAGTAATAAGATAAAATAATATCTGTAATAGAGTAAAGAGATGCTACTTTTCTTGAAACTAAGTTCCCAACAAGAAGTGAAGTTGATAAGACGATTCATTTATTTGTTAAAGAGGAGGACAATAATGTTCCTTTATCAATAAATCAGGTATCACAAGAGATGTTTGAACTTAGTCAATCTAGTGGGAGTGAATTACCGATGAATGAATCAGTTTCTCAACAGTCTAACTTACGAAGAAGTAGTCGTCAGATTATTCCTTAAAGAAGATTTGACATTGAGAATGAGACATTAATAATTCTCCCAGTTGACGATGCGGAACCTCGAACGGTTGAGGAATCATTGAAATGCTCAATTAAGGAGAAATGGAAAGTTGCAATGGATAAGGAAATAGAGTTTATGAGAAAGAATCAAGTTTGAGATTTAGTCAATCTTCTTATAGGTCGAAGGGCTATTGACAATAAGTGGATTCTCAAAATTAAGAGGAAAATAGATGAGTTGATTAATCGATACAAAGCTCATATAGATGCAAAATGATATACCCAAATGGAGGGTATTAATTTTGAAGATCTCCGTTGTTTTGAAATTTATGTCAATACGTGTCATCCTAGCTATAATAGCACATTTTAACTTTTAATTACATTGGATGGATGTAAAAATGACTTTCCTTAATGGTAATCTTGACGAGAAAATCTATATGACACTGCCAGAAGGTTACATTGCCGAATGCCAAGAGAATAGAGTGTGTAGATTTAAGAAGTCTATGTATGGGCTAAGTAAGCGTCAAGACAATGAAACATAAGATTTAATAAAGTTATTTGTCTTATGGTTTCGAAATGATGAATGAGGATCATTATGTTTGTTGGTGCAATCGACCTAAGTTTGATCAGGTAGATCATGAGTTTTGATGTGTGTGTCAATATGATTAAGTTAGATTTTTATGTTGATTTAATGTGTGTGTTTGAGTCTTACAGGACTTGGTGAACCACACATGAGGAATAAAGGAGTGAAGTATTCGAGGGACGAGAGCCAAAGGAAGATGACTTCAAAGGACGAGCCGAGGAAGTAGACTTCAAAGGTATACGTGAAGGATGGCATGGAGACAAGCCGTGGGCTTGTGTACGCATCCGAGGGATGAGAGCCGAAGGAAGAGAACTTCAAGGGGCAAGGTGAGGAAGTGGACTTCAAGGCATACACGAAGGATGAACTCCGGAGAGGTTGAGAGTGAGCTTGTAAGCAGGACAATCGACTGGAAGGGAAGTAGTCGACTGGCACTGCCGAGAGTGCACTGTAGTAGTCGACTGGTATGGGAACCAGTCGACTGATCTTTCTGTAAGGTCGAATAGCAAGTAGCAGTCGACTAGTCTGTTCGAAATCCAACCGTTAGACTAGCCGTTTGCTGGACACCAGTCGACTGACCTTGGGGGCAGTCGACTGGTGTTGGGGCTGAGCTGTTTGGTTAACAACTCTTCCTTCTATTTAAAGAGGAGCTTGAGAATTGAGAGGGGTTATCTTTTATTGTGAAATCCTTGGTCAAGTGTTCAAGTGCTCAAGCTCCAAGTCTTCTCTCTTCCTCCTAAATCCTAGCTCACATCTTGTAAAGAGGAAGAGACTTTATGAGAGGTTGTTCTCCATCGAGAAGGAGAAAGCTTTAGCCCGAGATTGCCGGGGAGTGATCCACGAAGGATCAAGGGTTTGTCCACCTCAAGGACACACCATGGAGTATGACCAAGCAATCTCCAAACCATGTAAACGGTAAAGCGTTAGCATTGTTCTAATTGATAGTTTAAGTTTTCGCTTGTGCTAACAATTGTAGGAAGAAAGTGAATTGGAAGAAAAGTTAGTCACCCCACTCTAACTAGTCTATCAGTCCCAACTAGTGGTATCAGAGCAAGGTTACCTTCAACGGACTAACCGCCAAGAAGAGTATATTCATCAAAATGGCCGGCTCGCACATACAACCGCCAAAATTTGAAGGAGAATTCGCTTGGTGGAAAAAGAGGATGGAGATATTCTTTAATATCGATTTTGATATTATGTTGATTATGGAAAACGGTTTTGAAGTGCCTAAGGATCAAGAGAACAAGCTACTTGAAAATATAAGATAAAGCAAGAAGCAAAGAGATGACTATCTAGCAAATTCAAAGGCTTTGCATCATTACTAAGTGTGCTTCCTCAATAAGAAGTAACAAAAATTGGGAGCTACTCAAGTGCCAAGGATTTGTGGGATAAGCTTGTAGAGCTTCATGAAGGCAGTTCGGAGGAAAAATTGGCAAATAAAGATCTTATCCGATCTCAACTCAATAACATCAATGCTTGATAAAGGGGAGAAGGTATCAAATTTACATGCTAGAATTAAAGAAATTCTTAGACAAACAAGTGTAGGTGAGCAACTTTCCAACCGAGATATATTGATGAAAGTCATCAATGCCTTCCAAGAACATCAAATTGGGGCTCAATGGTGGACTCCTACTACATCCAAGGATTTAGAGAAAATCTCTTTAGAAGAATTATTCTCAACCATGGAGCTCCATGAAACTCGGATTGGAGGAGCAATTGAATAAGCTTACAAACCAAAAAGTATAGCCCTTGTGACAAACAAGGGAAAAGGTAAAAAGAAGAAGACTCTCTTATCCGACTCGGAAGAATCAAGTGTATTCATGGATAGTAATGTGGAAGCTTACATGGTAAGAAAAATGAGGAAAGCGTTTAAAAATTTTCTACTAACAAATCTTATGGTAGGAAAAGTTCAAGGAGCAAGAGTAGAACAAGGAAGATCATATGTTACAATTGTCAAGGAGAAGGACATATGAGAGATGAGTGCCCACTTTTGAAGAAAAAGGAAGGGAAGAAGAAAGAAGAAAAGAAGAAAACAAAAGAAAAGGGGAAGAAGGTCCAAAATCTAAAAGCAACATGGGATGATTCATCTTCATCGGAAGAGGAGGAGCATCATGTGTCCCATTTTGCTTTAATGAGAATTGAAGATATAGCCTCCACATCATCCGAAATTGAAGAAGGGAATAGCTTAAGTGAAGATGAAGGGAACTCAAGTGAAGGGGGGGACTCAACTTCGGATTCTGACGTCTCGGTAAGTGAGGTATATAATCTACCCACTACCACTTTATTTAAGATAATTTCTAGCACTAATGATAACTTGTTTAAAGCTAGGAAGAAAATCAAATATTTGAAAAATAAAATTTCAATGCTAAATAAAAAATTAGAATCCATGACAATTAGGGATGGTATGCATGCTTCTTCTTTTTTAGTTTAAATGATTCATGTTTAGAAGAAGAAAATAGAAAATTAAGGGAAAAGATAAATAATCTTACTAAAGCCCTTAGAAAATTTGAAATTTGCTAAAAAAACCCTAAACATGATCATTGAGAGTCAAAGGACATGTTTCAAGAAAGAGGGATTAGATTTGAAAAATCTAGCAATGAAAAATCTATCATTGCTACTTGCTAGAGGACAATCTAAGACAAAAATACTAAATAGGAAGTGGATCCCTAAGAGTACTTGGTCAACCCAATTAGAAAGCATTTTTATCGTGTACCAAAGTCATCCTCAAAGGTTAGAGGATTTAGTTTTAGTCAACCATGTTGTTGAAATTTCAAATTTTTGAAAAAAAATGGTTGACTTGAGACCTTGAGGGGGAGCACTTAGACTAAATAGAAATTAATGATAAAATGGGCTAAATAGGGATTACCTTTAGAATAACTCATAATGAATTAACTTATGATTTTATTTATACATATGAGATGATAGGATGATACTCATAATTCACATATGCTTGTGGCATGTTGGTGATTATGAATTGTATCATTTTAGTAATAATAGACCAACTATGGGGATAGTAAATGTTTAATTAATGGACATCCTGCCCATATATCATAGTTGGATATTTCAAATATTTTAAAAATAATTCTGTGTTTTATTTACTATGACATATATTTGAAAATACAAGGGTTCAAAACTAGGGCTTGATTTTGATACATAATTGGGGTTTCAAAGTTTTTGAGTTTTGGTCAAAAATTCAAAAATATTTTTAGTTTTCATGAAAAATATTTTTCCCTGTTAAAGGATATCAAATGAAATATGTTTACAAAATTTCATGATTTTTCATATTTTATTGAATTTTTAATGCATTTCTGAATTTTAGCTCAAAAGGTTAAAATTTGAGATTGATAAGTATCAGTCGACTGGTGCAGAGGACCAGTCGACTGAAGACACTGTGAAAGGGCAATTCGTTGATACCAGTTGATTGGTAATTGACTCAGTCGACTGGTACCTAACTTTTTTATTTTTGGTTATTTTCAGAAATTAAAACTTTGTCTTCATTTGATACCATAGGCTAACATTGATTGGTACAATCTTTTTGATGGTGTTAAAGGGGGAGAATTAAAGGGTTTAAGTTAGAATTTAACTTATTTCTTCATGTTTGTGTAAAAATTAAAAATCATATGAAAAGGCATAGGTTGAGAGGGAGGATGCATGTTTATGTGCCTTAATATAGTATGCTTCTAATTTTCAATTGTTATCTTTGTACCTAACTTAAACATATTGCTACACATCAAAAAGGGAGAGATTGTTGGTGTAATCGACCCAAGTTTGATCGGGTAGATCATGAGTTTTAATGTGTGTGCCAATATTATTAAGTTAGGTTTTTATGTTGATTTGATGTGTGTGTTTGAGTCTTGTAGGACTTGGTGAACCATACATGAGGAATAATGGAGTGAAGCATTCGAGGGCCGAGAGCCGAAGGAAAAAGACTTCAAAGGGTGAGCCGAGGAAGTAAACTTCAAAGGCACACGCGAAGGATGGCATAGAGACAAGCCATGGGCTTGTGTGCGCATCCAAGGGACGAGAGCAAAGGAAGAGAACTTCAAGGGGAAGCCGAGGAAGTGGACTTCAAGGCATACGCGAAGGATGAACTCCGGAGATGTTGAGAGTGAGCTTGTAAGCAGGGCAATTGACTGGCAAGTGAAGCAGTTGACTGACACTGTGAGAGTGCACTGTAGCAGTCGACTGTGATCTTTCTGTAAGGTTGAACAACAAGTAGCAATCGACTGGTCTGTTCAAAATCCAGCCGTTAGACTAGCCGTTGGCTGGACACTAGTTGATTGGCCCTGAGGGCAGTCGACTGGTGTTGGGACTGAGCTGTTTGGTTAACAACTCTCTCCTCTATTTAAAGAGGAGCTTGAGACTTGAGAGGGGTTAGCTTTTATTGTGAAATCCTTGCTCAAGTGTTCAAGTGTTCAAGCTCCAAGTTTTCTCTTTTCCTCCTAAACCCTAACTCACATCTTGTAAAGAGGAAGAGGCTTTGTGAGAGGTTGTTCTCCATCGAGAAGGAGAAAGTTTTAGCCGGAGATTGCCGGGGAGTGATCCACCGAAGAATTAAGGGTTCGTCCACCTCAAGGACACGCCGTGGAGTAGGAGCAAACAATCTCCGAACCACGTAAATGGTAAAACCTTAGCATTGTTCTAATTGATAGTTTATGTTTCTGTTTGCGCTAACAATTGTAGGAAAAAAGTGAATTGGAAGAAAAACTATTCACTCTCCTCTAGCCGGTCCATCGGTCCCAACAGTGTTTACCTATGAAAAGAAAAAGAAAGTTTGTCATCTTATCTTTATATATTGATGTTATGCTAATAGCTGGAAGTAACATAAAATTTATGATGGAAGTCAAATTATAAATGTTATCACAATTTGATATAATAGATATAGGAGAAGATGAGTATAAATATTTAGAGTAAAGATCATTAGGGATCGATTAAAAAGACTTTTGAGTTTGTCTCAAGAGTCTTATATTACAAAGATACTACAACACTTCAATATGTCGATTACAATATTGAACAAATATTTGCCGGGAAAGGTACTATTCTGAGTAAAAGAATATATCCCAAGACTCTTAAAGAAATAGCCGAAATGAAGAAAAAACTATATACTAGTGTTATTGGTAGTTTAATGTATACTATGTTATGTACTCGTCCTGATATAAACTATGATGTCGACTTAGTTAGCCATTTCCAATCAAACCCATGATCGAGACACTAGAAAGCGGTGAAGAGAATATTCAAATATCTTAAGGAACAACAGATTATTATCTCTGCTTCCAAGGATCAATGCTGAGTCTGAAGTGATATATAGATGCAAATTGGGCAAGGGACCTTGATGATAAAAAAAAAATCACATCTGGCTATATCTTCTTGCTGAATGGTGGCGTCATCTCATGGAACAGTAAGAAATAGACTTATGTAGCATTATTGAAATAGACTTGTGTAGTGTTGTCGACAATGCAAGTTGAGTATGTAGCTTGTGCCGCGACTGTATAAGAAATTGTTTAGTTAAGAAGGTTCTTGAAGCATCTGAAGATTACTAAGGATAGTAGATGATCCGTAGCCCCCGCGCGCGCGCACACACACACACACGAAAATGATATATTGAGCGTCTTATAGTTGGACTCGTGTGCGCCCATCTCCCAATCAATTCACTAATCGATTGGGAGGGTCAATCAACTCCTCAATCGATTACGGCAATATCCCAATCAATTGGGGATTGCTCCATTTGCCCCAATGGATTAGTAGGGGTCCCCAATCGATTAGGGATTAGGGCATTTTTTTCATTAATCGATTGGAGCAATGTCTCAATAGATTGAGATATGTTGAGACGCCTCAAATCAATTTGGGGATCGATTCGAGGTGTAACGTCATAATCAATTATGGCTAGATTCTAACTATAATCCGGTCGGAATTTAGTTTCGTTCCCCCTGGGTTCACCTTTCCCCTTAGGTTATAGTTTGGGTCGAACCAGGCGACCGGAGGACTCCGACTCTGGCAATCGGGCATGCACAGATGCCTCGTGATCGTGGTGGATCCATCAATCGATTTACCAATCGATTGGTAGTGAATCGATTGGGGTCAAGTGTCGCACGAAGTCGCGCACAAAAGTGTCATGTAACAAATCAGAACTCTCTCTCTATATATAAAAATTTTATGCTAAGAACCTTACAGCACGGACTCATGCAGACCAAGTGTATTTGATTTTTTTTACTCTATTTTTTAAGCTTGTAATTATGTCATTTAAAATTTTACATTTAGGGTTTAGTGGTTGGATTATAGTATTAAATATAAAAAAAATCAAAAAAAAAAGTTTTATATATATATATATATATGGAAAATAATACGCTCAGTGAAAAAACTCAATAAAAATCTTAATAAATGATGTGACACTTTGCATGCAGCGATTTTCGATGGAATCACCGTGCCCTCCAGGGTATAGTTTGATTCGGGAAGACGGTCGGAGGCCGCCGATGGTATCCGAGTGACAATTGAATGTGTGCATGTAAAATGTCACGTTATTTATTAAGATTTTCATTAAATTTTTTCACTAAGTATATCAGACGACCCTCACCCGTATCTGATTTCATATGCTTACACATTGAACCTATCACTAGCTCAACATCTTTCAATTATTGAATAAAAGCTGATCATTCATGATCAAAGCTGTATTAAATGTTAAAATAAAATAAACTTATCAACATCTGATACAAGCAGCCACGATAAGATATACGAAAAATTAATGAAGAAATTTAATTTAATTTATAGAATCGTGAAATAAATTTGAGAAATTGTGTTGAACAACCACAAAACTTTTTTTCCTGCATAATCAATTTTTTAATAAAATACAAATAAATATTACTTTTATACTAATGATTCATCAAGTTATATCTATTTTCTAAATATATTTTGAATAATATTGAGCAATTTAGATATACAGTGAAAACATGTAAAAGACAATTTGATATATATTGTAAAGCAATTATGTATTATTTTTTAATTTATAATCATAATGACAATTATGCATTGTCATATATATGATACATAAATAATCCCATGATAAATGCTTTTTAGTTATGGCATCCACATAAGTGGTTGTTATCTTAGGTGAGATCCGAATTTTAAAATTCATCTGGTAGGATGGTAGGATTTTCTATAATGGATTGATTTTGATTAGTAAGTGGATGAATGGTGTTCACATCGAATGGTAAACTTTTTTTAATTTTCTGTAAAGGAGATAAGAGATATGGGATGGTGATTTTCTTTGATTAGCTGAGGCTATTAGTGGGGTTGTTGACTTATGATAGTTGATACAAGAGTAATGGAAAGAGCTTGGTTAAATTTTATTCATGGAAAGATTGTGCATGGATTAGATTAGTGTTCCCTAATTGTATTATGATTAGGTATGGGATTGGGATTGGACGTAACCAAATTAAATGGACATGATGAGGGTTGATGATGGGTTAGGTCAAATCTAATTAGGGAATTGTGATTAATCGAGATAAGGGATTTATCTTAATTGGTTGGGGAATTTGATTTAGTTATTTATTGTATATTATAATTAGCTAAATCACACATATTGTTACAGGATCTTGATTGGAGACTGTTGGTGCAATTTTTGTTAGGTCAGGGTTGTCCTAGTTTGACTAGGCTCGGGCGAGCTTGTGTTTGGTAAGCTTAAGGTTGGATGTTTCGATGTTTGATAATGATGTTTGAATATTGCATGATGGTTGAATATCGTGTGAGTCAAGTGGGTCAAGGTTGACTGGAGACTTGACATGGGAAAAGACCTAGTGGGACTAGGTGAAGTCCAGGTGGATCAAGGAGATCGCACGCTGGCAAGGTGGAAGTCTACCGAGAGACTAGACCTAACTCGAGGGTTAGGCAAACTTGGTTGGGAACCAGGTTAAGTCCTTGCTGGGAGTTAGGTAGGAGAAATCCAAGTTGGTCAAAGGGGTTGACCGGGCACTTGGTAGGGAAGTCCTAACATGTCACGGTTGACCAAGGTTAGGCAAGGGAACCCTAGACTTGTGCACACAAGTTAGGGTTGGACTCAATCGATTTAAGTTTGATTTCTCGCAAACAGAAGTCTTCTTGATCGATTGGGTGATCGATTAAGGAAGGTGTGGATCGATTGGGTAATCGATTGGGAGAAATAAGTTGCGAGAACAGAAGGTGGCTGAATCGATTGGGCAATCTATTCAGCCTTCTCTTAATTGATTGATCAATCGATTAAGAGGTTTGGTAATCGATTGGGCGATCGATTACGGCAGTATTGCGCGAGAGCACAGAAAGGTACTGAATCGATTCAACAATCGATTAAGGTTGGTCTTAATTGATTGGCTAATTGATTAAGCTTCAAAAAATAGCCGTTGAACAGCTAAGTCTGACGTGGTAATCGATTAGGAAACCCTAGGTGTCGGGTATATAGGGTTTTCACGCAGGTTTGAAGCGGGATCGCTCGACAGGGCTCGCGCAGTTCTTCTCCTCCTTCCTCGCCATTTCAAGAGAAACTTTAGGGCATAGTGTTGCTACACTTCCAAAAATTCTAGAGGCGATCTCAAGCTCGAAGAAAGCAAGGAAAGCAAAGAGAGCTTGTTGTTGTAAATCTTGTAAGATTTTATATTGTATTTGCTTCCTCTTGTTGTATTCTTCTTGTAAGCTTGTAAGAGGTTTCTCCACCTCAAGAAGGAGATATTTCATAGTGTATGAGAGAGTGAAGAGAGTGGATCCTTGGATTAGTCACTTCAAGGAGGTGAATACCAACTAAATCCTTGAGTGTTAGCATTGCTTGGAGTCTTCTGCGGTGGCAAATCTTCTACAAGCAAATCGGAGCTAATCACCCCCCTCTAGCTCTCCTACCGATCCTAACAGAGACGAGTTTCTTAATGCGGGATTTATTCTGATACAATCTACCTTAAAGGCGGGTACTTCTTCTTTATATTCTGTAATTTATTGAATTTAAATGCATGTCTTATTTTATTTTCAAGTAGGCTGCTTTATCTCATCTTTGTCTATTTGATATCGTCCTTTGATACTTTTGTTGTTCGATCTTTGAGTTAATCAAAATTTATGTACATACAGTCTCACCTGTTGATTTTTTGATCTATAAAGTACCGTTTGTACACGAGTACTCAGAAGTAATCATTAAATACAACTAGGATTTGGTTGACATTAGATATATCCTGCCCAGTAGACTAGTTTCATGTTTATTGATCCTAATATTTGTATATCATACAGTTGAATAGTTGTGATATGGTTGAAGTTGTACATATTAGTAACATGTACCATATCTGCATAGTTACATGCTGGCGAACATCAACTCCCTTATGGTTAAGCCTGTTGTCACTCATATAGTTTTCTGCCTATTCAACCGCTCAGGGGTAATGATAGTTGTTAGAGTGCGAGTAGTCGTCCTGTTGTGTCACACTCAACCACTCATAGGTAGTGGATGTTAGAGATGTAGGCAAGCAGTTGACACCCTCTCCGTTGTTTATGAGGGATAATAGAGCTGTTGGTGACTTCACCTTTTTCTGGGGTTGTGGAGTAGATGACTCCCCAACATCTTGTCCACTCAACTACTTATCATAGTGGTAGTTGTTGGAGTGTCTATAGTTGTCACAACCCTACCTATTCGGGCTCACAGATCTGATGTGATGACGACTTGACTGACGTTATGGGTGACACATGTCATTGCATCATGTGCATTTATTGCATCTTGCATTTTCTTATATTTGTTGTATTTGTTTGAGCATTTATTGTTGCATTTGATTGACATATATGTATGAGTTATTATTATACTTTTATTCAGTTTTATACTGATCCTGTCGCAGAGTGAGGTGGACTCCCAAGAGCGAAGTGGACCCAAGTACTATCGATGTTGTTTCCGACCTGCAAGGAAATGACCGTTAGCAACCCGCTGGGAAAAGTCTCCGGCAAGGCCCTCCGACGGTCAAGTCAGTCTCTGCGAGAAGAGAGCAAAGCAATGGAACAGTGGCGAAAAGCACTATTGCGAGTACTTGCGAAGTGGAATGCGGAGGGGCTTATATAGCCGAGGGAGCTGACAGCTTCTGCCCTCGTTTGCCACTTTTTATCTTATGTGGGGGCAGGGTAAGGGGCGCAGCCAGCTTGTTGGCGGGCACCGTCCAGCGCCACTCGATCTGACACAAGCATAGGTTGCCGTGGTACGGAGTGCAGGGGTATGGCAGGAGGGTACTGTGTCAGCGGGATGCTCGCGATTTGGGCACGAACGATGTCAAGCTTGCACCGACTCCCGTACCACTTCTGTTGGTGTTGTGTCAGAGAGTAGGTGTTCGTGGGGATTGTGACAAATCCCGAATGGGATCGCCGGACAATGACTCTGAGTGAAACCTGGCCATGCGACCACTACCTCCAAGATTGGGGCAATGTACTCTCCGAGTCATGGAGCGCTCGGATGTGACTAACCCGACTCGACCTAGGGTTAGGTGGCTTGGCAGTCGGTATCCCTTAGCGTAGTGTGCATATCAGTCGAAGGGCGGGGTCGAACTCTCGACGTTTCTGAGTGGATTGGGTCGGGCTATATCTGACCGACCACTTGCTCGGGCGACTCAGCTCGCCTGGGCTCTGGGGCCCCCAGGCCGGACCAGCTACTTCAATCTTATCCATACACCCCGGTTCCGACCCAACCTGATGTGGCACCAGGCTGACCGACCGAGCTACACGTGAGCTAGGTCGGGATCATAAGCATCCCCTTCGAGTCTAGTCGAAGGAGGCACCGAGTCCGACTGACTGGACTGTTGGTTTTAGAACAAGCCTGGCACATCCGAGTGGGTTTTACTCGATCGAACTCCACCACTGAACGCCCGATTGCCTGATCAGTGCGTCAACATCACTTTGACTATCTTTTCTGTCTTATCCCCGACCCTGGCCGTGTCGATTTGTATCCTCCCCGTTAATTACCGCATTAACTGCTAGGGCCACGTGTCTGATGGCTATTGGTCCCCCGAGTAACAAACGTCCGCCGCCTGACACAACGAATGGACGACATGCACGTGGGATGCCGACCCTCGGGACTTACCCAAGGCTCGAACGGACGACCCAGATCCTTTCCCGCCATTTCTCCGGATCACCATCGGACGGCGGTCATCAATCACTCGGTCATATAAATAGACCTCTCCCCTCGCCGTTGTTACCATCGTTTTTCACTTTTCACGTCGAACTGCTGCTGGTGCTCCTTTTGCTAGGGTTCCGGTGACCTCCGGCGGCGATCGCTCCCCGTTCTTCTTCTCCGACAAACCTTTTCTCACTCGGTTAGTTTTCCTTCGTGCCATACCTTATGGATTCTACTTCTTCCCACTCGGATTTGTGGTACTCCACCATGGTATCCGAGCTCCACCATCATGACCCCGACCACCGCCTTCGCCTACCCGACCCGACCAACTGACCCAAGACTGCGCCCCTCAGCTTCATAACGATCTGTCGAGACCACCTTCAGGCTGGGCTTCATTTCCCGATCCACCCTTTTATCTCTTCCATCTGCTGCTTCTTTCAAATCCCCCTTTCTCAATTAGCCCCGAAGCCATCAACTTGATCTGCGGGTCGGTGGTCATTTTTTCTCTATACAAAATTCCCCTCCAGCCCGACATCTTTTATTATTTCTTTTACCCTAAGAAACAAGAGCCGAGCGACTTCTTCTTTCAAGCCCGAGCCAAAACCTCCTTTCTATCGAAACTTCCAATCTCGAATAAGGGTTGGAAGGAACATTTTTTCTTTGTAAATACCACTCCAGCCCCGAGTTGGCCAACTTCTTGGATCTCCGACTTGCCTTCTCCTCCCCCTCTCCCTAAGAATTACCATCCCTTCCCACCTATAGTTGAGCCTGTCTAAAATCGGGGGCCGACATTTCCACGGGGTTCATCTGATGAGTGAAAACATCCTATACGTGTTCGGGCTCAGTCAAGTGTCATTTCGCCGACCCAACTCACTCAGTAAGCTCCTTATTCTGTCCATTGTATATTTATAGCTAACTAAACCTCTGTTATTTTGCAGCAAACATGATGCTCGCGGAAGCCTTGGAGGAGGGATTCGACCTGGACGATGCCAAATTGGAAGCGGGCGTTGCCGAGCAACTGGCTCAAAGAGAGGCTACACCACTTGCACCGACCCCTATGTAATTGTCGTCCCCTTCTGACCCCGCAGCTGCGCTGACTGCCGACCCGGAGCCCATGGACATAGAGGACCAACCTCTTGTCTTGAGGCACCGATGGGAGCGAGACCCCATATCTGAGTCTGTGCCGCTGACCGCTAACCCTGCTAGGGCCTCCACCAGCTCCCGGCCCAAGAAGAAGAAGAAGAAGTCATCGGCGGTCGGACCTTCAGCACCACTACCGGCTCCGACTTGGGTGTCCCCGGGGGACTTAGGATTCCCACCCTCAGAGGATCATCTCAACCATCCTCCCATGCAGCTCCTGCTTCCATCGCATGCTGACCCCTCCATGAGCTTGGAGGTACCAAGAGGCAGCGCGCCCGAGCTGTCCCAAGAGATCCATCTCTATGGGCCACTCGTTGACCACTTTATCCAGGGCCTCAGGGAGTGCAATTATCGAGGCTCGAGAGTTAGGGCCAACGCATTTTTGTCAGAGGCCACTCAGGTATGCCGGTTAAGTATATCTTTTTCTTATGTTTTCCTTAACTCGGTACTGAAGACATGCTATATGTTTTGCAGTTTTGGGGCTCGTGCTACAGCATGTCCATGACAATGCTGGCCCACTCCAAGGCTCGTCCACGGGCCGAGCGATGGGTGGAGAACTTGGAGGCCCGACTCCGACATACCCAGCTGATCTCCAGTGAAGCTGCCCTCAACGGCCTAAGGGCAGAGGTCATTGCATTGCAAGACCGCTTGGCCCACTAGGAGCAACTGGAGGTCGCCCAGTCCCAAATGGCCTCAGTGGATATGGCGGTCGCCCAAGCACTCCTCCGAGTCTCCCAGGTCGAGCACACAGAGAGCAAGGCCTGGTCTCTCCGGAGTAAGGCACAAGATGAGCTGAAGAAGGTGCAGGCTGAGCTCATCTAGGTGACCCAATCTTCCAAGTCCCTGCACTCCGAGCTAGCAGCCAAAGAGCAGGAGCTGTCCACCGAGGCTGAGAAGACCGACTCCCTGGCGACTCAGCTTGCCAGTCGGGATGTAGAGCTCAACGCCCAGGCGGAGGAGCTGAGCCGACTTCGGGGGCAGTAGTCTGCTTGGGAGGCTGCCCAGTCGAGCTCGAAGATCTTCGGGCATTCAAGGTGGGGGAGGCAGCTCGGTGGGATGCTCGGAGGGTTGTGTACACCAACTCTCTGGAGTTCAATCGCGAGCTATCTCAGAGGTTACGCCCAATGCTTAAGCAGCTGCTCAGCACCTTTGAGCAGCTCAAGCAGGGTGGACACCTCGCCCCCGACCTATCCCTGAGCGCGGTCAAACTATTTGGCTTGACCACTCAGATGCCGGAGGTGGCTCTCCGACCTTTCAAGTGAGTGTCAGGTTTTTGTTTTCCTTGTAGAGGCTTGTCTCGTTTTTGTAATGAACTTAATAGTTTTAATGCAATTTTACTTCTTTCTGCATATTGTCATGTGTGCTTGTTATCCTTTTTGTTTCTACGTATTGGTGGCCCAGACAGATACTCGAGTCCCCACCTTATTCCATTCTTCGTGAGGTCAACACGGGTAATTTAACTGCTATACCGACCAAAGAACACAAAACTCATTTAAGTCAAGGCTCGGGACTAGCCTTCACGTTGTATACCCGCTCGAGGGACTAAGCACACTCAGTCGGATCACGTCTAAGGAATGTGGATCACCATGCATTCGACCAAGTCAAGTATAATGTTGTTTGCTCGGAATGTGAGAGTTTGCATACTCGGTCGGGTCACGTCTAAGGAACATGGATCACCACACATTCAACCAAGTTAAGTATAACGTTGTTTGCTCGGAAGATGAGAGTTTGCATACTCGGTCGGGTCGACCTCTGGGACCATGGGTCGCCACGTGTCTGATCAGGGAATCGAGGAGTGGTGGCGTGGGGGCATGCCCACTTATAACTCACTCAGAGGTGAGAGTCTAGACACTCGGTCGGCTAAATCCTAGGGAGCGTGGGTCGCCACGCGTCCGGTCCGGGAGTCGAACCGAGGGGTTCGCGGGAGCATGCACACTTATAACTCGCTTAGAGGTGAGAGTATGGACACTCGGTCGGCTAAATCCCAGGGAGCGTGGGTCACCCTAACTGAGGGGTTCGTGGGAGCATGCCCACTTATAACTCGCTCAGAGGCGAGAGTCTGGATACTCGGTCGGCTAAATCCCAGGGAGCGTGGGTCGCCACGCGTCCAGACCGGGAGCCAAGCCGAGGGGTTTCTGGGAGCATGCCCACTTATAACTCGCTCAGAGGTGAGAGTCTGGATACTCGGTCGGTTAAATCTCAAGGAGCGTGGGTCGCCACGTGTCCGGACCGGGAGCCGAGCCGAGGGGTTCGTGGGAGCATGCCCACTTATAACTCGCTCAGAGGCGAGAGTCTGGAGTGCCTGCAAGCTGCATGAGAATCCTGGCTTCCCTCTATCATTACAGAGTTATGCAACACAATCATCACATATGCCCTCACTCTGACTCTCGATAAGGTTGGAGATGAATAGCACTCCAGGGCCGATCTAGCTTCTTTCCTTGCTCATTTCCCAAGTAATATGCTCCGAACGCTAGTTTCCAGACGACCTTAAAGGGCCTTCCCCACTGAGATTCTAGCTTGCTCACATCGGCGGCTGGCTTGAGCCTTTTCCATACGAGATCGCCGACCTGGAATGTCATAGGCAAAACCCTTTAATTATACCTTTGCTTCATTCTCTGGCGGTATGCGAACATCCGAGCGGCGGCCTTCTCGCGGATCTCTTCAACCAGATCCAGCTCCAACCGCCTTCTCTCCGAGTTTTCTTCATCATAGGCCTTCCGCCGGTCAGACTCGCACCTGACTTCAATAGGTACCACAGCTTCGCTTCTGTAGACCTACTGGAAGGGTGTGTGACCTGTAGTTTCTATCAGTGTGGTTCGTTGAGCCCATAGGATGCTCGGTAGTTTATCGACCCAGGTGCCACCTGCATGGTCTAGCTTAGCCTTCAAGCCTCTCAGGATTTCTCGATTGGCCACTTCTGCTTGGCCGTTGCTCTGAGGGAATGCCACGGAAGTGAATTCCTGCTAAATACCATAGGCCAAGCACCATTCCTGTATTTTCTGACCCTGGAATTGTCTTCCGTTATCCGAGACTAGCTTGTGAGGGATCTCATATCGGTACAAGATGTTCTGCCATAGAAACTTGATGACGACCTGCTCAGTGATACGTACCAAGGCCTCGACTTCTATCTATTTGGAGAAGTAATCGACAGCCACCAGTAAGAATCTTTTCTGGGCAACAGCGGTCGGAAAAGGCCCTATGATGTCCATGCCCCATTGGTCAAACGGTCAAGAGACTATTGACGAGTTTATCATTTCAACTGGTCTGTGATGGAGGTTATGGTGCTTTTGATAGGATAAGAAAGTGGAGACCAATCGGTCAACGTCCTTCTGCAAGGTCGACCAGTAATATCCTGAAAGCAGTGCTTTTCGAGCCACGACCTGAGCTCCGGGCGTGACTTCCGCAGATCCCCATATGTATTTCTTTTAATACATATTCGACATCTTCTTCACCTAAGCACTTGAGTAGAGGCCCGACAAAGGCTCTTTTGTACAGTGCATCTCCAACCAAGGAGTATTGGACCGCTTGCTTCCTCAGGAGTCGGGACTGCTCCCGGTCGGCCGGGAGGGCCCCGTTTGTTAGGTAAGCGATGAGCGGCACTCTCCAATCCATCCCGAGCTCCAACTCAGCCTGTTGCTCAATGTGCATCACCATCATTGTCTGACTACTTGGTTGAGGAAGTACCCAAGAGCCTACCGAGTTAGCCAACTTGGCTAACTCGTCCGCCTGTAGGTTGCTCTGTCTCGGGATCTTCTGTAGCTGGACCTCCTGGAATCCAGCTTTTAGTTTCTCGTAGGCTTCCACAAGGGCTTGTAACCGATCACTGTTAATCTCGAACCGACCGACGAGCTGCTGAGTGGCTAACTGAGAGTCCGAGTATAACACTATCCGAGTAGCGCCCACATGCTTAGCGGTCTGTACGTAGTCCAGCAATGAGGGCTTCATACTCGGCTTCATTGTTTGTGGCTCGATATTCTAGTCGGACCGATAGATGTAACTGTTCCCCCCTTGGAGAGACCATCAGAATGCCAATTCCACTACCTTGTCGAGCCGGCGACCCATCCACGTAGACTTGCCAAGCTTCTTCAACTTCTTCCGAGTGCAATTAACTTAGGAAATCAACCAAGGCTTGTGCTTTAATAGCTGGTCGAGCTTGATACTGGATGTCGTACTCACTCAGCTCAGTGGTCCACTTGATTAATCACCCTGACGCCTCCGAGTTTGAAACCACTCGACCCAGATTACTATTAGTCAAGACCACGATCAGGTGTGCCAGGAAATACGGTCGGAGTCTTCGAGCGACTAACAACAGAATATAAGATAATTTTTCGAGTGTCATATATCGACACTCGACACCCTTCAATAGA
Organism: Boesenbergia rotunda; assembly: GCA_024364735.1. Classification (NCBI taxonomy): domain Eukaryota; kingdom Viridiplantae; phylum Streptophyta; class Magnoliopsida; order Zingiberales; family Zingiberaceae; genus Boesenbergia; species Boesenbergia rotunda. Next base: position 231,652 of record JAGFNQ010000253.1, on the reverse strand, counting down.
TGAGCAAAGAAATACACTGGTTGCTGCTCAACCTCATCCTGCCTGACTAACACCATACTGATCGACTCAGCCGAGGCCGCCAAATATACATACAATACTTCTCTAACCTCTGGCTTGGCCAACACAAGCAACTCGGCTAAATGTCTTCAATTCCTCAAATGCCTTATCGTAGTCGGCATCCCATTGAAATTTTATAGCTCGACGGAGGGTCTTGAAGAAGGGTAATCCTCGCTCGGCAGATCGGGAGATGAAGTGGGATAGTGCTGTTATTCACCCCGTGAGCCTCTGTGCCTCCCTAAGGTTTCGCGGTGGGGGCATGTCGAGAAGGGCTTTGACCTTGCTCGGGTTGGCCTCAATGCCCCTCTCGGTGACTATATACTCGAGGAATGTTCCACTTCGGGCCCCAAAGAGACACTTGGCTAGGTTTAGCTTTAGCCCATACCTGCGCAAGGTCTGACATGTCTCCTCCACATCCGACACTAGGTCTGCTGCTCGGCTTGACTTGATCAGTATGTCGTCCACATACACCTTGATGTTCCGACCAATCTGCGACCGGAAGACCTTGTTCATCATTCGCTGGTAGGTGGCTCCAGCGTTCTTCAGCCCGAACGGCATGACCGTGTAGCAATATGTGCCATCAGCCGTGATGAAGCTGGCCTTCTCTTGATCCTTAGCTGCCAAGGGTGTTGATGCAGTCTGACCCTGATTGTTGTTTTGCTATTTGACACGGATTTAAGTTTGATTCAAGTTTGGTTGAATTCGGATTAAGTTCAGGTGGATCAGGAGATCGCACGCTGGCGTGTGAAAAGTCCTAGCTTGGAGGGCTAGGTGTGAAATGTCCTAACTTAGAGGGTTAGGTGTGAAAAAGTCCTAGCTTGGAGGGCTAGGTGTGAAAAGTCCTAGCTTGGAGGGCTAGGTGTGAAAAGTCCTAACTTGGAGGGTTAGGTGTGAAAAAGTCCTAGCTTGGAGGGCTACGTGTGAAAGGTCCTAGCTTGGAGGGCTAGGTTAGATGAAACCCTGGCTTGGAGGGCCAGGTCCTAGCTTGGAGGGCTAGGTTGGATGAAACCCTAGCTTGGAGGGTCAGGTCCTAGCTTGGAGGGCTAGGTTGGATGAAACCCTGGCTTGGAGGGCCAAGTCCTAGCTTGGGAAGCTAGGTTTGATGAAATCCTGGTGAGTGAAGCCAAGTCCTAGCTTGGGAAGCTAGGTTGAAGTCCCGGTGAGTGAGACTGGGCACGGAGTCTTGGTCCGGGGGACTAAAAACGAGTCAGAGAAGGGCTGGAAGATTGTTCTCGTGACTTAGAGGAGATTTGACTTTGCCTGGATCGGTCTGGTGACCGATCAGGGAAGTTGGCACGGTTTTCCCTCGTGGATCGGTCTGGTGACCGATCCAGCTATGTCTGATCGATCTGGTGACCGATCATGGAGCATACAGTGACTTTGTTAGGCTACTAATCGTCTCCTGATTGTTCTGGTGACCGATCACCGATCAGGGAGACTATTCAGATCGTTCTGGTGAACGATCAGGGAGAGGTCAGTAGGCTTCAGGGAAAAACATGGATCGGTCAGACTGACCGATCAATTGTCGCGAGCTTCTCACTATAACCGATCAGGCTGGAGCTGATCGGTCAGGAGGTGCTCTGATCGGTCCCCAGACCGATCAGGCCACACCCTGATCGGTCTGGTGACCGATCAGGAGGGTTGGGCTGTGAAGCTGAAAAATCTCCTTGAGAAGGGGTGGATCGGTCTGGTGACCGATCCACGACTTGGAATCGGTCTGGTGATCGATCCCGGAGAAGTTGCGATTTCGGGTTTCTCCCTGGGGAGCGATCAGGCTGGAGCCTGATCGGTCTGAACCCATCCTGATCGGTCTGGTGACCGATCAGGAGTCACTCTGATCGGTCCGGTGACCGATCAGTAGCTGACAACTTTAATTCAAAAGCGTTGTCAGAGTTATGATTGCGTTCTGTTTTCTCTGCCGATTCTCTGATATACTGCTGATATATTTTGATATGCATTGCTAAGCGTTTGTTGGAGTGTGCAGGTAATAGCAGGTGATTCAAACACTCAAGGAGGGTCAATGGAAGGCTTTCCTTTGAGCAAGTTTGGCTGTTTCTCCTTTTGAGGTTTCAACGGGCAACTGGCGCAGCTGGCGACTGACGGAGGCTCAGCTGGAGGGGAGGTCTTCAGTGAACTGAGTGCTCAGGGAGGTCAGTAGGTTCAGGCTGGCTCAGTGGATGCTGATGAAGCTTGCGATGGTGAGCAGAACTTAAGTTGAAGCTGATGCAGAGGAGCGGCAACAAGGATAGACAGAAAAACGGGTGAAGTTTTTGCTGTGGGGTTGAGCTCTCTGTGTGTTGCTTTGTGCTTGAGCGTTATTGTTACATCTTTGTGAGCGATCCTTCTTAGTCTCGTGAGCTTATCTTGTATCCTATTGAGACGCTTGTGGAGAGGTTTCTCCACCGAGAAGGAGGCGTTGTTTTATCCGGGTCACCGGGGCTTGATCTGCCGACGATCAAGGGATCGCCCACCTCACGGGCACGCCAAGGAGTAGGGGCAAGTTATCCCCGAACCTTGTACATCGCGGTGTTAGCGTTTGTTTGGTTTGTTCTTCCTTCTCTGTATTTCTTTCTGCTGTTTTGTTTCCGCTGCTAATCTGATTGCAGAAAGAATAGCTCAAGAGGGGAGTAATTTCGAGTGGCTGGCTACATTCACCCTCCCTCTATAGCCATCCAAGTTCCAACAAGTGGTATCAGAGCTTGGGGCTCTACTTCAACGGCATAACATCCGAGAGCTAACAAAGATGGCCATGGGAAGAGAAGGGTTTAGCACCAGCCAACCTCCACTCTTCGACGACACTGATTTTCCATATTGGAGGTCGAAGATGGAGTTTTACCTCAAAATCAACCTCAGCATGTGGTTTGCTGTCAAGGAAGGTTTTTCCACTCCTAAAGATGCTGAGGGAAAATAGATGAACTTCTCAAGTTGGTCGGCAGATCAAATCCGGAAAGGTGAAGCCGATGTGAAAGCGATGGTAACTTTACAATGCGGGTTGACCAAGGACCAACTAATCAGGGTTGGTCCCTTCACAAGTGCTAAAGACCTATAGAGCAAGATCATTGAGCTCCATGAAGGCACTCATGAAACCCGAACAGCCAAAAAGGACCTCCTTCTCAGCCAACTTCAAAACCTTTTCATGGAAGAAAATGAAAAGGTAAGTGAACTCCATGGAAGATTCAAAGAGATCCTCAACGGCTTGCACTCCATCAATGAAAAGGTGGAAAACCGAGATTTTGTAAGGTATGTCCTTAAATCATTTCCTAGGAATGCCTTGTGGGCATCCATGGTGGATGCCTACAAGGTTTCCAAGGATCTTTCTTTTGTTAAGTTAGAAGATCTATTTTGTGAAATGGAACTACATGAGATCTCTAACCAAAGCCCAAAGGAGAAAGGGTTGACTTTAGTGGCAGGTGACAAAAAGAAGAAAATGGAGGAGGAGAACACCTGCTGTCATGTGGCTCTAGTGGCCTTAGAAGAGTCATCCAAGGAGAGTGGAGACGAATCAAGCTCCTCAACCGCGCCTTCATCATCTTCGGATGATGAAGTGGTAATCTCTCCCGAGCTAGATAAGTGCTATAGAACAATAGCTTACTTGACAAACATGCTCAAAAAGTCTAAGAACAACATCAAATCTTTGAAATTGGAAGTAAAACATTTAAAAACCTCTAAGGATGAGGTAATTGATGACTTGCATGTTAAGATCCTTGAAAATGAAAATAAGGACTTAAAGAGCGAAGTTGAAAATCTCAAGAATGTTCTTGAGAAATTCTCAACTAGCTCAAAAACCTTAGACATGATACTAAACTCCCAAAGGGCGGTTTACAACAAGGTCGGTATAGGTTACCGACCTAAAGAACCTAGTATCATGTCACTAATGTCTAGAACACATTTTGAATCATCAAAATATTCTAAGGTTCAAAAAGCCAAAAAGAAAATGACTAAGGCATGAGTGCCAAAGTCTTTCATTGAAAGTTCATTAGGTCCCAAAATTTGGGTACTTAGAACCTCTATCTTTAGAATTGTATAAGCATTGCTTAAGGGGGAGCATCTATCAACATGGGTTGTTGATAACGGGTGCTCCAAATCTATAGTCAGGGAAAATTGTTATTCACATGATTAGCTTTGGAGAATTCAAATTAGATAATTTGATTTTCATTGCTTTAATTCTTATAACAATGTAATCCCTTGGCTAGTGATTTTTATGGAATTCATGTGCCAAAGTACTTAATCATGCTTAAGTACAATTTACTTTAGTATTAAAATTGTTCCATGATCAAGTTTGCTTTCAAAACAAAGTAGAAACTGTCTAGTTCAAATAACAATACATGTTCATTACTTCTAGTATCCATGGTTGGAAAATTTCTGTTTGAAAATTTCTGGTTGAGATCATGAAGAGTATAGCTAAGGATTGGATGCATTTACATCAACTGTATTTCCTATGCTATGTATGCCATGCTTAACTTTCTGTTTACTTGGAAAGAAAATAGTTATGATTTGTTTCTAGTAACTGGGAATGAGGATTATGGGGTTGAGTAGTTGGAGTGAGCATGTTAGAAACATACATTAAACTGATCAGAATTTAGAAATTGATCATAGCTTGATACTAACTTGATGCAAGCATGTTTTGGAATTTAATCATATATTGGTGTTAATTTGATTCAAGCAAGCCAAAATTTTCTTGTATAACTTTGGTTAAGAACAACATGTCAACCTAGTCTATGATGGTTCAAAAGTTAGTACTCAAATTCCATGACTGGTTTGTTTTCCCACTGATCATGCTTTGATACAAAGCTGTGTTTATTTGGTTTAAGGTCTTGAAACTTGATAGGAATAAACCTAAGTTAAGGGACACTAATCATGATGTTTATTCTGGTTAAAGAAACATGAATGTTGTTTAATGGAACACTGTTAGGAGTTAAATCTGATTGTATTAGGGTTTAGAGTTGAAACAAACCCGTTTTGAAGCTGATCAGTTTCAGAAACCATTCTGTATCAGACCTGATCGGTCTACCGACCGATCAGGGGTCCTTCTGATTGGTCTGGTGACCGATCAGACCAATTCTGATCAAGGAACTTTCACATCGTTCCAAAGTGATCCAAAACCTCCTCAAACCAATCTCTTTTCATCAAATTGTATCAGATTGTTGATCATTTTGATACAAACACATCTGATACAAACCAATTATAGTTGGAACAAAACCTAATATTAATTTGATACAAACCTATGTTGGAATGTTCAAATTCATAAGAAAGGGTTTGTTGAGTCATGACTCTTGTTCTTAATGTCGTGTTTCGAAAATTTTTCTGAAATGACGAATATCAATAGAGACTACATCCCTGTTGTGGAATGCCAATTGTTAATGCAGTTTGATCAGGAACGTATCAGAGTTTCATAAATTTTTTTGAAATCTGATCGCTCCCCAGACTAACATGAAATATTTCTGTATCAAATAATCAACGAACCTGATCGGTCACGGAGACCAATCAGGATTATGTGTCCGATACAGCTGCATTCCTTACTTGTCATATGAAACATATACATGTGTGACCATGATATATTTCTGTATATGTTTTCATGTGCAATTCACACTAATTGCCATATGATGCATATACATTGTTGCCTTGATACATTTATGGTATATGCCTTTCATATGCAATTCAAAAATTTACCTTTGATTATTTTGGGTTTGGGGAGAGACCCGTGTTTGAGGGGGAGGTATGTTTAAACTTAATGACCATACCCTTTTCGATGTTTGAAAAAGGGGGAGAGAATGGTTGATTAAGTTTAGGGGGAGGATTTTGATTCCCTTACGATAATTGAACTGTCTTCAATTGATCATTAATGCCTAAACTTAAATCGGGCTGTCAAACAACAAAAAGGGGGAGATTATTGATGCAGTCTGACCCTGATTGTTGTTTTGGTGTTTGACACGGATTTAAGTTTGATTCAAGTTTGGTTGAATTCGGATTAAGTCCAGGTGGATCGGGAGATCGCACGCTGGCGTGTGAAAAGTCCTAGCTTGGAGGGCTAGGTGTGAAATGTCCTAACTTGGAGGGTTAGGTGTGAAAAAGTCCTAGCTTGGAGGGCTAGGTGTGAAAAGTCCTAGCTTGGAGGCTAGGTGTGAAAAGTCCTAACTTGGAGGGTTAGGTGTGAAAAAGTCCTAGCTTGGAGGGCTAGGTGTGAATGGTCCTAGCTTGGAGGGCTAGGTTGGATGAAACCCTGGCTTGGAGGGTCAGGTCCTAGCTTGGAGGGCTAGGTTGGATGAAACCCTGGCTTGGAGGGCCAGGTCCTAGCTTGGGAAGCTAGGTTTGATGAAATCCTGGTGAGTAAAGCCAGGTCCTAGATTGGGAAGCTAGGTTGAAGTCTTGGTGAGTGAGACTGGGCACGGAGTCTTGGTCCGGGGGACTAAGAACGAGTCAGAGAAGGGCTGGAAGCTTGTTCTCGTGACTTAGAGGAGATTTGACCTTGCCTGGATCGGTCTGGTGACCGATCAGGGAAGTTGGCACGGTGTTCCCTCGTGGATCGGTCTGGTGACCGATCCAGCTATGTCTGATCGGTCTGGTGACCGATCAGGGAGCATACAATGACTTTGTTAGGCTACTGATCATCTCCTGATCGGTCTGGTGACCGATCACTGATCAGGGAGTGACCGATCACCGATCAGGGAGACTATTCAGATCGTTCTGGTGAACGATCAGGGAGAGGTCAGTAGACTTCAGGGAAAAACTTAGATCGGTCAGACTGACCGATCAATTGTCGCGAGCTTCTCACTATAACCGATCAGGCTGGAGCCTGATCGGTCAGGAGGTGCTCTGATCGGTCCCCAGACCGATCAGGCCACACCCTGATCAGTCTGGTGACCGATCAGGTGGGTTGGGCTGTGAAGCTGAAAAATCTCCCTGAGAAGGGGTGGATAAGTCTGGTGACCGATCCACGACTTGGGATCGGTCTGGTGATCGATCCCGGAGAAGTTGCGATTTCGGGTTTCTCACTGGGGACCGATCAGGCTGGAGCCTGATCGGTCTGAGCCCATCCTGATTGGTTGGTGACCGATCAGGAGTCACTCTAATCGGTCCGGTGACCGATCAGTAGCTGACAGCTTTAATTTAAAAGCGTTGTCAGAGTTCTGATTACGTTCTGTTTTCTCTGCCGATTCTCTGATATACTGCTGATATATTTTGATATGCATTGCTAAGCGTTTGTTGGAGTGTGCAGGTAATAGCAGGTGATTCAAACACTCAAGGAGGGTCAATGGAAGACTTTCCTTTGAGCAAGTTTGGCTGTTTCTCCTTCTAGGTTTCAACGGGCAACTGGCGCAGCTGGCGACTGACGGAGGCTCAGCTGGAGAGGAGGTCTTCAGTGGACTGAGTGCTCAAGGAGGTCAGTGGGTTCAGGCTGGCTCAGTGGATGCTGATGAAGCTTACGATGGTGAGCAGAACTTAAGTTGAAGCTGATGCAGAGGAGCGGCAACAAGGATAGACAGAAAAACGGGTGAAGTTTTTGCTGTGGGGTTGAGCTCTCTGTGTGTTGCTTTGTGCTTGAGCGTTATTGTTACATCTTTGTGAGCGATCCTTCTTAGTCTCGTGAGCTTATCTTGTATCCTATTGAGATGCTTGTGGAGAGGTTTCTCCACCGAGAAGGAGGCGTTGTTTTATCCGGGTCACCGGGGCTTGATCTGCCGACGATCAAGGGATCGCCCACCTCACGGGCACGCCAAGGAGTAGGGGCAAGTTATCCCCGAACCTTGTACATCGTGGTGTTAGCGTTTGTTTGGTTTGTTCTTCCTTCTCTGTATTTCTTTCTGCTGTTTTGTTTCCGCTGCTAATCTGATCGCAGAAAGAAAAGCTCAAGAGGGGAGTAATTTCGAGTGGCTGGCTACATTCACCCCCCCTATAGCCATCCAAGTTCCAACAAAGGGCACTTGGTGATAACCCTGGTAAGCATCCAACATGGAGATGAGATCACTCCCGGCGGTTGAGTCGACCATTTGGTCGATCCGGGCAAGGGATAGCAATCCTTTGGGCAGGCTCGGTTGAGATCCCGAAAGTCGATGCAGACTCTCCATTTATTGTCAGGCTTAGCCACCAACACCACGTTGGCTATCCAGGTCGAAAATTGGACCTCTCGGATGTGCCCAACCTCCAATAACTTCTCGATCTCAGCTCGGATGACTTTATTCTGCTCCATGCTGAAATCTCTCTTCCTTTGCTTGACCGGCCTAACATTGGGGTACACGTGCAGGTGGTGCTCAGCTACCTCCGGTCGGATACCCTGTAATTCCCTTACTGACCAGGCGAACACATCCTAGTTCCTAGTCAAGCACACTAGCAGCGGCTCCTTCAGCTTGCTCGGCAGACCCGTGGCTATCTTGACTTGGGCCTCCACCTAGTCAGGGAGCAGCTAAATTTCCTCCTTGTCCTCATGGAGCTCGGTCCAAGGAGAGGATTGCACCATATTGCAACTATTGGACGTGCACTGAGCCTTCTGACTCTCAGTGCGAACATCGTCCACGTAACATCGGCGGGCCACCCTCTGATCTCCCTTAACCTCCCCGACCTTGTCGCCGATCGGAAACATGATCTTGAGATAGAAAGTTGAAGTTACCGCCCGAAACTCGCTGAGGCCGGTCGGCCCAGGATCACATTGTAGGTTGAGGGGGCATCCACTATTAGGAAAGTGGGCCATCTTGTTCTTTTCAGTGGCTCCTCGCCTAAGGAAATGGCTAGGTGAATCTGCCCGATCGACTACACCTGGTTTCTAGTGAACCTGAACAGTGGGGTGGCCACCAACTCCAGTTGGGATGACTCGATTTGCAGTTGGTCGAAGGCTTTTTTATATAATATGTTAACCGAGCTGCTCGTGTCCACTATGGTTCGGTGGACCGGTAGTTGGCGATCACTACGGTGATGATTAGGGCATCATCGTGCGAGACTTCCAGTCCCTGTAAATCTTGTGGTCCGAAGTTGATCTGGGGCCCTTGTGCCTGAGAGGCACTCGTACCGACCTGGTGAACTTTAGTCGGCGTACTTGTGCCTTCCGAGCTCGGTTCGAGTCTCCCCTGGTAGGCCCGCCCGAGATCACGTGAACTCCTCCTCGGACGACATTCTGCTGGTTGGCTTGCTCCTTGTCCATTTCTTCGGACTCGGCTCGCTCCTCCCGTGGGAACAAGTTACAAGCAGTCGGGGGGTTCCGCTTAGGTTCCCCAGTTGCCGGGGCGGTTGCCGAACTTCCCCGGCCCGAGCCGCGCCCAGGAGATGCCTGACGCCCATCCTCGCGCTGCAGGTGCCCGACCTCTACCAGCCTGTCGGCACTCCTCCGTGTTGTACGTGTTGGTCTAGTGAAATGCACAATAGGGTCTCCAACGAGTTGGCAAACATCCCTGGGCCACTTGTTGCACATGTCTGTACTCCATCCCTACTCGGTCGATTACTCCCCAAGGACTGTGGATGGGCCCACTCGGGGATCGACTGTTTTGAGCAGGGCTCGGAGTCGGTGTACTAACCGCCTCCTTCTTTCGAGCGGCTTGTGCTTCCTCCACGTTAATGTACTTGACAACCTTCCTTAACAGGCTGTCGAAGTCCTTCGGCGGCTTCCTGATCAGCGAACGAAAGAAGTCTCCCTCTTGTAGCCCTTGGGAGAAGGTGCTGATCAACACCTCGGGTGTAGCAGTCGGCACGTCTAGTGCCACTCCATTGAATCTCTTGATGTAGGCCCAGAGTGATTCCTTCGGTCCCTACTTCAATACAAACAGGTTGAGGCTAGTCTTGTGATGTCTCCTATTGCTAGCGATGTGTTAGAGGAATATCCTCCTAAGTTCCTCAAAGCTTGTCACGGACCTGTCGGGAAGTCGGTCGAACCATCGTTGAGCTGGTCCCGAGAGCGTTGTCAGGAAGGCTCGACACTTCACGCCCTCAGGATATTGGTGCAGCAGGGCCGCACTCTCAAATTTCATGAGATGTTCCTCGGGGTCGGTCGTTCCAGAATACTCCGGTATGGTGAAGAACCGGAGATGCTTGGGAACTGGGTCCTCAAGGATCTGCTGGGAGAAGGGGCAGCGCACTAGGGAAGGCAGAGTCGGGTCGGCTAGGGTCTTCCCCTTATCCAGGGGTGGCTGGTGCGTCTGGCTGGAAGCAGACGCCTCGGCGGGAGGCGAGGGAGCCTCGTCATCCTGGGCTTTGTAAAAAGTGGCAGGGAAGGGGATCGAACCTCCTACCAGTTGGGCAACGTGTCCCCGACCCCCTGAGTGGCCAAGTGCCGAAGGCTAAGGAATTTGTGTTGCCGGGCTACCGACCTCCATCGACCTCTGCGGGGTTTTCTGTACTCGGGCAGCCAACAAGATCTTGTACTCCTCGGGAGTAACTATCACTGTCACTCGGTTGGGATCTTCCATCTTGTACTCTCGATCAGGGAAAATGTTTCTCCTTCTAGCACCAAATATGATCTGTCGCAGAGTGAGGTGGACTCCCAAGAGTGAAGCGGACCCGAGTACTGCTGATGCTGGCTCCGACCTGCAAGGAAATGACCGTTAGCAACCCGCTGGGAAAAGTCCCCGGCAAGGCCCTCCGATGGTCAAGTCAGTCTCTGTGAGAAGAGATCAAAGCAATGGAACAGTGGCGAAAAAGTACTATTGCGAGTACCTGCGAAGTGGAATGCAGAGGGGCTTATATAGCCGAGGGAGCTAACAGCTTCTGCTCGCGTTTGCAACTTTTTATCTTATGTGGGGGCAAGGTAAGGTGTCTTATGCGGGGGCAGGGTAAGGGGTGCAGTCAGCTTGCTGGCGGGCACCGCCCGACACCACTCGGTCTGACACAAGCATAGGTTGCCGTGGTACGGAGTGTAGGGGTATGATAGGAGGGTACTGTGTCAGCGGGATGCTCGCGAATCTAGCACGAATGGTGTCTGGCCTGCACCGACTCCCGTACCACTTCTGTTAGTGTTGTGTCAGAGAGTAGATGTTCATGAGGATTGCGATAAATACCGAATGGGATCGCCGACCGACGATTCCGAGTACTGGCCATGCAGCCACTACCTCCAAGATTGGGACAGTGTACTCTCCTAGTCATGGAGCGCTCGGATGTGACTAACCCGACTCGACCTAGGGTCAAGTGGCTCTGTAGTCGGTATCCCTTAGCGTAGTGTACATATTGGTCGAAGGGCGGGGTCGGACTCTCGACGTTTCTTAGTGGATCGGGTCGGGCTATATCTGACCGACCACTTGGTCGGGCGACTCGGCTCGCCTGGGCTCTGGGGACCCCAGGCCTAACCAGCTACTTTGATCTTATCTATACACCCTGGTTCTGACCCAACCTGATGTGGCGCCAGATTGGCCGACTGAGCTACACGTGAGCAAGGTCGGGATCAATATATCTTTTACATTTAAATTCTAATGTTTCAAGTAGATCGAAATAGTGTCATATATATATTGATCCTGTCATATTAAAATTGTCAAATAAAATTATATATCTTTTATATATCTCCACATGCTTAGCAGCTTGCAGTCTGGCAATAAGAGCCTCATACTCTACTTCATTGTTAGTGGCTCGGTATTTCAGTCGTACGGACAAATACAACTGTTCTTCATTGGGAGAGACCATTAAAATACCAATACCACTCCCCTACCTAGCCGACGACCCATCTACATAAATCTGCCAAGCACCCTCGGTTTCTTCTGAACGTAACTCGCTGAGAAAATCCGCTAAAACCTGAGCTTTTATAGCCAGCGGGCTTGATACTGTATGCCTTATTTACTCAGCTCCGTCATCTATTTGATCAACCAACCTGAAGCTTCCGGATTTGACACTACACGACCCAAACTACTATTGGTCAAGACCACGATCGGATGTGCTAAGAAATACGGTCGGAGTCGCCGGGCGAATAATAGCAAGATGTATGCTAACTTCTCGAGCGTCATGTAGCGACACTCGGCACCTTTCAATAATGTGTAAAAAAGTACACTGGCTGTTATTCGACCTCTCCTTGCTTGACCAACACCATACTAACCGCCTCAGCCAAGGCCGCTAAGTATACATATAGAGGCTCCCCCGGCTCTGGGTTGGCCAAGACAGGTAACTCTGCCAGATAGGATTTTAACTCTTCAAAGGTTTTGTTACAGTCGGCATCCTACTGGAACTTCATGGCTCGACGAAGAGTCTTGAAGAAAGGTAGACCCCGCTCGGCGGATCGAGAGATGAACCAAGACAACGCCGTGATCCTTTCGGTGAGCCTCTGCGCCTCCCTGATAACTTCGCGGTGGTGGCATGTCGAGCAGTGCCTGGATCTTACTCGGGTTGGCCTCAATGCCTCTCTCGGTCACAATCTATCTGAGAAATTTCCCACTCCGTGCTCCAAAAAGACACATGGCTGGGTTCAACTTCAGTCCATATCTGCGCAATGTGCGGCAGGTTTCTTCCACATCTTGCACCAACTCGGCCGCTCGACCTATCTTGATTAAGATATCGTCCATGTACACCTCAGTATTCTGTCTGATTTATGCCCCGAAGACTTTATTTATCATACGCTGATACGTAGCACCTGCATTTTTGAGCCCGAATGACATGATAGTATAACAATACGTACCATCTGTTATGATGAAGCTGACCTTCTCCTGATCCTCGACAGCTAGAGGTACTTAGTGGTATCCTTGATATGCGTTCAACATAGAGATGAGTTCGCTATCGGCTGTTGAGTCGACCATCTGATCGATCCTTGGCAAGAAGTAGAAATCCTTTGGGCAAGCTCGCTTGGCCATGAGGAACACATTTGCTAGCCAGGCCGGGAATTAGACCTCTCAAATGTGTCCGGCCTCTAACAGCTTCTCGATTCCGCTCGGATGACCTTGTTCTGCTCTGTACTGAAATCCCTCTTGCGCCATTTGACCGGTGGATCACCTAGTTCTTCTTTATATATAAAGCTATGTCCACTATTGTATATAAAGCTATGTTCCACTTGTTTAAGAGATGTCCACTATTAGGAAGGTGGATCACCTAGTTCTTTTCAGGGGCTCATCGCCAAGGGACACAACCAGACATATTTGCCCGATCGAATGCACCTGGTTCCCAGTAAACCCGAATAATAGTGTAGCCACTAACTCCAACTGGGACGACTCGATATACAATTGGTCGAAAGCTCTCTTGTACAGTATGTTTATCGAGCTGCCTGTGTCCACGATGGTGCGGTGGATCTGATAGTTGGTGATCACGGTTGTGATGACCAAGGCATCGTCGTGGGGGACCTCCAATCCTTGCAGGTCCTGAGGGACAAAACTGATCTGAGGGCTTTGCGCCTGGGCGGTACTCGTCCCCACCTGGTGAATTTCCAATCGGTGTACTTGGGGCTTTCGAGCTCGGTTCGAGTCTCCTCCGGTCGGTCCACCCGAGATCACATGTACCTCTCATCGGACGACATTCTGGTGGTTGGCCTATTCCTCATCCACTTCTTCGGGTTCAGCCTGCCCCTCGAGGGGAAATAGGTTATGAGTGGCAGGTGTGTTCCGTCTAGGCTCTCCTATCGCTGGTACAGCCGAGGGACTTCCTCGACCCAGGTCGCGTCCTGGGGAGACCTGATGCCCCCATCTCTAAGCGATAGGGGCCCGACCTCTCCCGGCCTGTCGACATTCTTCAGTGTTGTGTGTGTTACTTTGGTGGAAAGCACAATAAGGCCTCCATCAGGTCGGCAGACATCCCTGAGCTACTTGCAGCACGTGTCTCCGCTCCATCCCCACTCGGTCGATTGCCCCTCTACGGCTGCGGATTGGTCCACCCGGTGAGTTGTAGACATGGGGGGACTTGGTGCTGGGGCTTCACCGACTTCATTTTACCGAGCGGCTTGGGCTTCTTCCACGTTGATGTACTTAACTGCTTTTCCCAATAGACTGTCAGAGTCCTTTGGGGCTTCCTAATCAGTGAACGAAAGAAATCTCCCTCCTGTAGTCCCTGGGAAAATGCACTAATCAGAACCTTAGGGGTGGCGGTCGATACGTCCATGCCACCCCGTTGTACCTCTTGATGCAGGCTCGGAGCGACTCTTTCGGTCCCTGTTTCAATGCGAACAGGTTGAGACTGATCTTATGATGCGTTCGACTGCTCGTGAAGTGCTGCAAGAACAACCTCTTGAGCTCCCCGAAAATGGACACAGACCCACTCGGGAGTCGATCGAACCATTGTTGAGCCGGTCCCGATAGGGTCGTCAAGAAAGCACGACATTTGACGCCCTTGGGATATTGATGAAGAAAGGCGGTGCTCTCAAACTTCATGAGATGCTCCTCGGGATTGCTGGCTCCCGAATACTCTGGGATGGTGAAGAATCGGAGATGCTTGGGGATCGGGTCCTCGAGGATCTGTAAGGAAAAGGGGCAACACGTTGGGGTTGGTCAGGACCTTTCCCTTATCCAGATGCTGCCGGTGCGTCTGACTGGACGCGGACACCTTGGCAGGATTAGAGTGAGCCTCATATCCTTTGGCTTGGTAAAATGCAGGGGGAAGGGGATTGAGATGCCTTCGGGCCTGACAATGTTTCCTCGACCCACCGAGTTGCCCATGGTCGAGGGCTCGGGAAACCGTGTAGCCGGGCTACTCGCATGCAAAGGCAACTGGGGGGTCTTATGGGCTCGGGCAGCCATCAGGAACTCGTACTCCTTTGGTATAATTGTGACCGTCACTCGGTTGGATTCTTCCATCTTGCGCTCTCTATCAGGCGAAATGCCCTCCTTCTAGCGCCAAATATGATCCTGTCGAAGAGCGAGGTGGACTCCCAAGAGCGAGGTGGCATGGAGAACTGCTCCAGCTAGTGCCCCTCCTGCAAGAAAGATGACTGTCAGCAACCCACCGGGAGAATTTCCCGGGAAGGCCCTACGACGATCAAGTTAGTATCCGGTGGAGAAGATGAAACTGGAGAAGAAGCAACTCTAGCTAGAAAAATTATGCATACCTGTAGGTGAAGGAAGGAGATCCTTATATAGCCGGGAGAGTTGATAGCCTTTGCCCTACTTCTGCCACATTTTGTCTCATGTGGGGACAGGATCAGGGGCCACTGTCAGCTCGCCTCATTCTGACATACGCAGGGGGCGCCGTGGTATGGGTTGCCAAAGCTTGTCAGTGTCAGCGGGATATCCGCGATTCAGATACGAGTGGTGTCAGGCTTGAGCCGACCTACACAGGCTCTGGTACTACCTTTATCAGTATGGTGTTAGAGGATAGGTACTGCCATGGATAGTGACAACTCCCGAGTCGGAGCGCACCAAACGTGTGCCGACCAGTTACCTCGAGTGAAACCTAGCTATGTAACTAATGACATACCGATCGGAGCATTTGTGTCACACCGAGTCGTGGGGTACTCGGACCTAGCTCGACCGACTCATCCTTCGGAAAACATGATTATAACAGAGGGAAGGTGCCGACCGGGTGCTGACTGGCTGACATTAGATCGAGCACTCGGTGTTTCTCACTAGGGCTAATTCAGACTGTACCCGGTTAACCATCCAATCGGGCGACCCGACCATAGTGGGGCTCGAGCCAATGGTCATCCATAACGTTTCATGTCCTATAACCTATATTCATGAGGTATCATGCTCACCGACCGGACTATATGGGCTAGGTCAGGATTATATATATATATATAAAATTGTGCTCAATTTGATAGAACATATACTAAATTCTAATTGAAATATATTGAATTTAAGAAGAATTATACTTCTTCCTGGACTTTTCATACGTATAAAAAGTGTGGTACTTAATTTGATAGAAGATATACTAGATTTTAATTATATGATACTGAATTTAGAATGAACTATATCTTATTTTGGCCTGTTTATACCTAAAAATAATAAGGCAATTAGGTAAAACAATATTTATTAGGGAGCTGAAGCAAATGAAACTTTATATGTAGGAAATATAAATGAATTTTTTCTGATATAGAAACTGAGGATAAAATTTAAGATTCAATTAGGAATTTAAAAGTAATTTACAGTAAAACATCTATGTGCTTTTGAGATTCTCAGAGTTTAATATCTATTCACTATTGACGTGTTAGAACTTTCACAGTAAAAAATTCAATCATTTTGATTTACCCCCTAAATGAAAATTTAGTTCTAATCATTTTAAAACTTATACAATTAAGTTACTTATTAATATTTAATTTTTATAAATTTGTAATGAGTATATGAAAATTAATATTCTTAAAATACTATGTTAAAAGAGATTGATGACATCCGATAATGTATGTTTAAGACCTTGATATTAATAAAATCTGATAAATATTTGTTTATACTTTTTAAAGCAATTCTTTAATTAAATTATAAAAATAAATGAATTATTATTTTTTTTTAAAAAATTGAAACTAATAACTAGTGATGCAAAAAATGTGAAGTGTTCATGCCAAACACCCCTCATGGTTGGTTCCAAGATGAGATGAAAGAAGGTAAATTAGAAACTATACAACCTTATAAATGAGAGGGTTATTTGCCATAGCAATGATTCAAACCCTTGCCATTGATCCAAATCTACCACTCATGTAGCAAGTCAGCTACGCTCTAGAATAGAAACTGATAACTAGTGACTTTACAATGGGATGCATGACACTAGCTTAAGCTAGGGTATCTATTTGTTTTTTTTAATATAAAAAATAAAAATATATAAAATAAAAATTCTAGAATTTTATTTTATAAAATTACAATTATATATTTTATTTTTTTATAAAATGTTATATTTAAATTTTTAAAATTTTAAATTTAATTATTTGAGCAAAAGTTTGACAAGTAGATTATTTTGAGCATGACACTTGGTTGATGCTGACATTAGGACCAAATCCATGTCATCATTAATTGCCAATTAGTAGTTTTGATATGGCCTTAATTTGAAATCCTTTATTTATAGGTCATAAAAATATAAGTAATTATTTGATTTCTTAAAAAAAAATTAGAATGATTTTAAATCTAACTATGAATTGAATTACATAAAATATTATTTTATATATTTGTCAAATAATACTAAAACAATTTAAAGACAATTTAGATATGTATTGTAAAGCAATTATGTATTATTTTTAATATATTATTTTAATTTATATTCTTAATGACAATTATGAATTATACATTATGATGATTTGCTCTTTAGTTACCTAAGCAATTATGATGAAACTTAAAGCTATGGTAATATTTGATTATTTTATTATTTTGAAACATAATATTTCTTATAAAGTTTTTATATGTATATTTATATAGAGAGATGGAGATGCCACCTTTGTTTGCGCATTTAAGCGCGTATATATATATATATATATATAAAGAAATAAATTCTCTTCCTTATAAACAATATTTTTAAAATAAATATAAATAAATAAATATACAATTGACAGCTCTTAAACAAGTGGAACATAGCTTTAAACTATTTTTAATTAAAATTTTTAATAATTTCTTTAATATTTGCATTTCCTTATTTAGAATAAAAATGCTATAAATAACCCCTTGTAATTCCACTAGCTTGCAAAAGATAAGCAAGCAAGCAAGAGATGGCTACTAAATGCTTGGCGATGATGCTTTTGGTTCTTGCTAGTCTTTTTGCTTTAAACCAATGTGAGTATATATATTTGATGTAATTTACGAGTACATTAAACTTATATTAATTTGATTACTTGTTTTGCATATATATAGCTCGCGATATCACAACTATGGAATATAAACAAATGGATCATACAATGATCGAAGCTTTTTGTATCATTTCGAAATGCCCTGGTGGTTCTTCATGCTTTTGCTGCTCAACCATAATACCAAGCAAGTGTTTTCCCACAATCAACTTGTGTGTTGAAAATTGTCCTCAATGCGATCCTCGCGATCCTCCATGTACAAAGTCTTTACATTAGCGTGCATACATGCACAAACGCAAATAAATCACATTTGTGATACCATTTTATTATAATTGTCGAATAAAAATATGTTTTAGATTTAAATTTCAATATTCCATGGATATATATGTGTGTGTGAAATAAATGGGATATCACACATATTATAATAATAATAATAACCAATAAATTAGCGATTTAAAATAGATTTGTCAAAAATTTAAAGATTAATAATAAATTTATTAAGACCGAGTAAGAGAAATTTAGTTATTAATCCTTATTTATATGCGTGTACGTGTGCGTGTGCACGCGCACGCACGCGCAGACACCTAATGCAATGACATTTACAACACACCTAATAGGCATGAATGGATATGATGGGAATGGATGACTAGAATGAATGTGAGAATAGAATGAAATAGTATTCCATTCCAATGTTTGAAATCAGGTTCGTAATGTAATGCTTAGAGCTTTGATATATTCAGTGAAAAAAATTCAATGAAACGCTCAGTGAATAACGTGACATTTTACATGCACACATCCGATTATCGCTCGCATAGGCGGAGCCACCCATGGGCTAGGGTGGGCTCCAACCCCACCTAATTTGCAAAATTCATGTATTAATTTTTAATTTTATTAATTTTTGAACACAATGATAGAAAATAAATTTACGTAAATAACTAATACGTGGATTATAAAGTCGATGCCCCATCCCCCCCCCCCCCCAAAACTATAATATGAACCTCAGATCCAATTATGGGATTCAGTGATTTTCATTTATCATTTTTGAACTATCAAAAAAAAAATATTTGGAAAAATTATAAAATCTAGAATTAAAAATAAATAAAATAGAGATTATTAAATTATTAACATAAAATGAGGATGTTGAATTTAAATTAGATGGAATGAGAATTAAATTTAATGATCAGATGAGGAGATGAATAGTATGTTATTCAAATTGAAATTGATTTGATCGAGTTATGCCAATTAAATGATAAATTAAATTAATTTGATTCATTTAAAATAATTAAGATATAAAAGCTTCTCCTCCTTTTTTTGTTTTTTCTTCCACGCGCATACTAGCAACCACCGTTATATATCACCATCCTCCATGCACCAACAACTTTACCTGACAACTTTGGTATTGCTTAGATCAAGGAGAATCATAATATTACTTATTTTTGAATCTTGTTGTATTCTCGTTCAAAGAGATTGTTATAGGTACAACAATCAATTTAGAATATGAGATAAATAGTTTTTTTATTGATATTGAAAAATAATTAATTAATTTGAATTAATTAAGATTCGTTTTATATGTTTGATTTATGGTCGTATCAAGTGAAAATTTTATCCATTTGATTTAGGTTAATTTTCATCTCATATATTACGCTAATATTATTTATTGATTGATTTATTGTTATAAATTTTGAAATTGTGCGACTTTGAAATAAAATGTGACAACCCTAAAATTATTTTGAATATTTAGAAATAAGTTATGATTATTTGAGTTGTCATAATATTAGACAATAATATTTATGAAATAAGTTTGGATTTAGTTAAAAATTTTATTATTTTAAAATTTTGGACGACGAGGAGCCCCAGATAGTTATAAATCCTGGCCACGCCCCTGATCGCTCGGACATCATCGGCGGCCTCCGGTCGCCGTCCCGAATCAAACTATACCCTCGGGGCACGGTGAACTCGTCAGAGATCGTTATATATAAAATGTCACATCATTCACTGAGTTTTTACTTGAGATTTTTTATTGAGCATATCATTTTCCTAATACTTGTTACTCATTTGATTCTAGTCTTATGATTGGTAACTCCAAAATAAACAATAGGAAAAATAAATAATAGAAATGGAATGATATTATTTGTGTTGACAAAATTACCCTTTAAATAAAAACAAATAAAAAAACAATTACACAAGAAATTTATTTACTTTATTCTAATTTATTAATTTTTTAAAAACAAATGGCAAAATTAAAATATATTCTCAAAATGTGTTTAAACAAATATTCAACTCGATAATAATCAAAACAATTCAAACTACATATCAAATAACCAACGACAATTTATCAAAGGGCGTACCTAAGAATTAGAAATTACCAATTCGCGTACCATGGTTTCTATTTTACCAAAGGGCGCATGCCTTTAAGTGAACTTCCTATTATACCCCTCCCGCCACAAAATACCTTTTTCTATTCACATTTTCGTGACATCCGAACCACTTTAGCAGTAAAGTAATATTTTGTGGTACGGATGGACAGGTAGTCGAATTTTTCTCAGCCTATATATTACTACCTTGCACAAGTCGAATCATCACGAGGGTACGTATATATTTCGACCTTGCATAACTCAATTCATCACCAAGGCAGCTGAGGAAGATAGGTGTTGAAGGAGAAAAAATAAGCAACAGATTGGTAACAAAAACAAATAGTAATGTACGTATGATTGTCATCTTTGATATGGTATCAGACTTAGTTTTATACATATCAACTCTTTCTACAATTTTTATGTTTGGAGGAGTCTAAGAGTGATATGCATTATATAATAAGGGCTCACTGAAAGTTGTTAAAGTTAAGATAAATAAATGCTTGAATTCGACCTAGGGGTGATATCTTACCATATCAGGCCCTAGGAGGGCGTGAAATTAAAGGATTTCAGTCCCTGGGAGTGCATGATATCATTAGATTTGAGGCCCTAGGAGGGACTGAAATATGTGGTTTTTAGGCACTGGGAGGGCCTGAAATAAAAGGAATTCAGGTCCTCCCAGGGCCTGAAATGAAAAGATTTCAGGCCCTCCCAGGGGCTGAAATCATTTGATTTGAGGGCCTGGGAGGGCCTGAATCAAAGGATTTCAGGCCCTCCAAGGGCCTGAAATATAATGATTTCAGGCCCTGTGAGGGTCTGAAATCAAAAGATTTCAGGCCCTCAGGCCTTCCTAGGGCCTTGATTATGATTTCAAAGTTTGCAAAATGTAATTGTAATTTATTTTTCAGGGATGATAATGTTGTTGACGAAATTCTATCCGAGATATGGAATACTCTTGATGATAATGCTGTCACGGGGAATGGATCAGAAATTACAAGGAATTTGACAATTGATCTAAATGAAGAAGCAACTAATCTAGAAGATGAGGGTTTGAATTCTTCTACAAGAGTTGTTGAATTCTTTGAGCCAACCTGGAGTGGGGAGGAAGGAATTGAAATCCAAAATGCAGATGAATTAGAACTCATTACAAGTGTATTAGAATTCCAAGCTGATGATATGCAGATTGAGCAATATGAATTCCCCCCAGATCAGTACAGTGACTTAGAGGAGGAGTTTCCATTAGCTAAAGATCCTTATATTTTGAATTCTCGATTGCTTGCTGGACCAATTGGAGAGGTAGAGGCAAGAGATGAGCATGAATTTTTTGTGGGGCAGATATTTCCATCTAGAGAAGAATTCAAGAATGCACTTGTCAAACATGTCATGGTCAAACATATGAGATATAACCTAGTTGACACCCGAAAAAATAGAGTTAAAGCAGTGTGCTTCAACCAACCATGTACATGGAGAGTAGTAGTAAGGGGGGAAGTAGAGTTCACTATTACAAAATATATAAAGGAACACTAATGTGAACTGTTAGGGAAAGTGCTGATCATCATGCTTGCTCTTCATCATTTGTTGCTTCTTTTGTTGAAGAGCAATTTCTTCATAATGAACAATACAAACCAAGTATGATTATATCAGATATTAAAGCTAGATTTGGAGTGACCATATCATACAGAAAAGCATACATAGCTAGGGAGAAAGCATTGAAAAAGGTTGTTGGAGATTATGATGAGGCTTACAGAGATCTTCCACAATATCTGCATGAGTTAAGAGCTAGAGATCCTGAAATGTATATGGCACTATGCAGGAATGGTGACAATCAGTTCCAGTGGTGTTTTTGGGCTTTTGGTGCTTGCCGAAGGGTGTTCAGGTCTTATTTGTGTAGACTTATCGGAATTGATGCCACACACCTAAGAAGAAAGTATCCGGGTGTATTGTTGATTGCTACGGCTATTGACGGTAATGATAATGTTCTCCCAGTTGCCTTCGCAATAGCTGAAGTTGAATGTGGGTCTGCATGGGAGTGGTTTTTGGAGCATACAACGAGGTTCTTTATTGTCGATGATCACTCAATCACCATAGTATCAGATAGACATCGGGGCATTATATTAGCAGTTAGAAAAGTCTACATAAACGCGCATCATACCTTTTGTTGCCACCACATGTGTTGTAATATGGTAACTGATACTGGAAGTAGAGCTGATGTAGATTTGTTTTGGGCAGCAGCACGAGCCAACACAACACTCCAATATGATATGATAATGCAGACAATGCTTGAAAAACATCCAGTTGCCCATAAGTGGCTTCAGAACATTGACCCTAAAAGGTAGGTAAATGTACACTTTACTGGGAGAAGGTATAGAATGCTTACCACGAATTGTGTGGAGAGATTAAATGTTTTGTTCAAGTCTACACGTGAGCTTCCCATAAACAGGTTAATTGATAATATAAGAAGAAAAATTGCTCAATGGTTCTATAACTGTAGAGAGGAAGTCTCCAAATGACATGTTGCATTGACACCTTATGCTACAAAAGAAATGGATTCAAGGAGAGAGAAAGCAAGCGCTTATAAGGTTCACCCTTACTCTCAATCAGAAATGGAAGTAGAAACATGGGGCACTTCATACATTGTTGATTTGGAAAAAAAGTTTTGTCATTATGGGGAGTTTCAAATTTCAGGATTTCCTTGCTCACATGCTATTGCCGTAATCATTCACAGGAACATGGATACACTCCCATATTATGAGCATTATTTTTATTCTGAAACTTGGAAGTGGGTTTACATGGATCGTATTTTCCCTTGTAGAAGCAAGCAGTTTTGGCCTACTAGAGTAAATGACATTACAGTTTTATGTCCCCGTAGCCTTGTGCAGCCTGGTAGACGAAAGAAGACACGGATTGAGTCCAGACACAATGACAAGGTGAAACTAAAATGCAGTTGGTGCAAACAACTTGGTCATAATAAAAGGACATGTAGAATGCCGCCAGCCCCAAGGTCTTGAGTTAATTGGTATATGTAGTGACCCAATATTCTGATTGAAGTGTATATTTTGTATGGAGGAGAACTGAATGTATATATTTTGTATATTATACAGTTGTGACTTGAAGAAGTATTTCAATATTATGATACATTTCTTCTTGTGTAATTTTATGTAAGCAGAAAAGATCAGTTGTGAAGTACTCTGATTTTTAAACCCACAATAATGTTATTTCAGGTATTGAAGTCCTGAAGTACTATGGTTTGTGAATATATGTCATTTGAGGCTCTATGTTTGTTTACTTTGTTGATTCATTGTTCTGTGCCAACTGATACTGTATTAACACGTAATTGATAATCATTAGGACTATGTTTGGAGACCAAAAATACGATCTCCTAGCTAAACTCTAACTACAGGTAATGAGTTTTGAGAAATCAAAATATTATAGATCCATGATACAAACCTCCTGTTGTGCTAAATTATTAAAATATGAGGTAATGATGTGCATGGAATTAAATTGTGGTATGCAATGTCTATTTAGGTACTCTCCTTCTTGTTTCATATTAAAATTTTTTTCACAATATGTATATTTATATAAAATATTTAATCATAATTTGATTAAATTATTTGCAATCTGAAATGAGATTATTATTTCAAGCCCTGCGTGGGCCTGAACATTATTGTTTCAGGCCTAGCGTGGGCCTGAAATGAGATTGTTTTAGGCCCAGCGTGGGCTTGAAATGAGATTATTTCAGGCCCACGCTGGGCCTGAAATAATATCATTTCAGGCCCAGCGTGGGCGTGAATTCAAATTAGGGTAGAGGAAAAGTAAGGTTCAATATTACTTATAGTATCGACAAGAGGACAGATAATATATTAGAGATTACACAAAAACAAGGATCGAAAGCAATGCTCCATTGGAGTATCAAAAGGATTACATACATTATAACTATAAATATACATTGTTTGTCATTACATTTACATTATACAACTGAATCATTTTGTTTCAGTCCCTGAGTGGGTTTCCTAAAATGCTTTTGTTTCAGGCCCACCGTGGTCCTGAATTAAAATGATTCCAGCAAAAGCAAGGTTCAATATTACTGATGGGTTCGACAATAATTACAGATTATAGATTATATATGAGACAAAAACAAGGATCGAAAGCAATGTTTTATTGATTTGAAAAGGATTACATAGATTGTATAATTACAAATATACAATGTTTGTCATCACACTTACATATGCATAGTATCAACAAAAACAATATTTACAGATTTAGCTTCCAGAACTTGTCTCTCATTATTTTATATCCCACCAGAAATCGATAATTTTTTATTTGCTTTTGGCTAAAATCTGTAGATCTTTGAAAGACCAGACTTTCAGCATACCGCATAATGAAAAAAACACAATCCAACTTGAAAAAATAATATTCACATTGTTGTCATCTTATAAATCCAACTATGAAATCAATTGTTATTTTTAACAAAAAAAACATCATCTTACGATCTGCTTTGGGTGGGTCCTTCTACAACAATTTTATTAAACTCTGTCCTAGCTATGGAAGGCAATCCTTTATTCCATATCTTGTAATATGACCAGTTCAAATTTTTGAAAAACGCCACCTACACAGATGTAACATTAGTAACAATTATATTGCATTAGTAAAGATATATATATATATATATATATATATATATATATATATATATATATATATGAAATAAAAAACTTACAGTTTTTTCAAATTTGGCAGTGTACCCTTCTGTGGCGCTGAGAGAATTATAATGATGGATACTACCTTCCTCGAGGTCAATAATCATTAGATACCAATGATCATCTACATTATTTAGAGGACAGATGATATATCTAATTGGCTTATCCGTATCAGTAGCAATTGTTTGTTCAAATGCCTGAGCGTGAATCACCTCAAAAAGTTCCTATGTTTATTAAAAAGGAAGTGTCAGTGGACTAAATCATAGAAAAAAATAACAAAACAAGTAGCTAATTGACTTACATCAAATCCACCCCATAGAATATGGAGGGGTGGTATGGTGAGTTAGACGCTTTTGCTTCATTTACAAGAATTGTCCAGTATGAATTTATGCAATCCCCGGTGGTGTAGTCATTCCAATCAAATATTGTCAAAAATGATTGCATATCTAATGAAAAGGTCCCATTGGACCATACTGGATTCAACTCATACCTACATGCAAATAAGATCTTAATAGCAATGTGAATGATTAAATTTTATTAATGAATGTCAATAATCATCATTGTTTTATAAAATTTTTCCAAATGCAATAGCAACTAACTCACTTTAATTTACTAAGCTTTAATAATGTTTCAGCAATCTCTGCATCTTTATTCTTCTTAAAAAATGCCCTAGAATTCTTCAAGATTTTGCTTTTCATCTTTTGAAATTCTTTATCTTTAGCTGCCTGGTGTTCAGATATGTTTGTTTGGGTGGAGGTCGCAGATTTTGTTGTTTGTGTTGTAGTATCTGAAATTGATAGGGCAGGAGCCTCGTCATCTTCATCTTCATCTTCATCCTCCTCATCCTGAACAACTTGTTTGCCCTTGCCTTTGGCCTGGTAGTCTGGTCTGACCTTAGTTATTTTCCTTTTTTTTGGCAAGTGGCTCACCTTCATCTGACCCTTTGCTTTCCAATTGTTTTTGCAGCTTCATGAGTCTTTGGTTAGCCTGAAGTATGATTGTCTCTCTTACAACTATCATTTTTTTATTTTGCTCATCTTGGTCTTTAAGCTGCGAATCTTTGTCACCAATTATTTTATCCTTTCCAACAATGATTTCATATTTTTGTTTCAGCTGGGACTCCTCCGTAATTATTGTTTCTTTCTGAGCAATAATTTGATCCTTGGCACTGATGGCTGTTGCCGTCTCACTTTTGCCTTCCTCCAAACTTTTAAGTGCTATATTTAATTGTTGCTGTAAGGTATCAATTTGTTCTTGTTTTTGTATACATAGATTGCAAGCTTCCATTTGTAAGGCCTGTAGCCTTCCTTGTGCTGACTGACTTCCTTCTGGTGCCTGCTGTAATACCTCACAGTGTACCTCAAGTGGTTGAGTTGGAAGAGAGTAGTCAGGTACCAAATCATGCTCTATATCAAACGGAATTAAATCAACAATAAT
Source organism: Boesenbergia rotunda (assembly GCA_024364735.1). NCBI lineage: Eukaryota > Viridiplantae > Streptophyta > Magnoliopsida > Zingiberales > Zingiberaceae > Boesenbergia > Boesenbergia rotunda. The sequence continues at coordinate 205,532 of JAGFNQ010000253.1, read as the reverse complement.
TAAATTTGTGGCCACACGGTCTATCATCCTCTTGATACTCTCAACATGGGCTTTAGGCCAAGTCCAGCGAAGTATTCTTGGCAATCTATGAGGATGTTCAGGAGCAGCAATACTAATATGTTCAGTAACCCATACCTGCAACATCATTATAATAAGTAAATAATATCCATCATCAAATTATATGAGCAGGTATATGTACTCTAACTTACAGCCAAAAAATTTAGAAATCCCTTGAGCAAGGGAGCCTTGGCCGGTTGGGTTGAATCACCTACATGTGGTCTATGCCTCAATGTCACCTCCTTTCCAATGGCTTCCAACTGAGGAGCCATGAAATTGTACACGACATTGCACCAATTATAGTTTGGTAGATTATCAAAATCATCTACGCAATCAATAAGTGACAGGGCAGGAATGACAAGTATGCTGCTAGTACTACAAAATAGCACTGTACAAAAAAATAGAGTATATATAATTGACAGTACAACTTGTCATTGGATGTAGACTTTATTAGCAGTTTCTCCAAATGTCATGCAGAACAACTGGAATCTTGAAAATACTCATTGTACAGTGGGCTGGAGGCCTCATTCAAATCAAGTTGGACTATCTCTCCATGGTCAGGTAACCCTAGAATAAGTGATATATCAACCTTTGTGAAATTGAGTTTTTTCCCATGGAATACAAAGCTCTGTTCTTCTTCATCCCAATTATCAAACATGTTCTGAACCTGGGGCCTTACACAAGAACTAGTAGGAAGGTCGAGGACCCAAGAAAAGGGTGTTTCTCGAAGCAACTGTTCTTGTGTTGGTGTGGGTGGAACAGAATCAATAAAATTTTTGAAATGGCAAAGGTTAATTTTCCAGTTCATTCGTTTACTTCGACCTCTGTTGGCAAAACTAGTATACTCGGTAGGCAATTTGATTTTTAGTTGTGTCAGCTGTTTTTTCCCATGACTTCCCCCAGGGACTTGCTGTTTCTTTGATTTGGTAGGAGCAGCTTGTTGGTGCAGGCAGTACCTAAGTCAAACCTGGGTTTTGATAATGGCAAAGGGTTCAGAAGTTAAGATATTATGTGTATCTAATACGTTTACTAAGTGTGCAGGAAAGAAGCCCTAGGTACACTAGGCACGAAGTCCTGGTCGAGGACTGGGCACGAAGCCCTGGTAAGGAGCTGGGCACCGAAGACTTGCTCGGAAGGTGGGCACGAAGTCCTGGTCGAGGACTGGGCACGAAGCCCTGGCAAGGAGTTGGGCACCGAAGACCTGCTCGGAAGGTGGGCACGAAGACCTGGTCAGGTGCATCGGGCAAAAGTCCAACCGGAGGAGCTGGTTGGCAAAAGGTAAACTCTCCTGAGAGGAGTAGGTGAGGACGCGTTCCCCGTCGAGGGAATAGTAGGCGTCGGTTCGACCTAGGGTTCCATATGGGAGACCCGAAGTCAGAACCAAGACAGCTACGACTGTAAAAAAAATTATCTAATACTCTTTCTTTGCTGTTTTGGAACTAACCTTGAAAGCAGGACCGAAGGAATGTGTTTCTGCAGCTCAGAACGCCCCAAAGGAGAGGGGCAGACAGCTGGGCAGGGCGCCCTGGAGGTCTCGGGCGCCCCCAAGGTCAAGGCAAAACAAGGAAGCAAGAGTTGCTTCGAAACTGCAGTAAGCAGGGCGCCCTGAGTCAAAGCAAAAAGTGAATCGAAGCAAAATCAGCCACGAAGCCAGCAGACCATGTCAACCAGGGTGGCCCAGTGTCCCGGGCGCCCCGTCAGCTCCGAGGCCGATTCTGGAGGGATAAGCGCTGACCGAGCTGCGGATGAGGTTTCTCGGATCCGAAGGCAAGTGTCAGGCGCCCCCGACATCCAGGGCGCCCCTAGGAGCACTATAAAAGGGGCTCGACCCCAAGGCTTCAAGACATCAATCTTCCAATGCCTCTACGCTCTTCGTTCAAGCGCTCTGCTTCGGAAAACTCCGATCTCGAGATTCTAGCGCCGACGACGACCCTCTGCACCAAAGTACAATCTACACCGGGCGTCAGTAACAAGAAGCATACTTGTTTAATTACTGCAATAATTCTGTATCAAACTTTGTAATCTTTTGCGCAAATATAGAATTGTGCGCAGTAAACGGTCAAGGACCATGGGTCTTGGAGTAGGAGCCGACCGCGACTCCGAACCAAGTAAAAGTACTTATGTTCTCTGTGAATTTTGTTTTAAATCCGCTGCGCATTCTCTTAGTTTTATCCGAAAACGTTTTCACGATATTCACCCCCCTCTATCGTGTTTCTCGATCCAACAGGTGGTATCAGAGCGGGGAAGCTCAAATTTGGTGCAACCACCAATTTGAGAGTTTTCGGATTTTTACGAATTTGTTTTAATCGAATTTTTATCGTTAGTCGAGGTTGGTGCAACACCACTCGATAAATTCTTTTAAATATTTTATTCCCGCATTGCTAATCCAAGACCAAGTCTTGGGATAGTTTTGTTTTATTTTATTTCAGAATTCCTAAATAGCCATGCAAGAAGGGTTCAGTACAGCCAGACCACCACTCTTCAGTGGGGAGGATTTCTCCTATTGGAAGAGTCGGATGGAAGTCCACCTGAAAACTCAGGTGGACATGTGGATAATAATCCAATCTGGACTGGAAATCCCAAGAAATGCTGAAGGAGTGCCATAGCCTTACACAGAGTGGGATACCGCACTGAAAAGAAAGATCGAGGCCGATGCTAAAGTGACTCAAACACTCCAATGCGGCCTAACCAAAGAAGAGCTGAACCGTGTGGGACCATTCAACAGTGCAAAGGAACTCTGGGGTAAGTTAATTGAGTTGCATGAAGGAACCTCCGACACCCGAATCAACAAGAGGGGCCTACTACTAAACAAGTTGTACATAATCAAGATGAACGACAGCGAATCTACAACCCAGCTCCACGCCAGAATTCAGGAGTTGATGAACGGTCTACACACAATCGGTCACAAGGTAGAGAACCGTGACCTGATCAGGTATACTCTTAACGCTTTCCCGAGAAATACTTTGTGGGCATCTATGGTAGATGCGTACAAAGTTTCAAGGGATCTTTTAAAAATCAAATTAGATGAGTTATTTTCCGAACTTGAATTACATGAGCAGACTAACTGCACCCTGGCCGAGAAAGGCATTGCTTTTGTTGCAGGCAAGACAGGAAAAATGGTCAAGAAGAAGCCTCAACCTGCACCTGAGTCTGACTCAGACTCAGACTCAGAAGACAGCAAAGGGGATCGACCCAAGCTGGTCCGGCTTGCCCGGAACTACTACAAGGAATTGAAGAATCAATCCAACAGAAGAAAAGCCAGCCGAAAGAAGGAGGATCCGGCTGAACCATCCAAGAACAAATCAAGTGTGATCTGCTTCGAATGCAACAAGAAGGGACATTTCAAATCGGAATGCCCTAATATGAAAGAAGCCAAGAAGACAAGAAGGAAGAAAGCCCTTCAGGCAACGTGGGACGAATCTTCCTCCGAAGAAGACGAAGAGGCCCCACAGTCGAACCTGCTCGCCCTAACTGCTTTGGAAGAAATCGAGACCGAATCAGAATCGGAGCCGGACGACAGAAAACTCACATTTTCAGAGGACGACAAAATCACTGTAAATGGATTTTCTAGAATTCAATTATCCAAATTAATTGCCTATCTATCTCGCGACTTGGCGAAAGCCAAAATCCGAGTCGAGTCCCTCCGACAGGAAGTAAAACTCCTGAAAGAGGGAGCTGACTCTAGATCCTTAACTGAGAAGGTTCAAGAAGGAACCTCTACTCAAGTTGAAAAACTTGAGAAAAAGAACTCCTCCTTGAAAACTCAAGTCAAGGACCTTAGAGCAGCATTAGAACGATTCACTTCTGGTTCCAAGGGTCTTGACATGATCCTTGGAAAACAGAAGTCGGTTCTAAATCGATCCGGATTAGGCTATCGAACCAAGGCGAGACAAAGGTCATACTATGATGTACTGAATCAGTCTAGACCTAAAGTTCAGACATGAGTACCCAAACTTTGCCTGAACAACCAAACTGGATCAAATCAGTATTGGATCCCCAAGGACAAGATTCACATCTTGCCGAACCATTATCGTTGCTTTAGTCCAGGGGGAGCCAACTTAAAAATAATCTTTATAGTTAAATAAATTTCTTTTCTTATTTAAAATTGCACGATTACTTGTCTATTTATTTTCTGCAAATCACCATGCTTAGACCTAGGACTGGTTAGACTAAGGACTTAACCAATTAACTGAAATTTGAACAACATAGTATTGGGTGGCGGTGAGATGATAGTATGTTAGGGAAGCCTTTTCTAATAAGGTCAAGTATACACTACTTGGTCTCTTTAGACTGGTGGAACTAGCCGAAGCTACCGATCCAAGACCCAAACTAGTTAGACCAGAATTTTTCAAAAAGTAATTTTGAAAATGAAATTTCATTAAAAGACTTTGTCAAGGAAAGGATAGATGATCCAATAAGGCTACGGCCAAAGAAGGCCTAGTGCCTCGCCAAGACCTGGAAGCCAATTTTTGAAATTCAAATTCAATTTATTCTTTGTCAAATTCGAAACTAACATAAATTTTCAGTTAATCGTAGATTCAAACACTCTTTTTCAAAATAAATTCAAAACTAATTGTTTTCAAAATTAATTTAACTTTTTCAAAATTAATCATGATTTTTCAAAATAACTTCTTACTTCTATTCAAAACCTGTCTCACAAAAACCCATAAGGCTAACGTGATTGATAACTCTAGATTGGGTGAGACAAACTAGGTTGTGAAAATCAATTTAAGCTATCCTTAATTCTAATTGGATCCAAATCAACAAAACTCTTTATGTGTAGGAACATAAAGATTTGGACCAATGGATGTTGGATAGCGGGTGCTCCAGACACATGATTGGGGATAAATTGAAATTCACCAAACTCAAGTTCAAGAACCTAGGCTCAGTAGCATTTGGCAACAATGCTACACTCAAAGTGATTGGGTGAGGTAACATTGAACTCAAATCTGATTTTATCATTAAAAAGGTACTTTTGCTTGAAAACTTCAAATTCAACTTGCTTAGCATATGTCAATTGTGTAATACTGGTTATGTAGTTACCTTTACCAACTCTAACTGCCTGATTAAAAACTTGCAAGATTCAGAAATCATGCTTAAGGGCACTAGGAAAAATAATGTTTACACTATAAACCTACCCTTAGTACCTAAATGCATGTTAACTCATTTAGAAGAATCAAACCTCTGGCATAGGAGATTAGGTCACACTAATCTGAGATTAATTTCAAAAATCACTCAACTTGGCCTAATTAAAGGAATACCTAAAATCAAGAACCATGAAAACATAACATGTGAATCATGCAACCAAGGTAAACAAACCAGGGCTAATCACAAACAAATTCAATCAGATCTAACCCAAACCACACTTGAGCTCCTGCACCTTGACCTATTTGATTCACATGGAGCCAAGTCACTAAGCGAAAATTGGTACTGCGTAGTAATTGTTGATGATTACTCTAGGTTTACTTGGGTTAGGTTCCTAAAGACCAATGATGAAACCCTAAACCTATTTAGTAATTTTTGCAAGTTAATTGAAAATCAAAACGATATCAAAATCAAAAGACTTAGAAGTGATCACGGGGGAGAGTTTGAAAATCAACGATTCGAGGAGTTTTGTAAGATAAACGAATATATACATGAATTTTCGTGTCCTAGAATCCACCGGCAAAATGAGATAGTAGAACGGAAAAATAGAACCCTACAGGAAACCGCTAGGACTATGCTCAATGAATTTAACTTAGCTAACCAATATTGGGCAGAAGCAATTAGTACGGCTTGCTATATCCAAAATAGGGTCCTAATTAACAAACGACATAATAAAACACCCTATGAATTATACTACCATAGACTTCCAAACCTGCACTACCTAAGAGTCTTTGGATGCAAAGTCCATATCCTAAACACCAGGGACTACCTAGGTAAATTCCAGTCTAAGTCAACCCCAGGGATCTTCTTAGGATACTCAACAACGAGTAGGGCCTATAGGGTCTTCAATAAACAAACCAACAAAATTGAAGAAACAACAAACTTAATAGAGGTGCCTAAACTAGAATTGAGTGTGAAGCATGTCTTGATACATCATTTGTGGAAAATAATTGTGAAAATTCCATAGAGGTGCCTAAACTTGATTTTGTTCATTGTGATGATATTCTTGATACATATTATGCTGAAATTGAGTGTGAAAATTTCATAGAGGTACCCAAAATTGATTCTGTTCATTGTAATGAATGTTTGGACACACCTAGTGTTGGTTTTGTTTGTGATGATATTCTTGACACATCCTTTGTAGAGACTGTTTGTGAAAAACTTATAGAGGTATCTAGTGTTGATCTTATTGGTTGTGATAAATTTCTTGATGCATCTTTTATAGAAAATAATTGTGATAAATTGATAGAGGTACCGAAAATTGATTTCATTGGATGTGACGCATATCTTGATTCATTTTATGTAGAGGTTGCTCATATTTCATTCCTTTCTTACGCTGCATGTGTGTGGGAGATATTTTCTTATCATGGTTTTGCAGGGCGTCGTAGGCTTTTGGAGTGGGTGCTACAACTAAATAGACTCCAACCTCCAGGAAGGATTTTCAAAAAGCATCAAGAGGGAGGAGTTGCTCTTACCTTGACTTGTAGCACTTCACCTCTTAAGTGGATTTTGTACCTGAATCGTCTCCGGTCACCGGAACACACTTATGCGAAGTTGAAGTGTGGGGGAGCAGTGCATTATGACATTGATCACGTGAAGAATGCTCTCTCAACCACCCGAACCCCACTATTGCCTGGATGGATGCTACTCCTAAACCGACTCCAGCCGCCAGGAATAAAGAGGAGTTTGTTCCTTTTCTCTCATTTTCTTATTTTTCTTTATGTTTATACTTGCATGTTTGTTTGCTTTCATACCTTGCATTCATACTTTGCTTCCTCATTCTGCATTTTGTTTGGTCTTGAATAAATCTTGTTTGATTTCGAGTTGTATCTCCTTACATGTTCCTTTATTATACTTTGAGAATCATAAAAGATGGTTAAGTCTGACTATTGAGTTTTGGTTTCCTTGGTATGCTTGGGGATATTAATTGCATTTAGTCATTTGTTGTAGTGATAGACTATCTTGTTGGATTAAGCATGACATTTTATTGTTCACCTAGTGAGGATATTGTCATGCCTATCCTTAATCCTCTTATGTGTGATAACATTTGTGATACTTGACACTCTAGAACTTGCTTTGATTCTTTTTGAAATTACATTAGCATAAGCTTACATGAATATGATGGAGGCAAACTTTCTTGTTAATCTCTTAGTTTTCCCTCTACTTTGCTATTGTTACTAGTGAGCATTTCACCTATTGCTTTCATGTCTCATTGTCTTTCCTTTCTCAGATCTTCTCATTGTCATTACATTCTCACTGTCATATCTTTATTAGCTTATTCTTCCCTTGAGCATGAGAGCATAGGGTGATTGCATGATGAGTACATTTTTATTTATCTATTATCAGCCTCTATTATTGTGAGTTTTAGATGTTATCATGCTTTGTTACATTGTCTGAGGTAAGTTTTAAGTGTGGGGGAAAGATAAGTGTGTATGGACGAATGCTTGTTGAAAAAAAATCTCTCTGTGAAAAAAAAAATGAGAAATGAAAAAAAAAGTGAAAGAAAAAAAAGAAGTGAAAAAAAGAAGAAAAGAAAAGAATGAAAAAAATGAAAGAGAGAGAGAAAAAATTCTCAAGCATTTGAGATTTTGTTAGTTATGAACAAGAAGAAATATTTTCTTTATGCATACTCTTTTGATATAATTGTTGAGAGAAATTCAAGAGTTACGTTGTTAATACATACATGCATTTTTAGAGATGTTTTAAGTGGTTGTTGTGTATTGCATTGAGAATGTGCAAGGAGAATTTTGAGTTTGGATGTTTGGTTGAGTTTTTATTTTGGCATATGGTTTGATTGTATACATCATGTTGATTACCCCAATGCTCTCATATTCTCTGTGATCTTCTTTGTTATCTGCCCTTCTTGTTCTCTTGTTAGCACATGGTTTCATCATTAATCATTGAAAAGTCCTCTTGATTTGTGTACTTATGTTATAGTAGTGGAGAAGTAGAAAATAAGCAAGCATATGATAGTGCAATGTCATGAATGCTTTGAGAGAACTCCACTTTCATATTTGTTATTTTTGTGAGCATCAGTGTATATATCCATCTTGTGAGATTTTTGTCATGCTTAGTTTATTCAAGTTGATGAAATTGTCATGCCTTTTGACTTATGTGAGATTTGGAACCATAAATACATGGATTCTTGAGACTTGATGATTCTAAGTAACCTTCTTTTATTATTTTTAAAGTATCGATAGGGGATGTAATATTTGGGAGATATTTTGTTTCCTTTTAGTTTTGTTTACTTGCTCTAGACGTGCAAGAATTAAGTGTGGGGGTGTGATAACTAGCATTTTATGCCATTTTATTTGCTCATTTATTTATCATTTTTTTATCCTATCGTATGTTTAAATCATGTTTATATCACATTTTACGATTAGGATCTATTTTGGAGCTCATTATAATTTCCTCTAAATTTTGGCATTATTTCATGATTTTTGTAGGGAATTAAAGATGAATCTTGGACCAAGGCTTGGATCAAAGAAATTGGACCCAATGCTAGTGTTGAAGAGCTTGGTTCAATGGTCTAACTTGAAGGCTTGGTTCACTTGAAGCATGGTCTAATTTGAAAAGTTTGGTTCAATTCAATTGAAGATGGTTTATTTCATCTAACCTAAATTGGATCTAAGAAGAGGAGAGCCCACCCATCAATTAGCTTATTCTTTAACCCCAATTTCAAAGTCCAATTTCCTCTACCTCTTTTTTTTCAAATCTCATCCCTTGATTACAATCAAAGTAATTCAATGGTGCGATCTTCATCATAGGAATGAATGGCCCAGATTGCTCACGCCACTTCCCATCTCATCCATCGTACAAGTGAGAAAGACCCCGACACCTTCCTATTCACAGCCCCAACGCCATCTCCATCATCCACTCACGCACACCATGGGAGAAGGGGAGGAGCTCTCTTGGCCGAAACCTTGAGGAGAAGCTCTCTTCCCTCTTCTTCCACCATCTTCTTCTTTCTCTTCCACTTCTCCTTCTCCCTCACATCTTCTCAACCATCTTCTTCATCTATCTTTCTCTCTACCAAGGAGGCACGCCCCTTCCCCATCTTCTTCCTCCATCTCTTGGCCGAACACATGGAGGAAGCCTTCTCCTCGGGTTAGAAGAGGAAGGACCGATCTCCTCCGCAAGCGCCACAATTCGCAAGATCTATCCGAAGCATGATGTCTTTTTTGTGTTGGGTTGTTCTTTTCTTTAGATTGGTGAATGCTAATGTGTTGATGAATGTTGAGTTTATTGTTGAGTTGTAATAACATTAATCTCCTATGTTTGAAATTTCATATTTTAGGCTTGGATTGGTAGATGCATATTAGGTGTTTGATGAAATTTCCTAATCAATTTTTGTTACTTTAAATGCTCCACTTAAGCTAGTTTAAATTCTTGCAACGCAATTCTTATTGAATGGTAGTTAGTTATGTTTGTTCCTTTATTAATTAAGAGAAATTAGGATAGATTAAGTTTCGTTCGATGCTTAGTTTCCTTAATGCTTTCTTTCATGCATACCATGTGTTTGATGAATTGTCTCTTCCATTAGATATATTTCAATTTTGCATTTTCTTTAGATTAGATTCTTTTAATGTTTATTAGTTTGATTGCTTCATATTTTCTTATGGTTATGTCCTTCGATTTGATGCAATTATGTTAGGTTTCATTGATGCCCTATTTCTTGAATGCTTCTTTTATGTTGCTTTTCATTTTTTTGCAATTGTAGTTTAGGTTAGATTAGATCTTCTTTACTCGCATTGTCTTTCATTAATTAGGATTAGATTTCATACTTGTTTTGCTATTTCTTTCCGTAGTCTTAGCTTTCAACTCCAAACCCCCAGTTTAATATCCAAAATCCAAAAGCAATAACATACGATCCTAAGATTTATCAACCTATCATTACATTCCTTGAGAGAGACGACTCGAGTTACTCTATACTACATTAGTTTAGGGGAGTTCAATACTTTAATTGTATTTGAAACTGTAACACGACTAAACACGGTTATCAGCAGACCCGATATCCTTTTTGCTGTAGGAATGTGTGCTAGATACCAAACATGTGCTAAGGAAACACACTTAGCAGCCCTAAAAAGAATACTTAGATACATTAAGGGCACCCTAAATGTAGGGATTTGGTATCCTAGGACCTCAACTTTTGACCTATCAAGATACTCGGACTCTGACTATGCGGGTTGTAAACTAGATAGAAAGAGTACAAGTGGAAGCTGCCAACTCTTAGGAAATAATCTAGTAAGTTGGTGCAGCAGAAAGCAACACTGTGTAGCTCTATCCACAACTGAAGCTGAGTATGTTGCTTTAGGAGAGTGTGTAGCACAACTCTTATGGATGATGCACACTCTTAAGGGCTTTCAGCTTAACTACACCCAAACCCAAGTCTACATTGATAATATAAGTTCAATTAATTTAACTAAAAACCCAATCCAACACTCCAGAACTAAACACATAGAAGTTAAACACCACTTCGTAAGAGATCACGTAGCTAGGGGTGAGATAGTCCTTAAGCATGTAGACTCAAAATCTAACTTAGCTGATATATTCACCAAACCCTTACCTGAGTCTGAGTTCAGCTCACTAAGAAGACAGTTAGGGTTATGCTTGGTAGAATAGGTTTGCTCTACTTTTGTTTTTAAACTGCTTTATTACTTGATTTTAAAATCAGTTCCTACTTAATTTTGAAAAATCATTTTCTTTATGCATTTTAAAATGATTTTTTGACTTAGTTTTTCTTATGAAAAATTACCCCATTCAAAACTAGGGCTTTTTCACAAATGGACTTAGCTTAGGCCCTACCCTAGAACTGCATGCACCTATAGATCTAGAAGCTAGCATCTCACAAGCACCTTAGGGTACTTTTGATTGATAACCTAGAATGGGTTGAGATGCTTAGGTCTTTGCCTTGATTCAAGATGCTTAAGTCTGTGCATCTGCGGTAATTGGGGCACTAAATACCAATCAACAGTAATCAAGTTAAGTGTCAAACTTAGAAAATCTAACTTGATAAAAACACTTAACTTGACTAACCCTAGTGAAAGCTACTGTTTATAACAGTTAGTAAGTAGTTAATTGGGTTAGACAGGACCCAAAAGAGAAAATTCAAATTGATTTGGTCCAGTTATACTTTGAATTGGTTTAGTACAACACCTTACTTCTATTACTCAGCATGTTTTTTTTTTGCTATATTGTTTTTTTTATATATGACAAAGGGGGAGAGATTGGAAAGGAGAGAAAAGAAGAGTTGAAATTTTTTTTCAAATATTGAAAATTTTCAAAAAACTTAATTCTTTCAAAATATTTATCTCCTTTTTCAAAAAGTAAATTATCTCTAAGGACTTAGACTTTCAAAATTTCTTGGTTTCAAAAACTATTCCAAGTGTTGGTGCAAGTTGCATCAATGATGTTCTTCTTTAAAGTGTTTTAATGTTTGACAATACACTTAAGATAGTGATACATTGAACAGACAAAGGGGAGTTATGAGAAGTAACCTAAGTTGAAGAAAAGTCCTAGTTAACCTAGGCACTAAGACCTGGTGAGTGAAGTTGGGCACTAAGACCTGCTCGGAAGGTGGGCACTAAGTCCTGATCGAGGATTGGACACTAAGTCCTAGCAAGGGCTGGGCACCGAAGACCTGCTCGGAAGGTGGGCACTAAGTCCTGGTCGGGGACTGGGCAAGAAGACCTGGCCGAGGGTTGGGCACCGAAGACCTGGTTCGGGGAATTGGGCACGAAGACCTGACTGAGGGTTGGATACCTAGGGTTTGGGCACGGAGTCTTGGTCCGAGGGACTGAGCAACTTAGCTGAGCGATGACTAAGGACATGAGTAGAGACGGGTCAGGGTTTGGGCGTCTCGAGGTCCGGAAGTATCGGAAGCTAAGCAAAAGTCCACCCGAAGGACTGGGTGGCAACCGTCTCCTGAAAGGAGTAGGTGAAAGGCACGTTCTCGGGGGTGAGAACTTGCGCCGGTTCGACCTAGGGTTTCGTGGAAATCCGAAGTCCGAACCAAGTCCTTAAGGCTAATATTATATGTATATATGCTTTGTGTTTGTGTATCTTGCAGGTATCAAGATTGGAAGACAAAGCAGGCTGCTGTAGCCCTTGAAGCAGGGCGCCCCCATCAGTGGGGGCGCCCAAGCTAAAGAAGGAAAATGCAGGTTTTGTGTGGTAGGCAGAATAGGTGTCAAGCGGGGCGCCCGGAGCGTCCGGGGCGCTCGGGTTCAAAGCTGTTTTGCTGTTTCGAGGTCGAAACACAGGATAAGCCTTCACAAGGGCGTCCGGAAGGTCCGGGGCGCCCTGGTCAAAGGCTTTATCAGCTGCGGCGAGGTTGGCTCAGGGATAAGGTTTGACCGGGTTTATCGGGGCGCCCCCAGCATCCAGGGCGCCCGTATGAAGCCTATATAAGGGGCTTCGACCCCTCTGCTTTTGACACAACTGCTACAAGCCATTCTGACCAACGACAATGCGCTAAAGACGAGGCTCTACGACCGGGAGGCTCCAGGAGGAAGTGCGCGGCACTTCGGAGGTCCAGATCGGCCGAGCTTCAACTTTGTTTTGTTTGATTTGCATTTAATATTCTGTACTTAATTTGCTATACTTTTGATTGTACTGTTACACTGTAAGACGGGTTTTCTCCGCCTCCGAAAATTTCGGAAAGGAGACCAATAGTGGACTCACGCCGAGTACATAGGCCTTGGACGTACTGACCCTGGGGGGTTGGGAACCAAGTAAATAAATCCCGCTGTGTCCCTGTCTTGCTTTTAGTTTTATTTACTGTTCCGCTGCACTAACATTCTGAGTAGATCGAAAGTTTTACAAAGTGTTCATGATAAGATTTTCACGATCGATATTCACCCCCCTTCTATCGACGGCACCGGTCCTACAATTGGTATCAGAGCTGAGCCGCTCTTCACCGGACTAACCGCCGACGGAGCAATGACGCCAGGAGTTGAGGGGGAGCTCAGGGGTGAATCAGGTATATTTTAGTTAAAATGTCTGGTTTTAAATTTCATATTACGTGTTTTAAGTGCAGAGAGAGAGGGCACTATAAAAATCAGTGCCCTACTCGTAAGACTCGATCTACATCACCGGCGGCAAAAGAGACACTAGCGTCAGGAGTCCGGAAAAACAAAGATCACGTACATTGCTTCAAGTGCGAAAAATACGGACACTACAAGAACAAATGTCCGACAAATGTACGTAAAATTTACGTTTCGAAAAGTTTCAAAATTCCTGCACTGTCTTTAGATAATTTAGTTAATTTTTCTGATAAATTAGATTTACTGCATAGTAAAATTAATATTTTACATGACAAATTAGAAAATACAGATATAACTAAAATATCAGAAATTAATTATTTAGTTCAGAACATTAATTTAGTAATTTCTAAAATAAATTATCATAACTCTAAATCTGATAATGTTAATCCTAATAACTTTAATTCTAATAACTTTAATTCTGATAATTCTAATTCAGATAAATTTAATCCGAAGGATAAATCGGAATTCAAAAATCCTTTAGATAGTTATGAATTTAAATTTGAAAATTCTGAGGATAATAAGGATAATTCTGAGGAAAATTCTGAGGATAATAAGGATAATTATAAGAATAATTCTGAGGATCATAAGGATAATTCTAAAGATAGTGGAGATGATATCTCTTTAGATATTAATTTAATTATTCCCTTAGATAATCCTGGAAAATTAACTACTGGCCCACTTTACTCCACCTACTTTGAGGATAGTGAAAGATCTAATCTTGAGGAGGAGATAGAATTATCTAAGATAAAGACCATAGTTAATAAAAATTACAAAGATTCAAATAAATCAAAATTACTAGAGAAACTTGAAAAGAAAAATAAGGATGAGTCAGAAATTTTCGAAATAATGAAAATGCTGAACCTAAATCCACAACTATTAATTAATTAAATCTTAATTATTCAAATTTAAATTCAAATTAAATCTTAATTAAATTCAATTAAATCTTAATTAAATTCAAATTAAATCAATTAAATCTTAATTAAATCAATTAAATTCAATTAAATCGTAATTAAATCCAAATTAAATTCAAATTAAATCTTAATTAAATTCAATTAAATCTTAATTAAATTCGAATTAAATCAATTAAATCTTAATTAAAATAATTAAATTCAATTAAATCTTAATTAAATCAATTAAATTCAAATTAAATCTTAATTAAATCCAAATTAAATTCAAATTAAATATTAATTAAATACAAATTAAATCCAAATTAAATTCAATTAAATCTTAATTAAATCAATTAAATTCAATTAAATCTTAATTAAATCCAAATTAAATTCAATTAAATCAATTAAATTCAATTAAATCTTAATTAAATCCAAATTAAATTCAAATTAAATCATAATTAAATTCAAATTAAATCTTAATTAAATAAAATTCAAATTAAATCTTAATTAAATCCAAATTAAATCTTAATTAAATTCAAATTAAATCTTAATTAAATCAAATAAATTCAATTAAATCTTAATTAAATCAATTTAATTCATATAAAGTTAATTAATTCAATTTACTTATAATAAATTCAATTTTAATTGATTCAAATTAATCAATTCAATCTTAATTAATTCATTTTCAAATTAATTCAAACTTCAATTAATGCTTAATTAATTCATTTTCAAGTTAATTCAAACTTCATTAATTCTTAATTATCTTGAATCCAAAATAACTTAAACTCGAACTAAACTAAAACCTTACCCAAACCGCAACAATTAATTTAATAAAATTAAATATGTCAAAGTGGGTTGACATATTCGCGGGTTCACACGACATGTATCAAATCGGGAATTTGATACATCTTTAGAAACGTAATTAAAATGCTTTGGACTTGTTTGACTCATGCATAATTGTCATGCCATGCATTTATTACTTTTTTTAAATATATGACATGCCATTCATATTTAAATTTTATGCATATATTAGAACGGCTATAGGAAAAAGAATAATTGAAACTTGATCAACCTAGTATTGGGTGGCGGTGAGATGATAGTACGTTAGGGAAGCCTCTTCTAATAAGGTCAAGTATACACTACTTGGTCTCTTTAGACTGGTGAAACTAGCCGAAGCTACCGATCCAAGACCCAAACTAGTTAGACCAGAATTTTTCAAAAAGTAATTTTGAAAATGAAATTTCATTAAAAGACTTTGTCAAGGAAAGAGTTGATGATCCAATAAGGCTACGACCAAAGAAGGCCTAGTGCCTCGCCAAGACCTGAAAGCCAATTTTTGAAACTCAAATTCAAGTTACTTCTTGTCAAATTCAAATCTAACACAAGCTTCAATTAAATCTTAGAGTTAATAATAAATTAAGAAAAATGATTCAAGCATCTCACAATACACCTATAAGGCAACCATGCTTGTTGTATTGATACATCTAAAATGGGTGAGATGTTAAGGACTAATATATTGAAAAATATTTTTCAAAAATATTTTTCAAAATTGTTAGAATATTTTCCTAAAAATATATTTTCAAAATAGTGCTTCAACATAATAATATTTTTATGGAATTCATGCTTGTCTGATTGATTATACATATTATACATTTTTCAAAAGTATATCTTTTCAAAAATTATTTGACTTACTCAATTAGACACAAGCCCTTAGGACAACACTAAAATTTCTTAGGGCACTTAGATAGAGTCAAAAGCTGTTGGGTACAGGGGGAGTGATTTATTCTTTTTCAAAAGTTGTCTTTGAAAAACCACTGTCTTTTAAAACGGTTTTCGAAAACTGGGCTTTAAACACTATTACTTATGTTTTTCGAAAACTATGTCGTATAAATTACCTTAATTTCAAAATATGTTTCGAAATTCCAAAATACATTCAAAAGAGTGTGCTTTGTCTTGTTTGATTTTGATAAACCCTAATGACACAGAGGAAGGTCCACTTCATAATCTACAAGGACTCCTTGTCAGATTTAGGGGGAGTCTGAATCAATCTTCTGAAAAAGTTTTTTTTTAATTAATTGTTTTTGAAATTATTAGATAATTCCTTTGATTTGAATCAAACCTTAAGACTCAGAGAAAGAATACTTATGGTCAACAAGCTTCCCAGGACTGGGTCAAGTTTAGAGGGAGGTCAAATTAAAAGAATTATTGAGTATTTCAAATGTTTTCATGCGCGGTATTTTCAAATCCTGTTGAAAGCATAAGTATTCTTTCAAAACACTATCAATTTTTTTAAACAAAAAAAATACTATTATTTTCAAAAATTCATCTGGTTTTTGATCAATTTGAAATAATATTTATATTGAGTTTGGAAAATCTTCCAGGACACTTAGGAAAATGTCCCTGTAGTCAACAAGATTTCCTATGATTGTGTCAGACTGAAAGATAAACCAAATCAAGTATTATGACTTCAAAAAATTTATACATTTTTCAAAATGTACTTACATCCTATTATTCTATTTTTCAGAAGTTGTGTGACTTATGAAATTATATTTACTTGAGTTTGAAAAATTTCCAGGACACTTAGGAAAATGTCCTTGTAGTTAACAAGGTTTCCTAGGATTTGTTGATGCAGTCTGGCCCGATTGTTGTTTTGGTGTTGACAATGATTTAAGTTTAGTTGAATGGATTTGGATTAAGTCCAGGTGGATTGGGAGATCGCACGCTGGCATGTGGAAAAGTCCTAACTCGGAAGGTTGGGTGAAAAGTCCTAGCTTGGAGGGCTAGGTGAAAAGTTTAACTTGGAGGGTTAGGTGAAAAGTCCCAACTGGAGGGTTAGGTGTGAAAAATCCTAGCTTGGAGGGCTAGGTGTGGAAAAGTCCTAACTCGGAAGGTTGGGTGAAAAGTCCTAGCTTGGAGGGCTAGGTGAAAAGTCCTAACTTGAAGGGTTAGGTGAAAAGTCCCAACTGGAGGGTTAGGTGTGAAAAAGTCCTGGCTTGGAGGGTCATGTCCTAGCTTGGAGGGCTAGGTAGGTGGAAATCCCGATGAGTGAAGCCGGGTCCTGGTGAGTGAAGCCAGGTGATGAAAATCCCGGTGAGTGAAGCCGGGTCCTGGTGAGTGAAGCCAGGTGATGAAATCCTGGTGAGTGAAGCCGGGTCCTGGTGAGTGAAGCCAGGTGATGGAAATCCCGGTGAGTGAAGCCAGGTGATTGAAATCCTAGTGAGTGAAGCTAGGTTGAAATCCTGGTGAGTGAAGCCGGGTCCCGGTGAGTGAAGCGGGTGACCGAAACCCTGGTGAGTGAAGCCAGGTCCTAGCTTGGAGGGCTAGGTTGAAGTCCCAGTGAGTGAAGCTGGGCATGACACGAGTCAGAGAAGGGCTGGAGGCTTGTTTTCGTGACTTAGAGTGCATTTGGACTTGCCTGGATCGGTCTGGTGACTGATCAGGGAAGTTGGCACGGTGCTCCTTCGTGGATCGGTCTGGTGACCGATCCAGCGATGGCTGATCGGTCTGGTGACCGATCAGGGAGCATATAGTTCACCTGCTGCTCTGCTCCGGATCGGTCCGGTGACCGATCAGGGAGTATCCAGTAGGTTTTGGGAACCTTACTGATCTACTCCTGATCGGTCTGGTGACCGATCAGGGATACTGTTCAGATCGGTCTAGTGAATGATCATTTGTCGCAAGGTTCTCACTATCACCGATCAGGATGACTCCTGATCGGTCTGGCAGCAGCCTGATCGGTCTGGTGACCGATCAAGCTGGAGCCTGATTGGTCTGGGGACCGATCTGGGGTGTGCAGCAGAATGCTGGATTGGTCTGGGGACCAATCAGGAGTGTGCAGAAGACTGCTGGATCGGTCTGGTGACCGATCAGGCTCCTCCCTGATCGGTCTGGGGACCGATCAGGAGCAGAACTTTAATTCAAATACGCTGTCAGAAGCTCTGATCGCGTCTGTTTTCACTGCCGATTCTCTGCTACTTGCTGATTTCATTTGATATCGATTTGCTAAGCCTCTGTTGGAGTGTGCAGGTGATAGCAGGTGATTCAAACACTCAAGAAGGGTCAATGGGAGGCTTTCCTTGGAGCAGGTTTGTTTGTTTCTCCTTCTCAGGTTTCAACGGCAACTGGAGCAGCTGGCGACTGACGGAGATTTAGCTGGAGAGGAGGTCTTCAATGGATTGAGTGCTCAGGGAGGTCAGTGGGTTCAGGCTGGCTCAGGGGATGCTAATGGAGCCTGGTGATGAAGCAGGAGCTTAAGAGGAAGATGAGTAGCAGAGGAGGCGACAAGAACGAACAGGAAAACAAGCAAGTGTGGCTGTGGGTTTCGCTGTTGTTGTTGTGCTCCTTGTGTAGCTTCTCTCTTGAGCTTTCTTGCTATTGTCTTTTGAGAGGTTCCTCCTTAGTCTCGTGTGTTTACCTTGTATTCATCTACTGAGGCGATTGTGGAGAGGTTTCTCGACCGAGAAGGAGGCACTTGATATCCGGTGTTCACCGGGGCTTGATCTGCTGACGATCAAGGGATCGCCCACCTCACGGGCAGGCCAAGGAGTAGGGTCAAGTTATCCCGAACCTTGTATATCGAGGAGTTAGCGTCGGTTTGCTTTCCTTTTGCTTTGGTTTGTTGTTTTTAGTTTTCTGTTTCTGCATTTGCTTCCGCTGCCTAACTCTGAAGTGCAGAAAGATTTTAAAAGCTTCAACTTGTGGGTGTTTGGCTATATTCACCCCCCCTCTCTAGCCATCCGAGTTCCAACAAGTGGTATCAGAGCTTGGGGCTCCGTTCAAGCGGCTTAACAACCGAGAGTCAACAAGATGGCCATGGGAGGAGAAGGCTACAGCACAAACCGACCTCCATTTCTTGACGGCACTGATTTTCCATATTGGAGGTCAAGGATGGAGTTTTATCTCAAAACCAACATGAGCATGTGGTTCTCAGTAAAGGAGGGTTTCTCTCCTCTAAAGGATATTGAGGGAAAAGATCTAGACTTCTCCATATGGTCGGTTGAGCAAATCAAGAAGGGGGAAGCAAATGCCAAGGCTATTGTCACTTTGCAATGTGGGATGACCAAAGAGCAGTTGATCAAGGTGAGTCCCTTCACAAGCGCAAAGGATTTATGGGACAAACTCCTTGAGCTCCATGAAGGAACTCAAGACACCCGGACAGCCAAGAAAGATCTCCTTCACAGCCAACTCCAGAACTTGACAATGGGAGAAAATGAAACTGTAAGTATGCTTCATTGTCGATTCAAAGATGTATTGAATGGTCTCCACTCCATTGATGAAAAGGTAGAAAACTGAGACCTTGTGAGGTATGTGTTAAAAGCTTTTCCTAGGAACGCCTTGTGGTCATCCATGGTGGATGCTTACAAGGTGTCCAAGGATTTATCTTTTGTTAAGTTAGAAGATCTATTTTGTGAAATGGAACTACATGAGATCTCTAACAAAAGTTCAAAAGAGAAAGGGATTGCCCTAGTTGCAGGGAAAAGACCAACAACAAGAAGGACAAGAAGAAGGAGAAGAAGAAGGAGAAGGAAGTCTCTTCATCTTCATCCTCATCCGAGTCCGAGGAGGAGGGCAGCGGATCTTCTTTCTCTGAGATGGTCAACTTTGTTAGAAGAATGATGAGGAAGAGCCGACGCTTCAAGGGTAAAGGTAACCCTAGTGAAGTTATGATTGATAAGTCTAATATTACGTGTTATGAATGTAGTAAGAAAGGACATTACAAGGACGAATGTCCAAAGTTAAAGAAGAAGAAGGATAAATCAAAGAAGAAAAAGAAGGCCTTAAGGGCCACATGGGATGAATCGTCCTCTAGTTCATCCGAAGAAGAGAAGGAGGAGAAGTACACTCACCACTGTGCCCTCATGGCCATAGAGGATTCAAATGAAGAGGAGAGTGGAGACGAATCAAACTCCTCAACCGCGCCTTCATCATCTTCGGATGATGAAGAGGTAATCTCTCCCGAGTTAGATAAGTGCTATAGAACCATTGCATGTCTAGCTAGGTTGCTTAAAAAATCCAAGAACAAAGTTAAGTTGTTGAAATTGGAAGTGGAAGAATTGAAATCCTCTAGGGTGGAGGATGTTAATGATGTTCATGATGACTCGCATGTTAAGACCCTTGAGGATGACAATAAGGACTTAAAGAGCAAAGTTGAAAATCTCAAGAATGTTCTTGAGAAATTCTCATCTAGCTCCAAAACCTTAGACATGGTACTAAATTCCCAAAGGGTGGTTTACATTAGGGCCGGTATAGGTTACCGACCTAAAGAACCAACCTTTGTAACCTTAATGTCAAGAACCCAATTTAGAGCACAAAATAATTCTAGGGTTCAAAAAGCCAAAAAAAAAATGACTAAGGCATGGGTGCCTAAGTCCCTCATTGTTGATGCATTAGGTCCCAAAATTTGGGTACCTAAAACCTCTATCTTTCGAATTGTATAGCTTAGTTTGAGGGGGAGCATCTATCAACATGGGTGGTTGATATTTGGTGCTCCAAACATATAGCCATTCCTAGTTAGGAATGTGCTTACCATTTTCTCAAATTCACATGAATGACTTAGACTAACTTACAACTTGCTCTTGCCATGAACTGCTTAGGATAATTGGTTTTCCTATAGCAATTTTTGTTTACTGCAAATGATGATTAATGATATGTCATAACTCAAGCTTAAGGTATTTTTGAACCTGTTCTAGTATGCCATGAGTTTACTATATGTGTTACACAACATGAAGACATGTTAGGAAACCAGTATGAACTCATAGTTTGTGATGATTCAAGACTCAATACTTAACTTCTATGACTTAGCTGGTTTCTCATCAAACTTGACGTTTTTCATATGCCCAATATTATTTGGATTATCGAGATATCAATACATAGGTGTAGATTGAATTATCAAATTTATTTGGAATAAAAATGATCATGCTAAAAACATTCCGATCATGCCTTGGCACACATAGATTTCATTCATGTATTGATGTTGATAAATAGCAATATGCATTTATGCTATCCATGATTATAAACTTCCTGTTCAAGTGATGGTATGCATACCTGCCTTGGAAATTTGATACAAACATGTTTTGACATTCAAGTTCATGCTTAGAGCATACTTATCATGCTTTAACATAAATCTGTTTTTGAAAAAAACTCAAGATCATGCCAAGAACATGCTTAGAACATAATTGATCAGTCAACCTAGTGATGGTATATTAATCCATGGAAATTCTAATCCTTGATATGAAATGAAGCTTAGTTAAGAGACCCAAATCAGATTGCTTGTTTTGATTAAATGATTTATGGTTAATGGAACTCATTTAGGGAGTAAATATGATTGTATTAGGGATTATAGTGATTAAGAGTTGAAACTAACTTGTTTCTGAAACTGATTAGTTTCAGAAACCATTCTGTATCATCTCTGATCGGTCCACCGACCGATCAGGGGTGCTTCTGATCGGTCTGGTGACCGATCAGACCAACTCTGATCAAGGAACTCCCAGATCGTTCCAAATTGATCCAAAACCTCCTCAAACCAATCACCTTTCATCAAATTGTATCAGCTTAATGATCATACTGATACAAACAAATCTGATACAAACTAATTACAATTGAAACATATTTGATCCTCCATTAGTACAGTCCTGGTACTAAGGAAGTACAAATTTGTTTAAGTGATACTTGAAACAAAACCTAAATACTGATGTGATACAAACCTATGTTGGAATGTTCAAATTCATAAGAAAGGGTTTGTTTGAGTCATGACTCTTGTTCTTAATATCGTGTTTTAGAAATTTTTCTGAAACGTCGAATATCAATAGAGTCTACACCATTGTTGTGGAATACAAATTGTTAATGCAGTCTAGTCAGGAACGTATCAGAGTTTCAGGAATTTTTCTGAAATCTGATCGGTCCTCAGCCTAATCAGAAATTCTTCTGTATCAAATAATCAACGAACCTGAACGAACCTTATCGGTCACGGAGACCAATCAGGATTATGTGTCCGATACAGCTGCATTCCTTACTTGTCATATGAAACATATACATGTTTGACCATGATATATTTCTGTATATGTTTTCATGTGTAATTCACACTTATTGACGTATGATGCATATACATTGTTGCCATGATACATTTGTGGTATATGCCTCTCATATGCAATTCAAAAATTATCCTTTGATTATTTTGGGTTTTGGGGGGAGACCCTTGATTGAGGGGGAGTTGTGTTCAAACTTAATAACCATACCCTTTTCGATGTTTGACAAAGGGGGAGAGAATGACTAATTAAGTTTATGGTTATTATAGGGGAAGGATCATGATTCCCTTATGAGAATTGAATTGATTGATACCTAAACTTAAATTGGGTTGTCAAACAACAAAAAGGGGGAGATTGTTGATACAGTCTGGCCCGATTGTTGTTTTGGTGTTGACAACGATTTAAGTTTAGTTGAATGGATTTGGATTAAGTCCAGGTGGATCGGGAGATCACACGCTGGCATGTGGAAAAGTCCTAACTCGGAAGGTTGGGTGAAAAGTCCTAGCTTGGAGGGCTAGGTGAAAAGTCCTAGCTTGGAGGGTTAGGTGAAAAGTCCCAACTGGAGGGTTAGGTGTGAAAAATCCTAGCTTGGAGGGTTAGGTGTGGAAAAGTCCTAACTCGGAAGGTTGGGTGAAAAGTCCTAGCTTGGAGGGCTAGGTGAAAAGTTCTAACTTGGAGGGTTAGGTGAAAAGTCCCAACTGGATGGTTAGGTGTGAAAAAGTCTTGGCTTGGAGGGTCAGGTCCTATCTTGGAGGGCTAGGTAGGTGGAAATCCCGGTGAGTGAAGCCGGGTCCTGGTGAGTGAAGCCAGGTGATGGAAATCCCGGTGAGTGAAGTCGAGTCCTGGTGAGTGAAGCCAGGTGATGGAAATCTCGGTGAGTGAAGTCGGGTCCTGGTGAGTGAAGCTAGGTGATTGAAATCCTAGTGAGTGAAGCTAGGTTGAAATCCTGGTGAGTGAAGTCGGGTCCGGTGAGTGAAGCCGGGTGACCGAAACCCTGGTGAGTGAAGCCAGGTCCTAGCTTGGAGGGCTAGGTTGAAGTCCCAGTGAGTGAAGCTGGGCATGACACGAGTCAGAGAAGGGCTGGAGGCTTGTTTTCGTGACTTAGAGTGCATTTGGGCTTGCCTGGATCGGTCTGGTGACCGATCAGGGAAGTTGGCACGGTGCTCCTTCGTGGATCGGTCTGGTGACCGATCCAGCGATGGCTGATCGGTCTGGTGACCGATCAGGGAGCATATAGTTCACCTGCTGCTCTGCTCCGGATCGGTCCGGTGACCAATCAGGGAGCATCCAGTAGGTTTTGGGAACCTTACTGATCTGCTCCTGATCGGTCTGGTGACCGATCAGGGATACTGTTCAGATCGGTCTAGTGAACGATCAATTGTCGCAAGTTTCTCACTATCACCGATCAGGATGACTCCTGATCGATCTCGAAGCAGCCTGATCGGTCTGGTGACCGATCAGGCTGGAGCCTGATTGGTCTGGTGACCGATCAGGTTGGAGCCTGATTGGTCTGGGGACCGATCTGGAGTGTGCAGCAGAATGCTGGATTGGTCTGGGGACCAATCAGGAGTGTGCAGAAGACTGCTGGATCGGTCTGGTGACCGATCAGGCTCCTCCCTGATCGGTCTGGGGATCGATCAGGAGCAGAACTTTAATTCAAATACGCTGTCAGAAGCTCTGATCGTGTCTGTTTTCACTGCCGATTCTCTGCTACTTGCTGATTTCATTTGATATCGATTTGCTAAGCCTCTGTTGGAGTGTACAGGTGATAGCAGGTGATTCAAACACTCAAGGAGGGTCAATGGGAGGCTTTCCTTGGAGCAGGTTTGTTTGTTTCTCCTTCTCAGGTTTCAACGACAACTGGAGCAGCTGGCGACTGATGGAGACTCAGCTGGAGAGGAGGTCTTCAGTAGACTGAGTGCTCAGGGAGGTCAGTGGGTTCAGGCTGGCTCAGGGGATGCTGATGGAGCCTGGTGATGAAGCAGGAGCTTAAGAGGAAGATGAGAAGCATAGGAGGCGACAAGAACGAACAGGAAAACAAGCAAGTGTGGCTGTGGGTTTCGCTGTTGTTGTTGTGCTCCTTGTGTAGGTTCTCTCTTGAGCTTTCTTGCTATTGTCTTTTGAGAGGTTCCTCCTTAGTCTCGTGTGCTTATCTTGTATTCATCTACTGAGGCGATTGTGGAGAGGTTTCTCGACCGAGAAGGAGGCACTTGATATCCGGTGTTCACCGGGGCTTGATCTGCCGACGATCAAGGGATCGCCCACCTCACGGGCACGCCAAGGAGTAGGGGCAAGTTATCCCCGAACCTTGTATATCGAGGAGTTAGCGTCGGTTTGCTTTCCTTTTGCTTTGGTTTGTTGTTTTTAGTTTTCTGTTTCTGCATTTGCTTCCGCTGCCTAACTCTGAAGTGTAGAAAGATTTTAAAAGCTTCAACTTGTGGGTGTCTGGCTATATCCACCCCCCCTCTCTAGCCATCCGAGTTCCAACAGGATTGTGTCAGACTGGAAAAGAAATCTAGTCAAGTAAAATATTATGTTTTCAAAATGCATAATACTTTTCAAAAATTACTTATTATTTTTCAAAGTTTCATCTTTTTTATAAATAGTTAGTACTTGCAAAATTTGTATCTTTCAAAATATCTTTCAAAGTACTTGCATCTTTCAAAACTCACAATATTCTTTCAAAAATACAGTATTTTCTCAAAAAAATGCAATATTGTTTAAGTTTTCTAAGATCAAAACACGTAAATACTTAGTTTTATGCTATGTCTTCAAAAATTTATACTAAGTATTTTCAAAAGAACCAAATATTCTCATTGTTGGCGCAAGTATTTCTGGTGATTTTTTGATGTATGACAAAGGGGAAGAGGTGTGCTTAAGTTAGAAGATTTTTCGGTTTCTCTCTTACCAAAAGGCCATTTAAATATATTTTCAAAACTAAGGTCTTTTTTAGTTTGATCCCAAGGATAATAAGTTAGCCCCTTAAACCAATCTAACTTAAGTTATTGTTAAACATCAAAAAGGGGGAGATTGTTGGTGCAAGTTGCATCAATGATGTTCTCCTTTAAAGTGTTTTAATGTTTGACAATACACTTAAGACAGTGATACATTGAACAGACAAAGGGGAGTTAGGAGAAGTAACCTAAGTTGAAGAAAAGTCCTAGTTAACCTAGGCACTAAGACCTGGTGAGTGAAGCTGGGCACTAAGACCTGCTCGGAAGGTGGGCACTAAGTCCTGATCGAGGATTGGGCACTAAGTCCTGGCAAGGGCTGGGCACCGAAGACCTGCTCGGAAGGTGGGCACTAAGTCCTGGTCGGGGACTGGGCAAGAAGACTTGGCAGAGGGTTGGACACCGAAGACCTGGTTCGGGGAATTGGGCACGAAGACCTGGCCGAGGGTTGGGCACCTAAGTCTTGGACCTAGGGTTTGGGCACGGAGTCTTGGTCCGAGGGACTGAGCAACCTAGCTGAGCGATGACTAAGGATAGGAGTAGAGACGGGTCAGGGTTTGGGCGTCTCGAGGTCCGGAAGTATCGGAAGCTAAGCAAAAGTCCACCCGAAGGACTGGGTGGCAACCGTCTCCTGAAAGGAGTAGGTGAAAGGCGCGTTCTCGGGGGTGGGAACTTGCGCCGGTTCGACCTAGGGTTTCGTGGAAATCCGAAGTCCGAACCAAGTCCTTAAGGCTAATATTATATGTATATATGCTTTGTGTTTGTGTATCTTGCAGGTATCAAGATTGGAAGACAAAGCAGGCTGCTGGAGCCCTTGAAGCAGGGCGCCCCCATGCATCCAGGGCGCCCCCATCAGTGGGGGCGCCCAAGCTAAAGAAGGAAAATGCAGGTTTTGTGTTGTAGGCAGAATAGGTGTCAAGCGGGGCGCCCGGAGCGTCCAGGCCGCTCGGGTTCAAAGCTGTTTTGCTGTTTCGAGGTCGAAACACAGGATAAGCCTTCACAAGGACGCCCGGAAGGTCCGGGGTGCCTGGTCAAAGGCTTTATCAGCTGCGGCGAGGTTGGCGCAGGGATAAGGTTTGACCGGGTTTATCGGGGCGCCCCCAGCGTCCAGGGCGCCCGTATGAAGCCTATATAAGGGGCTTCGACCCCTCTGCTTCAGACACAACTGCTACAAGCCATTCTGATCATTCTGGCCGACGACAACGCGCTAAAGACGAGGCTCTATGACCGGGAGGCTCCAGGAGGAAGTGCGCGGCACTTCGGAGGTCCAAATCGGCCGAGCTTCAACTTTGTTTTGTTCGGTTTGCATTTAATATTATGTACTTAATTTGCTATACATTTGATTGTACTGTTACACTGTAAGACGAGTTTTCTCCGCCTCCGGAAATTCCGGAAAGGAGACCAATAGTGCACTTACGCCGAGTACATAGGCCTTGGACAACTGACCCTGGGGGGTTGGAAACTAAGTAAATAAATCCCGCTGTGTCCCTGTCTTGCTTTTAGTTTTATTTACTGTTCCGCTGCACTATCATTCTGAGTAGATCGAAAGTTTTACAAAGTGTTCACGACAAGATTTTCACGATCGATATTCACCCCCTCTATCGACGGCACCGATCCTACACCAAGTACTTACTCTAAATCGTTGGTTGGTCGAAAATTTTCTAAGTATAAAATTCAAATTCTCCTGAAAATTGTTCAACTCAAAATATTTTGAAAAATGGTTTCTAACATAAAATATTTTCTTAAAATTTTTCTAAGTATTTACAAAACTGAAAAGTTTTTTTGTTAGACTTAGAAATCTTTTCAAGCCCCACGAACTCTTGAAAAACTCAGGGGGAGATTTCTTCCAGGGGGAGGAAATTAACTTTGATACGTACTTATCTGGATGATTAACTTAACTTTTTGAACCGGGTTGCCATAAATCAAAAAGGGGGAGATTGTTGGTGCAGGCAACACCTAAGTCAAACCTGGGTTTTGATAATGGCAAAGGGTTTAGAAGTTAAGATGTTATGTGTATCTAATACGTTTACTAAGTGTGCAGGAAAGAAGCCCTAGGTACACTAGGCACGAAGTCCTGGTCGAGGACTCACTACTAGAATTTTTGCATTCAACAACACATAATCGACAACGGTTTTTTGATAAAGTATTGTCTTATGTCAATTTAACAACAGTTTTAGTATTAACCGTTGTTGTTGTTGGTCTGTATACATAAAAAGACAACAGTAATAACAAAATGTTATCGTATGTATACTCAACGATAACAGTTATAAAATAATTGTTGTCTATAGGCGGGATTTACAACAACTGATGTGATAAACTGTTGTCTATTATGACAATAGACAACAGTTATATTAAACTGTTGTTGTTGTATTGTTGTGCTGTTCAAGCAATAAACAAAATCAACGGTGGATATCCAACTGCAAAAAAATAACGAACTATTGAATCCTCATTCTCTTATTTTTCGATCCTTAATCATTTTTTTTCTCGTCGCACAAACCCCTAATCTTTTCTCTTCCTCGCCCGCCAACCACCCAGACCCTCGACCATTTCCGCTTCTCTCACACAAACCCCTCGCAGCCACGAGTCGACGCCTCTCCCCCTTCTTCATCGCCCGAGTCCAAGGAAGCCCCGAGAGCGGCGCTTCCTTTCACCCTCGCGAGGTGAGCCCCGACTCCTCTCGCTCTCTTCTTCTTCATCGCGCAAGCAAGGAGGCGACGCCTCCTCACTTACCTTTTCTTCTTCGTCGATCGCGTGCCCTAGCTACTGACGCCCAGGCAAGCAGTACCCTGCGTCAACATCGCATCTTCATCGCTAGCTACGACAGGCGAATTGCTCCTTCCCGGCTGAGTGCCACTGCCAGCGGCCCTCCTAGTGAGTTGAGATCGCTATTGATTATTTTTGGTATCGTGAGTTGGAGCTAACCTAGTCCTCTTCCTAGGGATTTCTGAAAATTAGGGCTCTTGTATGTGGCTGGGTTTCTTCTGATCGAAACAGAAAGGGGCAGAGGAAAGCTTGGTGTGTGGGTTTTCAAGTAAGGCTTGGTTGTGATCTTCATTTTTGGATGTTTCCCTTTGGATTCCCAAACTTGTACGTGAGCTCTATTAGATTCCCAAATTGCATTAGCTAGGTTTAGTTGAGCTTTGATCATTTCTTTTATGTAGGACCCAACTAATTCCTTGATAACTTCATTCATTCACTAACTGTTGATGAGTTTGAAACTAAGAACATTGTCCAGTAGAGCATAATTTTCTGCCAACCCTATTAGTAGTTTACAAGTAGATTTATAACATCTTATGCTCTTTGGTTTGTTGTGTAAGATTTTGATATTCAGACAAAAACTAACAATTTGTTTGTAGATATATTTTGTAACTTTATTTATTACTCTGTAAGAAATTATATTTAATGTAATGAAAATGTTTAAGGATCTAAATGTTACTATGATTTCACATAACTTATGATTTCCTATTTGTTTCTCATGGAAATGACTTATCAGCATCATTTTGTAGTTTCGTTTCAATATATTTGACCTATCCCATACCAGCAGAATTACTAATATGATAATATCTTCCTTATTTTTATCCATCACAGAAGAAAATGGATTAACTGCTTTTTTTCAAGTTATTCTAATGCAACACGAACATGGCCTGTGTCTTAGTTGGCAATCTCATGAGATTCAACACAATACCGGAATCATTCCTAGGCAATATTGTCTTTGGGCTGTATGGTTTAATTAGCTACCTAACAATAGAAAATACCAAATCTCTAAATATAAATCTGTTATTAATCGAAGGAATGAAAAAATAGGAAGGGATGCTTATTGCAAACCAGTTTTTTTCCAACATGAATTTCATTTTTTTTGGGTTGTAATTTGCATGCAATCCGGAAAGCTTGTCCAAACTGATATACATTCTCCATTATTAACAAGTTATATGGACAATTTATTGTTCTTCTTCTTTGACTATCTTATTTTAACTAACAGTGACCATGACCTTCTTATGCTTCAGATTGAAATCAAAGAACTGGATGATTTTGCGCAAGCTGCTTTCCAGGGCTACAAATCCCTAAATCGCATCCAGAGCCATATTTACCAAACAACTTATAATACAAATGAAAATATTCTGGTTATTAGCGTTTCCTCTTGTTCTACTGTACTCCTTTATGTTAATTTCATAATTTTTTTTGTTTTGAAGAACAAATGAGTGTAAAAGACTTTTTCTCTCCTGTTGACAGGTTTGTGCACCTACTGGTGCTGGAAAGATGAACATTGCTATGATATCTATTCTTCACGAGGTTATTTTCAGTAGAATCTGTCTGATAATGGTCTTTTTAAGACTAGGCTAAACTTTTTATGGAGGGAAAGTTTATTAACGATTGATACATTCTTTCTTTCGTCTTTATCATAAATGTTCTTTTTCCCCAGAAAATATTTCTTCCTAAGTAATACTAACTTTTCTTGTAGATCAAACAACACTTCAGGGATGGTTTTTTACACAAAGATGAGTTCAAGATAGTATATGTTGCTCCAATGAAGGTATTCTTCCCTTACAGGCAAGCTAGATCTTTCTTCACGTCTCAGCCTGTTCTTACAAAAGTGCTCTAATAGGCTTTGGCTGCTGAGGTGACGACCACATTCAGTCGCAGGTTATCTCCCTTGAATCTGTCTGTAAGGGAACTTACTGGTGACATGCAATTGTCAAAAAATGAGCTCGAGGAGACCCAGGTAACTGTTTTTGGTGATTCTTCTTTTTGATCCATTAAGGTCTTGTATGGGCACACTATCTAACATGACATTATATTAGATGATAGTGACTACACCTGAAAAATGGGACGTGATTACGCGCAAAAGCAGTGACATGTCATTGTCGATGCTGGTAAAACTCTTAATCATTGATGAAGTGCATCTGCTTAATGATGATAGAGGTCCAGTAATAGAAGCTCTAGTTGCCCGAACACTTCGACAGGTAAGTTATTGGTGATGTATTAACTGTTTATTAGTTGACCATTGTAATGCCTCTTCTACATATTTGAAAATTAATATATCATAGTAAATTGCTTTTCCAATGGGGTTTTACTTCACCAGGATGTGATGCAGTCTATTCTATAAGGATTAAATGCTAATTAACCAGTTCATAGTAGTTCTGTCTACTAGTGGATTGTTATATTTTGCTGTATCTCATTTATTTCATGTTATATGCAGTGTTTGAAACTATGTACTGTGCAGGGTGTCAGTCAAAATTAATTGTTTCAGTAAATTATCAAAACTCTATATTATCTTTTTGTTATGTCAGTTATGTTGATGAGTTTTGTATCATATCGACATTCAAGACCCTTTGCTTTCTTGCATCTCTACTTGAATTTGCAGCCTAGCCTTTCAAGTGTTCTCATTTAAGGAGGATAAACTAATCACCACTACAGATCACTGAACTCATCACTAGGAATTAAACTTTTCAACAAGCTGCATTTACTACTAGATACGATTCAACTCAAATATCATATTACTCAAAATAGTAGTGGACAGACTGAATTTGGCATGACTAATTGTATGATCGTATGAAATTAACATAAATATAAACACATTCATCCAATAGAAATTCCTTCAATACATTTTTTTTCAATATATTTTGGAGCTTCAGCAGTTCTGCCTAACATCCCTGATTAGATGCAATTCTTCAATATATTTTTTTATTTGCCTAAACAGACACAGTTTGTGATTCAGAATATGATTCTGAATCACAAACAATCAATCAAGAACATGTGTCAGATATTTAATAGGGTCGTCTGAGTATTTTCCTTGAAAAGTGGTTGCAAGGCTGTAAATGTCTAGATAAGCCAAGCTAGCAGTTTCCTTATAATTGCAAGTGCTGATACATGCATATCTTTTTTATTTGTTTGTTTGTTAGTTTGTTATTTTTGTTGTTTGTTGATACATATCTTCATGGATCATTTTTTATTGGACATATGCATTTAATAGAATAACTAATTAGAGTGTTTGTTCTCTTTTTTCCAGCTGCAGGGACTTGTTCGTGATCATGTTCGAAGACCATTAATTTGACCTTCCAAGCTATAATTTTTGTGATTTGAACTTCATTGTAAGTTTAGTTGGGTCAGAATTATATATAATTTGAACTCTTGTAATTTGGGTCAGAAGATACTTTAGTGGTTTCGTCTGTAGAAAGGTTTTTGGACAGAAGATACTTTTGTGGTTTCGTCTGTAGAAATGTTGTGGTGGATCTTTATTGTAAATATGTTGATGATGTTTGATATATATAGTTTTTGTTTCGAGGTTAAATTATTGCCTTTTAATTAAAAA
This sequence comes from Boesenbergia rotunda, assembly GCA_024364735.1. Taxonomy (NCBI): domain Eukaryota; kingdom Viridiplantae; phylum Streptophyta; class Magnoliopsida; order Zingiberales; family Zingiberaceae; genus Boesenbergia; species Boesenbergia rotunda. Next base: position 174,113 of record JAGFNQ010000253.1, on the reverse strand, counting down.
TATAATGGAAATATCTTTGTTGTCAAATTGGTATGAAACTGTTGTGGAACAGTACAAACGCACAACAGGTTTTTTTAAAACTCATCTAAACGACAACAGTGAAAACCCTAAACGACAACAGTGATAAACTGTTGTTATTGATATACGACAACGGTTATAAAACTGTTGTCGAATATAATAAAAGACAACAGTGAAAAACTGTTGTCAAAATGTTGTCGAATGTGATATACGACAACAGTGGAAAACTGTTGTCAAACTGTTGTCGAATGTGATATACGACAACAGTGATTCACTGTTGTCGTAGACCCCCCCTTTAACAACATGGCCTTTAACAACAGTGGTATTTGGCATACGACAACAGTGATTCACTGTTGTTGAATGCATTTTTTCTAGTAGTGACTGGGCACGAAGCCCTAGCAAGGAGCTGGGCACCGAAGACTTGCTCGGAAGGTGGGCACGAAGTCCTGGTCGAGGACTAGGTACGAAGCCCTGGCAAGGAGCTGGGCACCGAAGACCTGCTCGGAAGGTGGGCACGAAGACCTGGTCAGGTGTATCGGGCAAAAGTCCAACCGGAGGAGCCGGTTGGCAAAGGTAAACTCTCCTGAGAGGAGTAGGTGAGGACGCGTTCCCCGTCGAGGGAACAGTAGGCGTCGGTTTGACCTAGGGTTCCATTTGGGAGACCCGAAGTCATAACCAAGATAGCTACGACTGTAAAAAAAATTATCTAATACACTTGCTTTGCTGTTTTGGAACTAACCTTGAAAACAGGACCGAAGGAATGTGTTTCTGCAGCTCAGAATGCCCCAAAGGAGAGGGGCAGACAACTGGGCAGGGCGCCCTGGAGGTCTCGGGCGCCCCCAAGGTCAAGGCAAAACAAGGAAGCAAGAGTTGCTTCGAAACTGTAATAAGTAGGGTGCCCTGGAGGTCCGGGCGCCCTGAGTCAAAGCAAAAAGTGAATCGAAGAAAAATCAGCCATGAAGCCAGCAGACCATGTCAACCAGGGCGCCCCCATTGTCCTGGGCGCCCCGTCAGCTCCGAGGCTGATTCTGGAGGGATAAGCACTGACCGAGCTGCGGATGAGGTTTCTCGGATCCGAAGGCACGTGTCAGGCGCCCCCGACGTCCAGGGCGCCCCCATGAGCACTATAAAAGGGGAGGCTTCAAGACATCAATCTTCCAACGCCTCTACGCTCTTCGTTCAAGCGCTCTGCTCCGGAAAACTCCGATCTCGAGATTCTAGCGCTGACGACGACCCTCTGCACCGAAGTATAATCTACACCGAGCGTCGGTAACGAGAAGCATACTTGTTTAATTATTGCAATAATTCTGTATCAAACTTTGTAATCTTTTGCGCAAATATAGAATTGTCCGCAGTAAACGGTCAAGGACCGTGGGCCTTGGAGTAGGAGCCGACCGCGACTCTGATTCAAGTAAAAGTACTTGTGTTCTCTGTGAATTTTGTTTTAAATCCACTGCGCATTCTCTTAGTTTTATCCGAAAACGTTTTCACGATATTCACCCCCACCTCTATCGTGTTTCTTGATCCAACACAGCTTTCTTTGAAGATGATCTTTTTGGACCCATCCCGAACTTAGCAACCATCAAACAAAAAATTATTTGACACAAACAAAAATGACACTTAGAATTCGTTCATAAAAGGGCATCCTCAAATTCAGTCTTTTACTGAAAACTATCGCTAACCCTTGGTGAAAAGCAAGAACTGAAATGACAAACTACAATTTAGGGTATGTACAATTCGACTAGTCCGATGATGAGGATGTCACCCACAACTACTCCAATGAAGACAAGTACGCTACCTTCTAATCGCAACAAAACAGGCGCTAGAAGACGATTGCTTAGCACTAGGCTCCCAGGGACACTTTAATGCTGAGTGACTGCTGGGCCTAATATAAAAGGATTTCAGGCCCTAGGCGGGCCTTTTTCTTTATATGTATTATAAATATAATTTAGGTTATATATATTTTTATTTCTAAAACTAAAACTAAAATTAAATTTGTTATATATCATATATATTTCTGATTTATCATGTGCATTTTATTGATTATGTATTTATATTTAATTTTCAAGAATATGAAATTTACATATATATGAACCACGCTGGGCCTGAAATAAGAGTTATTCAGGCCCACAGTGGGCCAGAATATCTATGATTTCAGGCCCACCATGGGCCTGATATGTCAGATAAGCAAAACCCACCAATGAATGAAATTTTTTTCCCATCTTATAAAAAAAATTATTAATTATTTATCATGATTTATTATTTAATTAGGTATATCAGTGGGTTAGGTGTCCAAACATCTAATAATTCTATATCACAATGCTATAGGAGAATGATATAGGTATATTAGTGGGTTTTGAGCAAAACCCACTGATGGACCTACCATATCTGGAATTCTGAAAACCCTATATCAGTAGACAGGGTAGAGCTAGGAGATGATATTTTAGGTGTCGAAACCTCTAATCATTCTGTATCACCAATGCTATAGGAGTAGTTTAGGTATATCAGTGGGTTTTGAGTAAAACCCACTGATGGACCTACCTTATCTGGAATTCTGAAAACCCTATATCAATAGACAGGGTGGAGCTAGGAGATGATTTTTTTGGTGTCCAAACATCTAATGATTCTATATCACAATGCTATAGGAGAATGATATAGGTATATCAGTGGGTTTTGAGCAAAACTCACTGATGGACCTACCATATCTGGAATTCTGAAAACCCTATATCAGTAGACAGGGTAGAGCTAGGAGATGATATTTTAGGTGTCGAAACCTCTAATCATTCTGTATCACCAATTCTATAGGAGTAGTTTAGGTTTATTAGTGGGTTTTGAGCAAAATCCACTGATGGACCTACCTTATCTGGAATTCTGAAAACCCTATATCAATAGACAAGGTAGAGGTAGGAGATGATTTTTTTGGTGTCCAAACATCTAATGATTCTATATCACAATGCTATAGGAGAATGATATAGGTATATCAATGGGTTTTGAGCAAAATCCACTGATGGACCTACCATATCTGGAATTCTGAAAACCCTATATAAGTAGACAGGGCAGAGCTAGGAGATGATTTTTTTGGTGTCCAAATAGCTAATGATTCTATATCACAATGCTATAGGAGAATGCTATAGGTTTATTAGTGGGTTTTGAGCAAAATCCACTGATGAACCTATCATATCTGGAATTCTGAAAACCCTATATCAATAGACAAGGTAGAGCTAGGAGATGATATTTTTGGTGTCCAAACCTCTAATCATTCTGTATCACCAATGCTATAGGAGTAGTTTAGGTATATCAGTGGGTTTTGACCAAAACCCACTGATAGACCTAGCATATCTGGATTTCTGAAAACCCTATATCAATAGACTAGGTAGAGCTAGGAGATGATATTTTTGGTGTCCAAACAGCTAATGATTCTATATCACAATGCTATAAGAGAATGCTATAGGTTTATCTGTGGGTTTTGAGCAAAACTCACTGATGGACCTACCATATCTAGAATTCAGAAAACCCTATATCAATAGACAGGGTAGAGCTAGGAGATGATATTTTTGGTGTCCAAACCGCTAATCATTCTGTATCACCAATGCTATAGGAGTAGTTTAGGTATATCAGTGGGTTTTGAGCAAAACCCACTGATGGACCTACCATATCTGGAATTCTGAAAACCCTATATCAATAAACTGGGTAGAGCTAGGAGTTGATATTTTTTGTGTCCAAACAGCTAATGATTCTATATCACAATGCTATAGGAGAATGCTATAGGTATATCAGTGGGTTTTGAGCAGAACACACTGATGGACCTACCATATCTGGATTTCTAAAAACCCTATATCAATAGACTGGGTAGAGCTAGGAGATGATATTTTTGGTGTTTAAACATCTAATGATTCTATATAGCAAAAGCTATATGAGTAGTTTAGGTATATCAATGGGTTTTGAGCAAAACCCACTGATGGACCTACCATATCTGGATTTTTGAAACCCTATATCAATAGACAGGGTAGAACTAGGAGATGATATTTTTGGTGTCCAAACATCTAATGATTATATATCACAATGCTATAGGAGAATGCTATAGGTTTATCAGTGGGTTTTAAGCAAAACCCACTGATGGACCTACCATATCTGGAATTCTGAAAACCCTATATCAATAGACAGGGTAGAGCTACGAGATAATATTTTTGGTGTCCAAACCTCTAATCATTCTGTATCACCAATGCTATAGGAGTAGTTTAGGTATATCAGTGGGGTTTGAGCAAAACCCACTGAAGGACTTACCATATCTGGAATTCTAAAAACCCTATATTAATAGACTGGGTAGAGCTAGGAGATGATATTTTTGGTGTCCAAACAGCTAATGATTCTATATCACAATGCTATAGGAGAATGCTATAGGTATATCAGTGGGTTTTGAGCAAAACCCACTGATGAACCTACCATATCTGGATTTCTGAAAACCCTATATCAATAGACTGGGTAGAGCTAGGTGATGATATTTTTGGTATTTAAACATCTAATGATTCTATATAGCAAAAGTTATAGGAGTAGTTTAGGTATATCAGTGGGTTTTGAGCAAAACCCACTGATGGACCTACCATATCTGGATTTCTGAAAATCCTATATCAATAGACAGGGTAGAGCTAGGAGATGTTATTTTTGGTGTCCAAACATCTAATAATTCTATATCACAATGCTATAGGAGTAGTTTGCAATAGGAGATTTTTAGGTATATCAGTGAGTTTTTATATGCACACTAAGTACCAATAATTATGAGTTATGTTCTATAAACGTATCAGTTAGGACAGAAAGATGCAGTCAGATTTATACACCTATACAACTACAAATTTATTGTCCACCAACTTAAATCAGAAGAATTTTATGGTTAATAGAGACCCTGAAATTGTCCCAGTTGAGGCACACGGTGGGCCTGAAATGACTTGATTTCAGGCCCACCGTGGGTCTGAAATAAATTTATTTTAGGCCCACGTTGGGCCTGAAATTAAGCTATTCAGACCCACACTGGGCCTGAATTGAAGTGATTTCAGGCCCACCGTAGGCCTGAAATCATTTTATTTCAGGCCCACCTTGGGCCTTAAATAAAATAATGATTTATAGAATAATATTCTATATTTATTTACAAGATGTGACCAAATCCTCTCATTTTATTTAATTATTAAATTTTATCAAAATAGTCTTACAATTTTTATAATTTGAAACAAGTTTATTAAATTTATAGTAGACATAATCCATCTTACTAACTAAATACAGAATGCATACCAAATTTCAATTCCTTCGAGACCATTAAGTCAAATTATCATATTATGTTGCAATAGGAGTGTTGTAAATCCATCAGTGGGTTTCGGTAGAAACCCACTGATGGACCTTCGATACTTGGATATGTCCATACTCAATATCAATAGTTAGAGTTAACCAAAGAGATGTTATTTCTGGTGTGCAAACTTAGTCCCAATCATTATGAGTTATGTTATCTTACCGTATCAGTTGGTACACAACATTGCAGCAACTCGATGTGAATCAACATCACACAATTGTTTTGTTTTTCAAGACAATACATTATATTCATACAAATTACAGAATTTCTATACAACTGGAGCTGAATCACCAGCAAAGGATTTTTTTTACAACAATACTTCAAGTGATTGAGTCTCATGTTTTACAATACATGTCCGTCATAATATTAACTGTCAGATCAAATCTCATTTTCATCATATCTCCTTGTTTGAAATCCATCTTCTCATCGTATAGGAGACATCGGACGTATTACATCACAAAGAAGGCACAGTCAACGCTGAAAATAACAAACAGTATTTTTGATTTCAATAAGTGGGGTTATAAAATACTTTCATGATTTTAAAATTTTGAAACTCTTCCTCAGTTACTTACCTATGTTCTTGTTGGGGACATTTTTGTCTGACGGAGGGCCATTTGTCCAAGGGATGATGACTTTGTAGATATGGATGAATAGCCGTAAGTTCCTCGCGAGTATATTGTTTAAGTTCTTTTACCTGTAAAATATATCATGAATTTCAATGACATTTTTGACCAAATGATGAACATATATATGAATAAAGGTAGGTAGCTCACCGATGAGTCAAAATCATTCTTATATTTACGGCCACTAGTAAGAGAATTTAAATGATTGAAAGTCATTGCTTCTGTATCCACCGCCAACAAGTGAAAGTGTGTATTATCACTGCACAAAGGTATTAAAATATATCTAAACGCTTGTTCTATCATATCAGTCTTCATCACTTGTTGCAGGGAAAATTTTCTTGACGATCTTATTGAAGCCTAAAAATTTGCATACTCAAAATTATTAATAACCACATCATAATATTAGGTCTTCTACAATCTATTAATTGATACTAATTTACATCACTTACTGTGAAGAAGGTTGAACAATATATTGACTTATTGTATGGCCTACCACATATGAATGCTCCCCTAAATATAATTTTACAGAAGGCATCAATGACCTCGCCTTTTGTAAAAACTTCTCCATTGAGGATTTGTAAGAATGAATGCAAATTCAAAGCAGAGGGTGCATCCTCTTAGATAAATTCATTAGCCAACCTGCCAAGTAAATTGATAAGATTATATATTAAAGACCCAAATATATTAACTAAACAATGTTTGATAACTTACTTTAGGTTCTCCAATTTATTTATTAGGTAGTCCACTTCTTTATCTTGATTTTTCTTCTTCGAATTCATAAAATGCTTCTTCACAAACTACATCGATAAAATTTACACCAGCCTAATTAATGAGCAAATTCAATAAATTTGACGTAATTTATATGAAAATAACTCACATACATCAATGCCTTGTTGCCTCATTTTGTATAGTTCGGAGGTCCTTTTTTCCTCCTCTATATCTTCTTCAGGCATGACTTCCATTACAGTAATGGTTTCTCTTGCTTCATCCATATCCTCCTCACTAAGTTTCCTTTTTTCCTTGTCCATGACATTTGATATTTGTTTCTTGCTCCGCTTCCCCTTAGGTAATAGCTGGTGCCATACTGGACTGTCAATTGGAGTATCCCTGTAATCATACCGAGTTCGGTCACGTCCTCTCCTTGTTCTACAAGATACTGGATCAGAAAGAGGAATGACTACAGGATAGCTTTCTTGAGCCTCCATGCCCTTTTTTTCAATAATTGAAAGTAATTTCTTAACCCTTTCATTCAAATATATATTCTCCTCTGTTAGCTCCTTGATTAGGTTGTCTTTAATAATGCATTCACCACATAGACTTACATCTTCTGTGTGATGTCCTTGTGATGTCTCCATTGCCTGTGGCATGTCATCACCATTAGCAAGGTTCTCAAACAATGTGTTTTTATGTAGGTTAGGAATTATTTCAACGATCACCTGTCAATTACCAAGTACACAAATTTTACTGCCTCTATATCAAACTAACATAGATCATAGTTTAGAATAATTACCTCTTCGGACCTGATTTGGTCGACAAGGTCCCTCACCCTACTAATATGCGAAGGAATATTCCTCCACTTATTTATTCGGGCTCCTTCAACATTGTATGGTTTTTGAATGGGTATAAGCTCCAAAAACCATGCCTACACAATGTTTTCCAGACAATTACATTAATGACAGTAAAATATTCTAAAATTTATTAAGAAAATTCTACTCACTGCCAAAAGCCCAGCAAATCTCTTTAGGTAAGGGAGGTTGGTGGTGCTCTGGTTTCCCTGAGTTAATGAAAATAAGTCCCCACTCTTAGGTAATTGTGGAGACAAAAATTTATGGATAGCTTCCACCCAGTTGAATCTACTAAGATTGTCATAATCATCTACTATATCTACAGACTACAAGACCTAGAGAGACCTTATATGTACTAGATGAAAATAAAACACAAACAAATATATACAAAATATATAATTTACAAACTAATAACACATCATCCTCTAATTCAATACTTTTAGAATAATGTTTAAGTAACTCCTCAATTCTTATTCTGGTAGGTTATTTTTCTTTTGAGAAGTAAGTACGATAGAGGTCACCCGATGCTTTTGTTGAATTAATAGGGACTGAAACACCACGGTCCCCTATACCCAGTAACAAAGCAACATCTCATCTGGTGAACGCAACAGGTACACCTGAAACAATTAAAATATTTAGTTATCATCAAGAATATATGCTTCAAAATTTTCCCTTTGGGCCTGAAATGAATTCATTTCAGGCCCACGCTGGGCCTGAAAGGAATTCATTTCAGGCCTACCGAGGGCCTGAAGTGATTTTACTTCAGGCCCTTGGTAGGCCTGAAATAAAATCATTTCAGGCCTACCGAGGGCCTGAAGTAAAATCACTCCAGACCCTCGGTAGGCCTGAAATGATTTTATTTTAGGCCTACCGAGGGCCTTAAGTGAATTTCACCTGAAATGAAATCATTTAAATTGATCAAATATAAATCATTTAAGGCCATCTATATCCAAGTTTTATCTTACTATAGATATTGTTTACAATTCATAATTAAAACTATTACCTGAGAATTTAAAAACTTGCGAGATTGAATCCCAATTTCAAATATATTAACCAAAATTCCACGGATATGCTGCAATTCTTGTATGTCCAAGAACAAACTGAAGGGCGACTCTTTGATCTTCGCGATGTGTCGATCATTTAAAATTTCAAATGCTTGAAAAAAATGTTTAAAGTGTCCTAAAACACTGCACCAATGTAATTTTTGTCCAAAGTCATCTGAACCCTACAGTTTTTATACATTATAAATTTATTCAACAAAAATATGTTTAAACATTTTCACAAACTATGTTGTTCTTACCTAAGCCTATCGCTAACATATCTTGGTGGATAATGCCAAGGAAGAAGACGATGAACCACCCACAGACCTTTTTCCTTCCATTATCATAAAAATCAACCCTGCAGAAACCCTAACCCCTCCTTTGATAGTGCCGAGCAGTCTAGACTTCAACGTTAACACTTAAAGCCGCCTCAGGATCACACACTCACACTTTCGATACTTGCCTAGGTTTTGGTTGGGCGGAGGGATTGGAGGGATGACCTCGCGACTATAGCACAGCTAGGGCACGCACAATCTCCTCCACTTTCGACAATACCATTTACGTTGTTGCGTTGAGAGAGAATGGAGAAAATTTCGACTACCTGGCCATCTGAACCACAAAATATTAATTTACTGCTAAAGTGGTTCGGATGTCTCGAAAATGTGAATAGCAAAAGGTTTTTTATGGCGGGAGGGGTATAATAGGATGTTCACTTAAAGGGCTGCGCCCTTTGGTAAAATAGAAACCATGGTACGCGAATTGGTAATTTCCAATTCTTAGGTACGCCGTTTGGTAAATTGCCGAATAACCAACATAATATTATGTTGACTTCTAGAAAAACATAAATTTAAAATATTTTAATCATCACCCAAATATGATAGACAATATTGACCGACTATTATTTCTACTTATTCAAAACTTCAGACACCACCATTGATAATAGTTTTAATCAAAAGCTCTTTTTCTTCTCCAGGCATGCTAAAAAACACTTGGATTTGTCTATCTAACACATTGCTTTCATGACTTCCCCTAGAGTAAGATTGGGAATCTTTTGTTAAGAATTGGACCACCAAATAAGTAAATAAATTACTTGTATTACATCCACAATTAAGACATTATAATATTTTTTTGAATCACTCACAATTTTAAGAGAAAGAAAGAAAAGGAACAACTCACATTTTTGACTGACAAGTTGATATTTTATTTGATGAATGAAAAATTAAATATAGGGGAGAGTATTTATAGTACTCACCATGCAATCTATACTGTTCAATAAAAATAAATCCTCGTTATAAAAAAGTATCATTCTTATCCATTGAATGAGAGAAATACTCCTCACCGTACACATTTATTTTTATCTCTTACCAAGTTGTCATCCTTATTCATTAGATAATTCATATCCATAAATGGAAAAAATATTTTTGTCCATAAGATTTATCCTTATCCATTGATGGGTTGGGGTTGATCTTCAACACTCTCCCTCAACACTGACCCTTTGTACTATGCCAAGTTGATCACGAAGCCTTTTGAATTTGTTGGGGCTTTATTTTGTGAATCCACTTGCCAGAAATGGGTTTTACATCTCTTGATTTTGGTATGAGATCCCAAGTTTGATTTTGCTATAGTGCATCAATCTCTTCTTTCATAGTTGTCACCCACTCAAAACTTTGTGATGCTTCATTAAATGTCTCAGGCTCTATTGCTTCTTCAACTATAGCTACATTTGAAATATTCCCCACCATTAATGAGAGAAATACTCCCCACCATACATTTATTTTTATCTCTTACCAAGTCGTCATCCTTATCCATTAGGTAATTCATATCCATAAATGAGAAAAATATTCTTATCCATAAGATTTGTCCTTATCCATTGATGGGTTAGGGTTGATCTTCAACACTTTCCCTCAACACCAACCCTTTGTACTATTCCGAGTTGATCACGAAATCTTTTGAATTTGTTGGTGCTTTATTTTGTGAATCCACTTACCAGAAATGGGTTTCACATCTCTTGATTTTGGTATGAGATCCCAAGTTTGATTTTGCTATAGTGCATCAATCTCTTCTTTCATAGCTGTCACTCACTCAGAACTTTGTGATGCTTCTTTAAACGTCTTAGGCTCTATTGCTTCTTCAACTATGGCTGCATTTGCATATTTTGGATTTGTCCTTTGTGTTCTTGTTGACCTTCGGAGTTGAGATTGCGGAGTTAATTCTTCCATTTCATTAGGCCTATATTCTTCATTTGGTTGTTGATATATGCCAGTTTGTCAAGGACTCTGCGCCACTCTTTGCTCAATATCATTATTATTTGATCTTCTGATTCATCTAAACTTGATTGAAGTTGAACTATATGCTTCTTTATCTTTTGTTGCAATTAGTCTTCAAAGTCTTTAGATTATGGCAACACCTCCTTCTCTGAGGTCCACCAAGAAGATGCTTTATCGAACACTACATCTCTTGAGCTGTAACATCTTTCGATCGTTGGATCACAACATTTCCACCCCTTTCTTTGGCTATTGTATCCCACAAAGATACATCTAATATCTTTCTTGTCGAATTTACTTCATAAATGATCAGGAACAAATACATAACATACACAACCAAATACAGCTAACTGTAGGTTTTATGTTCTCTAATTTCTCAAAGGGTAAAACGAATTCTAACCTTGGTTGAGGAAGTTTGTTAATGATGAAAGCTGCAATCCTCATTGCTTCAGTCCAAAATCATCCAGGTATATTCTTGTCATGCAAACATAGTCCGACAAATTTATGCAAGATGTCGGTTCTTTCTTTCTGCTACACCATTTTGTTGTGGTGTGTTGGCACATGTATATTGATGGTATATTCGACTTTCTCTTAAGTGTTGAGAAAACTCTCTTGAGCTATATTCTTCCCCGTTGTCTGTGCGTAAGTAGCGTATCTTCTTTTCCAATTCTCCTTCGATTGACTGCTTGAACTCTTGGAAGATTGAAAGTGTATCAGATTTTTCTTTCATAAATAAAATCCATACATACCTTGAGAAGTCATTAATGAATGTCACTATGTACTACATACTATCAATTGATGGTTGCTTAATGGCCCGAATACATCAGAGTGAACTAATTCTAATGGTTTCTTTGCTTTAAAGTTTGACTCTCGATATAGTAATTAGTGTGCATTACCATACGAACATCCCGTACATACTGTGTATGTTCGTATCTCTAGTTGAGGAAGCCCCTTAAGCATCGACTTCTTCATCATCATGTTTAACTTGGATAGTTAACATGACCTAACCACATGTGCCATAGATCTGTTGTTTCACTTTTCCTTGTCTTGTCAATATATGCAGACTCTGCTGACATCACGTAGAGCGACTCTAATTGTTGCCCCGCCATTGTTGGTGTTTCTAAAATTTTGAAGTTTCGATATACCTTTACATTTTTAGGACTAAATAGAACATAATGACCTGATGATGTTAATTGAGCCAAAATAGCAAATTCTTTTTAATTCCTGGGACATGATAGACATCTTGAAGAGGCACTTGGTTAGAATTATATCGAGGCATAATTACTGTCTTACCAATATGAGCTATTGGTAACCTTGAGTTATCGGCTGTAACCACTATACGAGCTCCCTTGTATTTAGATAACTTTTGTAACTTTTCTTTGTCACCCGTCATGTAATTTGTAATCAATCTATTATGACATTATTATGAAAGCTAATTCCTTTTCCTCTGTAGCCATCAAAGCTTCAGCTTCCTAGGCATATTCACAATTCTCCTTAGAACATGAAGTAACAGTATTACTTTGAACAAGTTTTTTCTTGGACCAACAATCTTTTGCCATGTGGCCCACCTTTCACAATTGTAGCACTCCCAACAAACTTTCTACGATCACTAAAATTCTTTGGGACTCCCCCTGGATGAGAGCCTCCATTTCCGTGATAACTTTTTAACTTGTCACCATCTTTTTTTGATCTACCACTAGTGTGTCGCTTGAAGTTGTCATTACTTTTGTTGGTGTAGAGCGCTTCCTCCTCACCTTTTAGTGAGAATCCTCCCATTTGCTTAGCCATAGCTTCTTGACCTGTAAGTAAATTTTCATATTCAAGAAGAGATGGTTGTGTTGGCCATCTTTGTATAACAGCAACAAACCCTCGAAATTCTAGTCTCAAAGCATAGATAATTATTCTCTTTATCCTTGTTTCTCCAATAGGAGTTTTTGGATATAACTCTGAAATTTCACGACATATCAACTTCACCTTGTGGAAGTATTGGGCAATTGTCTTGTGACGTTGCGCTATTGACAACAACTTGTTTTTCAGAAGTTGCAGTCTTGCATCATTCTTCTTTGAAAAAAGTGTAGCAAAAATATCCCACACTTCCTTTAGTGTTTTGATATCTCGGATGTGCTCCAACATTTTTTTTAAAATTGTGATCTTCAAAGCAAACATTGATTTACCTATCTTAACCTTCCATTTTCGCAAGATGTCATTGGCATCTTCTGCCGACTACGTAGCTTCACTACCACCGACAATCTAGCAAAGATCTTGACCTTGTAGGTAAGACTCTATATATGTTATCCACGTGCTGTAGTTTTTGTTGTTGAGCTTCTTTATTCCTCCTACTACTTGAAGGTCACCCATCGTATCGAAAAGGCTTTAATTATACCAAATAAGTTTGATTAACAACTTTGTAAAGTATAAAACTCCTCATAATTCAAGATAGTTCCACCAAGAACAATCCTGATTGGCTTAGCTTTGATACCAATTGTTGAGAATTAGACCATCAAACAAGTAAATAAATTACTTATAGTACACCCACAATAAAGGCATTACAATACTTTTGTGGATCACTCACAATTTTAAGACAAAAAAGAAAAAGGAACAACTCACAGTTGATATTTTATTTGATGAATGAAAAACTAAATACAGGGGAGAGTATTTATAGTACTCACCATGCAGTGTACACCGTTCAATAAAAATAAATCCTAGACATAGAAAAGTCTCATTCTTATCCATTGAATGAGAGAAATACTCTCTACCACACATTTATTTCTATCTCTTACCAAGTCAGTCGTCATCCTTATTCATTAGATAATTTATATTCATAAGATGAAAAAAAAATATTTCTATCTATACCATTGATGGGTTAGGATGGGTCTTCACCATCTTTCTTATCTCGGGTTTAATTTTTTTATCTTTTTTTGAAATTTATGCATCAACTCCAATCGTTGTTGCAAAAAATTGACTTACTTTACTAATTTCACTTCCAATAATGGAAGCTGCATCTTTAATATCTGTCACGATAATTATATTATCATTGCTTTTCTCTCTTTTTCTCTTCTTCTGTGGACTCCTTCACTTTTGGAGATTGCAAGGGAGAAAATGAATGATGAGGATCCAAATCTTCTGCATTTATTCCTGTTGCTCGATCTTTCCTAAAATAATAATTAGATCGTCCAAAAAAAGGAAATGACTTGTTTTGGCAAACTGAATGAGAAGGATGACTCTGCAAAAAATAAATAAATAAATAAATTATATTATTGTTACAAAATAATCAACAATATTCAATATTAGAAAATATAATCAATTAACTATGCAAACCTGAATATATGATTCCCACATGGTTTTTTTTTTTTTTTTGCAGTAATACATTTTTTTATTGGATCAAAACCAAAGCCACTTGTATTGGGGTCATTCAACATGTGATACACGATATGGAAATCTCTTTTGACGATTTTAATTCTTGATCCAACATGTGGTTTGGCCTTCAAATCTGAGTTTGGTAGAAATACTTGCATCTTCTCCTCAACATAATTCAGGTACCTAGGTTTAAACTCATTTTCCGCTTTATATGCTCTAAGATTTACCACGTCAAACCTCAATAAATGACATGACACTTTACGTGCAGCGATTTCCGATGTATTCGCCGTACCCTCCAAGGTATAGTTTGATTCGGGGCAGTGATCGGAGACAGCCGATGATGTTCAGACTCCATGCATTAATGCCGCCAATCCCCCTACTTATAGGGCGGGGATTCTTCATAAGCAGTTAATGCGCGGCTGGTGCCATGACTCCATGCGTTTTTTCGACTGACGCGCCATTAATGTGCCTAGGAACTAGCGACTCTTAATGAGGTCAATCAAGGAGATTGCGAATAAAACGGAGGGGACGGTTCGAGAGTCCCCCCTGCGCCCTAGCGAGCAGGAGCTAGCAACGAGACTTCGCCGATCAAAATTCCTCGTGCAGGAATATGACCCCTAGTACCCGCCTCGAAGACGGTTGTCCGGTGGAGCCCACGTGCAAAGACAACGAGCACATCATGCTAGAGTTCGCATGCAAAGAGAAAAGATAGACAACATTTTTTCCGGAAGCAGGCCGCTCGAGGCCTCAAGCTGAGACCCATGCACAGATCGAAGCGCGTTTACCTTCTTGGGCCATTGCTGGGAGGTCAGAGGTTTCCTTTCTTTAGCCCGCCGAGGGCCCCGTGAAAGCCCTGCTGTAAACGCTCCATTACTTGGTCGGCTACGATGTCGCGAAACTCCTCCGAGCCAAGGAACTTCTCCTTGAAGCCCCTCTCTGCCTCTCGAGCAACAGAAGCCTGAGCAGCCTCAACGGACTACCTTAGCCACCTTAACTCAGCAGACATATCCTCTTGCTCCAGTAGGGTTTCCTTGAGCTGCTCAGATGCCGCCCGGGCATCCGCCCTGGCTTGGGCTACGTCATCCTCTAGGGCAAAGGCACGGTCCATGGCCAGTAGAAGCTGGGACTCCATTTGGCTCTGAAGCTCCTTCTCTCGTACTTGAAGTTGATCTCTCTCTTGCGTCACCCGAAGGAGATCATGAGTGACCGACACGGCCTTCTTGGAGGCTAGACGTTCCCGGTGTCGGGAATTCTTGAGGGCTTGCTCGGTATCCTCCAAAAGCTTCCTCAACTGCCCGACCTCCTCGCGGAGAGCCCTGTTGTGGCTGGCCTATTGCACCCCGGACCAATGATCGAGACTCGTTGCGGCCTCCGCCTTTAGGGCTCACTGGAGCAAGGCCTCTGCTTGGGGTCCGGAACACAAGTCCCGACCAATCACCAGGTAGTCCTCAACAGCCTGACAGCGCATCAAAAGATTAGCGGCCGCACCAACAGACAGGCAAATAATATAATAATTCGCACTTGCAGAAGGGTTTTCCGAAGACTAGCTAGTGGTCCAGCCGAAGCCCGCACGACCACCTCAGCTGGAGGACAGGGTACGTCACCCTGCTCTTCGAGCGGCGGAGAGGACGGACGAACTAAAGGATGTTGAAGGACAGGAGCCCCAGCAATTGAGTTGGGAGAATAGGAGCTCCTCTCGTCGGGACATGAGACCCCCTCTGGCACTGCTCGAGCGGGGGAAGTCTCCCACGGGAGCACCCTGGAGGGGGACCGTCTGGAGGCCTCTAACACTGCATCCAACCTCTCCCTTAGTCGATTCAGTTTCATACGAAATTGAATATTGGATGCCTCCTTACCCGTCGGAGAGACAGCGGAGGCGATGAAGTGGGTAGGGGCCCTCTCGGGGAGGGAAGCAGGCGGAGCTAGGGGTGTGCATTCGGTCAAACCTGAACCGACCGAACCGAATAAACTGAAAACCGAATTAACCGATTTTTTTTGAACCAACCGAACCGACCGAATTTTCTACCAAAATCGAACTTACCGAACTGATTTTTTTTTGGTTAATTCGGTTTTTGACCGAATTAACCGAAATTTTAAATTTAATTTGATTTTTAATTAAAATTACCAGATTTTATTTAATTAATTATATTTTTAAATAAAAAATAATTAAATTAATATATTTATTCGGTTTAACCAAATTACAAAAATCAAAACCGAAATCGAACCGATTTAACCGAAAAATCGAACCGAAATTTAAAAAAAAACCGAAAATCGAATTAACCGAACCGAATTTCAAAATTCGGTCGGTTCGGTTCTGTTAATTTGGTTTTTCTGAATTTTTGCTCACCCCTAGGCGGAGCTGAAGTGGGCGAGGCTACCTCGGCAATCAGAATCGCCTCCTCAGGTACTGGGGGCAGAGAAGAAGAGCGGGCGGGACATCACCTTTTCCATGAAGGGCCCAAGCCCTTGGGGAGCCGGCGTTTCTGTCGTCCGATTGGCTGGGCGGCTATCGGGGAAGTGCGGGAAGCCGACTGGGCGCCCCCTCATCAGGGTTGCGCAAAGTAATGTCACTCACGGATAGGGAATCGACTCCCGAAGCAACCTGCGATGCTAGGGGCGCTGACTTTTCAGCCGGGGGGGGGGGGGGGATATAACAGTAACATTGACCCCATCGGCGGAGGCAACCTAGAAGTTGAAGCAAAGGGCCTCTCGGCGGACTTGGTAGAGGCGGAAGGAAGATCAGGAACAATTGGAGGGGGATTCAAGGCCGCCTTGTTGGCCTCCTCCCACCTGATGAACCGACTCATCGCTCTGGCATACATTACTTCCTTTGCAGAAGCCAAATAGAAAGGGCATCAGTCAGAACCAATGGGCGCTGAAGACAAAGGCGAGCATACCTAGGGAGGAACTAATCCGCGTTACTTTAGGGCTAAGGCCCGCCCGGTACATGAGCTCTTCGCTTTGAACTAGCCCCTGGCCGCTGAACTCCATACTCGAGAGCACCTCTCTAGCGCGATGATACTGTTGGATCGAGAGAAAGATAGAGGGAGGTGAATATCGTAAAACGTTCGGATTAGAGTTAGAGAAATTACACAGCGGAAGAAATAAACAATCAACGCGAACACAAGATCTTTTACTTGGTTCGGAGTCGCGGTCGGCTCCTACTCCAAGGCCCATGGTCGTTGACCGTTTACTGCGGGCAATTCTATATGTGCGCAAAACCAGTTTACAAGATGTATTACAAAATTAGTACAGTAAACTAAAAGTAGCTCTTCGTTACCGACGTCCGGTGTAGATTATGTTTTTGGAGCAGAGGGACGTCGTCGACGCTTGTATCTCGAGTCGGGAGGTTTCCGGAGCAGAGCGCGGGAGTAGAAGAGCGTGAATGCGTTGAAAGAATTTGTTGTTCGAAGCCTTGGGGTCGAGGGCCTTTTTATAGCCCTTGGGGGCGCCCGGAACGTCGGGCCCCCCACGTGTCAACTGATCCGAGTTCCTCTCGGTCAGCTCTGATCCCTTCAATCTCGGGATCAGATCTTGACGGGGGCGCCCGGGACGCTGGGGGCGCCCGGGTTGACCGGGTTGACTCTTATCCGTTGGCTTCTCGCTGGCTTCTGCTTCGTTAGTTTGAGCTGGGGGCGCCTGGACCATCCGGGGCGCCCGGGAGAATGGGGGCGCCCAGGAGCACGGGGGCGCTCCGCCCATGAGCTGTCGAAGCATTCACTTGCTCTACTTCTTTTGTGTTCACCTTGGGGGCGCCCGGGACACTCCGGGCGCCCTACTCAGCTTCTGCCTCACTCCTTTGAGGCTCTCTGAGCTGCAGACACTCGTTCCTTCGATCCTACATCCAGGGTTAGTCCAAAATAACACAGAGCAAAATGTTAGTTTTATATAGCCTTAGCTGTCTTGGTTCTGACTTTGGGTCTCCAAAATGGAGCCCTAGGTCGAACCGATGCCTACTGTTCCCTTGACGGGGAACGCATCCTCACCTACTCCTCTCAGGAGAATTTACCTGTTGCCAACCGGCTCCTCCGGTTGGACTTTTGCCCAGCAGTCCTTCGCCAGGTCTTCAGTACCAAGCAGTCCTTCGCCTGGTGCCCAGCAGTCCTTCGCCAGGTCTTCGGTTCCAAGCAGTCTTCGCCTGGTGCCTAGCAGTCCTTCGCTAGGTCTTTGTCTCCTAGCAGCCCTTCGCCTGGTGCCTAGCAGTCCTTCGCTAGGTCTTTGTATCCTGGCATTCCTTCGCCAGGTGCCTAGCAGTCCTTCGCTAGGGCTTTCTATCCTGGCATTCCTTCGCCAGGTGCCTAGCAGTCCTTCGCTAGGACTTGGTATCCTAGCATTTCTTCGCCAGGTGCCTAGCAGTCCTTCGCTAGGACTTTTCCTGCACACTTGAGTAACATGTTAGATAAACACTATACCTTAACTTTTGAACCCTTTTTGCCATTATCAAAACACAGGTTCGACTTGGGTGCTTTCTGCACCAACAATCTCCCCCTTTTTGATTTATGGCAACCCTGGTTCAAAAAGTTAAGTTAATCAGAACCAAACGAAATTTTGTTTCCTCCCCTGGAAGGAATCTCCCCCTAGATTTTTCAAAAGTTCGTGGGTTTTTGAAAATAAATTCTAAGTCTAAAGATGGATTTTTTTTGCTTAGAATAATTTTCAACAGAAACTTTTTATATTTCCAAAAAATAATTTTGGTTGTGCACTTTGGAAGATTTATACTTGTAGGAAAATTTAAGTTTAAATACTTAGACAAATTTGAAAACTTAAGTTTAAGTATTTAGGAAGTTTTGAAAATTTAAGTTTAAGTACTTAGGAAATTTGAAAACTTGAGTTTAAGTACTTAGTAAATTTGAAAACTTAAGTTTAAGTACTTAGGAAATTTGAAAACTTAAGTTTATGTACTTAGGAAATTTGAAAACTTAAGTTTAAGTAAGAAGTACTTTTGATAATGAATTAAGTACTTTTTGAATGAAGGATAGAGTTTGAATTTTTGGATTTAGAAGAAAAAAAGTTTTAAAATCTCTCCTTTCCTATCTCTCCCCCATTGCCATATATCAAAAACAAAGAAATATAGCAGAAAAAGGATAATTAAAGTGCATAAAAGCAAGTAATAAATTGCATAATTTGCTGTACTGAATCAATTCAGGATATGAACTAAACCAAATCAATTTCGATTTTCTCTTTTAGGGTCCTGTCTAACCCAATTAGCTACTTACTAACTGCTATTAAACAGTAGTTTTCACTAGGGTTAGTCAAGTTAAGTGTTCTGTTCAAGTTAGATTTTCTAAACTTGACACTTAACTTGATTACTGTGTAAGTTGTATTTAGTGCCCCAATTACTGCAGATGCACTGACTTATAGCATCTTGAATTAAGGCAGAGACCTAAGCATCTCAACCCATTCTAGGTTATCAATCAAAAGTACCCTAAGGTGCTTGTGAGATGTTGGCTTCTAAATCTATAGGTGCATGCAGTTCTAGGGTTAGGGCCTAGGCTAAGTCCATTTACGAAAAAGTCCTAGTTTTTGAAGGGGGTAGTTTTTAAAATAAAACTAAGTCGAAAAAATTTATTTAAAACTTTTCAAAACTAAGTAAAAGCTGATTTTGAAAGCATTTTAAAAACTACTTTTTGAAAACTGATTTTGAAATGAGTAAAGTAGTAAACTAGACCTATTCTACCAAGCATAATCTTAACTGCCTTCTTAGTGAGCTGAACTCAGACTCAGGTAGGGGTTTGGTGAATATGTCAGCTAAGTTAGATTTAGAGTCTACATGCTTAAGGACTATCTCACCCCTGGCTACATGATCTCTTACAAAGTGGTGTTTAACTTCTATGTGTTTAGTTCTGGAATGTTGGATTGGGTTTTTAGTTAGATTAATTGAGCTTATATTGTCAATGAATACCTGAGTTTGGGTGTAGTTGAGCTGGAAGTCCTTAAGAGTGTGCATCATCCATAAGAGTTGTGCTACACATTCTCCTAAGGCAACATATTCAGCTTCAGTTGTGGATAGAGCTACACAGTGTTGTTTTCTGCTGCACCAACTTACTAGACTATTTCCTAACAGTTGACAGCTTCCACTTGTGCTCTTTCTATCTAATTTGCAACCAGCATAGTCAGAATCCGAGTATCCTGACAAATCAAAGGTTGAGGTCCTGGGATACCAAATCCCTACATTTAGGGTGCCTTTAACATATCTTAGTATTCTTTTTAGGGCTGCTAAGTGCGTTCCTTAGCACAGGTTTGGTATCTAACACACATCCCTACAGCAGAAAGAATATCAGGTCTGTTGGCTGTAAGGTACAGTGGATTTCCTATCATACTTCTATAGAGTTTAAGGTCTACTGGTTTACCATCAGGGTCACTATCTATTTTTATATTAGTGGCTATGGAGGTACTTATGCTTTTAGAGTTATCCATTTTAAATTTCTTTATTAACTCTTTAGCATATTTGGATTGATGGACATAGTTTCCATCCCTAGTTTGTTTAATTTGTAATCCTAGAAAAAAATTGAGCTCACCAACTAAGCTCATTTCAAATTCATTTTCCATTATTTTAACAAATTCTTTTAGAAAGTTTGAGTTGGTGGACCCAAAGATTATTTCATCTACGTAGATTTGGCAATAAATATATCTTTTCCTAAGGACTTAATAAATAGGGTTGAGTCAATTTGACCTTGTTTAAATTCTTTAGAAGTTAGGTAGGTTGACAGACGTTCATACCAGGCCCTAGGTGCTTGTTTTAGTCCATAAAGTGCTTTAGTAAGTTTGTAAACATGGTCAGGTCTTTCTAAGTCTTCAAACCCAGGGGGTTGTCCTACATAAACTTCTTCTTTAATGAATCCATTTAGAAAGGCTGACTTTACATCCATTTGATATAGCTTAAATCCTTTATGGAATGCAAAGGCTAATAACATCCTAATTGACTCAAGTCTAGCTACTGGGGCATATGTTTCGTTGTAATCTAACCCTTCTACTTGGCTGAATCCCTTTGCTACTAAGCGGGCTTTGTTTCTGACTATTTCTCCTTGATCATTTAGCTTATTCCTAAAAACCCACTTAGTGTCAATGACGGATTTGCCCTCAGGTTTAGGTACTAATTCCCAGACTTGGTTTTTTTCGAATTGGGCTAGCTCTTCTTGCATAGCTATGATCCAATCAGGATCAGGTAGGGCTTCCTCTATAGTCTTAGGTTCTATTTTTGAAATCATTGCTATTTGACTAAGGTTTCTATAGGAAGATCTAGTCCTGACTCCTAGAGTTGGATCACCCACAATTTGATCGGTTGGGTGACTGAGTCTGGGTTTCTTGGTTTTTCTAGAACTTGGTTCAGCCTCAGGTCCAGCTGGTTGGTTTGGTTCAATATTTGATTCAATTCTTTGAGCTGGTTCAATTATTGGTTCAATAATTGGTTCATTTGACTCAGTAGTTGGTTCAATAGTTAGTTCGTTCATGGGTTCAATTAAGGATTCACCAACTTGTTGATTATCTTCTTGATCAGTGTTTGATGAAGTTAGATTTGGATTTGAGTTAATTTCTTCATCAAATATTAGGTTGGTTGTTTCTTCGATTTTCTTGGTTTGGTTGTTGTAAACCCTATAGGCTCTACTTGTTGTTGAGTATCCTAGGAAGATGCCTGGGGTTGACTTAGACTGGAATTTTCCTAAGTAGTCTTTGGTGTTTAGGATATGAACTTTGCATCCAAAGACCCTTAGGTAGTGTAGATTTGGAAGTCTATGGTAATATAGTTCATAGGGTGTTTTGTTGTGTCGCTTGTTAATCAGGACCCTATTTTGGATGTAGCAAGCCGTACTAATTGCTTCTGCCCAATATTGGTTGGCTAAGTTAAATTCATTAAGCATAGCCCTAGCGGCTTCCTGTAGAGTTCTATTTTTTCTTTCGACTATCCCATTTTGTTGGGGGGTTCTAGGACACGAAAATTCATGTATGTATCCATTTACCTTACAGAATTCCTCGAACCGTTGATTTTCAAACTCTCCCCCGTGGTCACTCCTAAGTCTTTTGATTTTAGTATCGTTTTGATTTTCAATTAACTTACAGAATTCATTAAATAGGTTTAGGGTTTCATTTTTGGTCTTTAGAAACCTAACCCAGGTAAACCTTAAGTAATCATCAACTATTACTAAGCAGTACCGGTTTCCGCTTAGTGACTTGGCTCCATGTGAATCAAATAGGTCAAGGTGCAGAAGCTCAAGTGTGGTTTGAGTTAGATCAGATTGAATTAGTTTGTGATTAGATCTGGTTTGTTTACCTTGATTGCATGATTCACATATCAAGTTTTCATGATTTTTAATTTTGGGAATACCTTTAATTAGGCCAAGTTGGGTGATTTTTGAAATAATTCTTAGGTTAGTGTGACCTAGTCTCCTATGCTAGAGGTTTGATTGTTCTAACTGAGTTAATATGCATTTAGGTACTAGGGGAAGGTTTATAGTGTAAACATTATTTTTCCTAGTGCCCTTAAGCATGATTTCTGAGTCTTGCAAGTTTCTAATCAGGCAGTTAGAATTGTTAAAGGTAACTATATAACCAGAATCACATAACTGACTTATGCTAAGTAGGTTAAATTTGAAATTTTCAACCAAAAGGACTTTCTTAATAACAAAGTCAGATTTAAGTTCAATATTACCTGACCCAATTACCTTGAGTGTAGCATTGTTGCCAAATGCCACTGAGCCTAGGTTCTTGAACTTGAGTTTGGTGAATTTCAATTTGTCTCCAGTCATGTGTCTGGAGCAACCGCTATCCAACATTCATTGGTCCAAATCTTTATGTTCCTACACATAAAGAGTTTTGTTGATTTGGATCCAATTAGAGTCAGGAATAGCCTAAATTGATTTTCACAGCCTAGTCTGTCTCACCCAAGTCTAGGGTTATCAATCACGTTAGCCTTACAGGTTTTGTGAGACAGGTTTTGGTGGGTAAAGTTATTTTGAAAATTTATTTTGAAAAACTTGAATTAAATTTGAAAACAATTAAATTTATTTTGAAAAGAATGTTTGAATCTATAACTAACTGAAAATTTGTGTTAGATTCGAATTTGACAAAGAATAATTTGAATTTGAATTTCAAAAATTGGCTTCCAGGTCTTGGCGAGGCACTAGGCCTTCTTTGGCCGTAGCCTCATTGGATCATCAACCCTTTCCTTGACAAAGCCTTTTAATGAAATTTCATTTTCAGAATTATTTTTTGAAAAATTCTAGTCTAACTAGTTTCGGTCTTGGATCGGTAGCTTCGGCTAGTTTCACCAGTCTAAAGAGACCAAGTAGAGCATACTTGACCTTATTAGAATTGGCTTCCCTAACGTACTATCATCTCACCTCCACCCAATACTATGTTGTCAAATTTCAGTTAAGTTAGTTCAGTCCTTAAACTAACCATTCCTAAATCTAAGCATGGTAAATTGCGGGAATTAAGTAAACAATCAACCAAGCAAATTGAAAGCAACAATTTTATCTACCAATAAATATTGTTTTCAATTTGGCTCCCCCTGGACTAAAGCCACAATAATGGTTTGGCAAGATGTGAATCTTGTCCTTGGGGATCCAATATTGATTTGATCCAGTTAGTTTGTTCATGCATAGTTTGGGTACCCATGCCTGAACTTTAGGTCTGGACTGGTTCAGTACAGCAAAGTAGGATCTTTGTCTAGATTTGGTTCTATAGCCTAGTCCGGATCGATTTAGAACTGATTTCTGTTTTTCAAGAATCATCTCAAGACCCTTGGAACCAGAAGTGAATCGTTCTAAAGCTGATCTAAGATCCTTGACTTGAGTTTTCAGGGAGGAGTTCTCTTTCTCAAGTTTTTCAATTTGAGTAGAGGTTCCTTCTTGAACCTTCTCAGTTAAGGGTCTAGAGTCAGCTCCCTCTTTCAGGAGTTTTACTTCCTGTCAGAGGGATTCAACTCAGAGTTTAGCTTTCGCCAAATCTCGAGAAAGATAAGAGATTAACTCATTTAACTGACTTCTAGTAAAACCACTTACCTTGATTTCGCCGTCTTCTGAAAATGTCAGTCTGCCGTCGTCCTGTTCCGATTCTGACTCGGTCTCGATTTCTTCTGAGGTGGTTAGTGCGAGCAGGTTCGACTGCGAGACCTCTTCTTCTTCTTCGGAGGAGGACTCATCCTACGTTGCCTGAAGTGCCTTTTTCCTTCTATTTTTCTTGGTCTCCTTTAGGTTCGGACACTCTGTCTTGTAGTGACCCTTTTTCTTGCATTCATAGCAGGTCACGTTTGGTTTGTTTTTGTCGTTTGCAGGTTCAGCTGGTTCATCCTTTCTTCGGCTGACTTTCCGTCTGTTGGTTTGGTTCTTCAATTCCTTGTAGTAGTTCCGGGTCAGTCGGACCAGCTTAGGTCGATCTCCTTCTTCATCTTCTGAGTCTGAGTCTGAGTTAGACTCGGTTGCAGGTTGAGGCTTCTTCTTGGTTGTCCTTCCAGTTTTACCTGCAACAAAGACAATACCTTTCTCGGCCAGATTGCAGTTAGTCTGTTCATGTAATTCTAATTCAAAGAACAATTCATCTAATTTAATTTTTGAAAGGTTCCTTGAAACCTTGTATGCATCTACCATAGATGCCCACAA
Organism: Boesenbergia rotunda; assembly: GCA_024364735.1. Lineage (NCBI taxonomy): Eukaryota > Viridiplantae > Streptophyta > Magnoliopsida > Zingiberales > Zingiberaceae > Boesenbergia > Boesenbergia rotunda. Next base: position 149,310 of record JAGFNQ010000253.1, on the reverse strand, counting down.
GGTGTTTCTCGGGAAAGCATTTAAAGCGTACCTTATCAAGTCGCAGTTTTCTACCTTGTGACCGATGGTGTGTAGTCCGTTCATTAATTCCTGAATTCGGGCGTGAAGCTGAGCTGCTGTTTCATTGTCGTTCATTTTGATCGTGTACAGCTTGTTCAGGAGGAGATCTCTCTTGCTGATTCGAGTGTCTAAAGTTCCTTCGTGCAGCTCGATCAGTTTCCCCCACAGCTCCTTGGCACTGTTGAATGGACCCACCCGGTTTAGCTCCTCTTTTGTTAAGCCGCATTGGAGGGTCTGGGTCGCCTTTGCATCAGCTTCAATCTTCCGTTTCAGAGCGGTGTCCCACTTTGTGTAGGTCTGAGGTACTCCTTCAGCATTCATTGGAATCTCCAGTCCGGACTGGATGATTATCCACATGTCCACCTGAGTTTTCAGATGGACCTCTATTCTGCTCTTCCAGTAGGAGAAGTCTTCCCCACTGAAGAGAGGTGGTCTTGCGGTGCTGAAGTCTTCTTGCATGGCCATTTTATCTGAAAAGTAAACTAAAAGGAAAAAAATATCCCAAGACTTGGTCTTGGATTAGTAGTGCGGGATAAGAGAAATGATTATCGAGGGTGTTGCACCAACCTCGATTAGCGAGAAAATTTCGAATAAAAAAAATAAAAAATTTCGTAAAAATCCGAAAAATTCTCAAATTGGTGGTTGCACCAAATTTGAGCTTCCCCGCTCTGATACCACTTGTTGGATCGAGAGAAACGATAGAGGGGGGTGAATATCGTAAAACGTTCGGATTAGAGTTAGAGAAATTACGCAGCGGAAGAAATAAACAACAACGCAACACAAGATTTTTACTTGGTTCGGAGTCGCGGTCGGCTCCTACTCCAAGGCCCACGGTCGTTGACCGTTTACTGCGGGCAATTCTATATGTGCGCAAAACCAGTTTACAAGATGTATTACAAAATTAGTACAGTAAACTAAAAGTAGCTCTTCGTTACCGACGTCCGGTGTAGATTTATTTTTGGAGCAGAGGGACGTCGTCGGCGCTTGTATCTCGA
>JAGFNQ010000253.1:0-131329 GCA_024364735.1 Boesenbergia rotunda | reverse complement strand
GATTTTCTTGGTTTGGTTGTTGTAAACCCTATAGGCTCTACTTGTTGTTGAGTATCCTAGGAAGATGCCTGGGGTTGACTTAGACTGGAATTTTCCTAAGTAGTCTTTGGTGTTTAGGATATGGACTTTGCATCCAAAGACCCTTAGGTAGTGTAGATTTGGAAGTCTATGGTAATATAGTTCATAGGGTGTTTTTGTTGTGTCGCTTGTTAATCAGGACCCTATTTTGGATGTAGCAAGCCGTACTAATTGCTTCTGCCCAATATTGGTTGGCTAAGTTAAATTCATTGAGCATAGCCCTAGCGGCTTCCTGTAGAGTTCTATTTTTTCTTTCGACTATCCCATTTTGTTGGGGGGTTCTAGGACAAAAAAAATTCATGTATGTATCCATTTACCTTACAGAATTCCTCGAACCGTTGATTTTCAAACTCTCCCCCCGTGGTCACTCCTAAGTCTTTTGATTTAGTATCGTTTTGATTTTCAATAACTTACAGAATTCATTAAATAGGTTTAGGGTTTCATTTTGGTCTTTAGAAACCTAACCCAGGTAAACCTTGAGTAATCATCAACTATTACTAAGCAGTACCGGTTTCCGCTTAGTGACTTGGCTCCATGTGAATCAAATAGGTCAAGGTGCAGAAGCTCAAGTGTGGTTTGAGTTAGATTCAGATTGAATTAGTTTTGTGATTAGATCTGGTTTGTTTACCTTGATTGCATGATTCACATATTAAGTTTTCATGATTTTTAATTTTGGGAATACCTTTAATTAGGCCAATTGGGTGATTTTTGAAATAATTCTTAGGTTAGTGTGACCTAGTCTCCTATGCCAGAGGTTTGATTGTTCTAACTGAGTTAACATGCATTTAGGTACTAGGGAAGGTTTATAGTGTAAACATTATTTTTTCCTAGTGCCCTTAAGCATGATTTCTGAGTCTTGCAAGTTTCTAATCAGGCAGTTAGAATTGTAAAGGTAACTATATAACCAGAATCACATAACTGACTTATGCTAAGTAGGTTAAATTTGAAATTTTCAACCAAAAGGACTTTCTTAATAACAAAGTCAGATTTAAGTTCAATATTACCTGACCCAATTACCTTGAGTGTAGCATTGTTGCCAAATGCCACTGAGCCTAGGTTCTTGAACTTGAGTTTGGTGAATTTCAATTTGTCTCCAGTCATGTGTCTGGAGCAACCGCTATCCAACATTCATTGGTCCAAATCTTTATGTTCCTACACATAAAGAGTTTTGTTGATTTGGATCCAATTAGAGTCAGGAATAGCCTAAATTGATTTTCACAGCCTAGTCTGTCTCACCCAAGTCTAGGGTTATCAATCACGTTAGCCTTACAGGTTTTGTGAGACAGGTTTTGGTGGGTAAAGTTATTTTGAAAATTTATTTTGAAAAACTTGAATTAAATTTGAAAACAATTAAATTTATTTTGAAAAGAATGTTTGAATCTATAACTAACTGAAAATTTGTGTTAGATTCGAATTTGACAAAGAATAATTTGAATTTGAATTTCAAAAATTGGCTTCCAGGTCTTGGCGAGGCACTAGGCCTTCTTTGGCCGTAGCCTCATTGGATCATCAACCCTTTCCTTGACAAAGCCTTTTAATGAAATTTCATTTTCAGAATTATTTTTTGAAAAATTCTAGTCTAACTAGTTTCGGTCTTGGATCGGTAGCTTCGGCTAGTTTCACCAGTCTAAAGAGACCAAGTAGAGCATACTTGACCTTATTAGAATTGGCTTCCCTAACGTACTATCATCTCACCTCCACCCAATACTATGTTGTCAAATTTCAGTTAAGTTAGTTCAGTCCTTAAACTAACCATTCCTAAATCTAAGCATGGTAAATTGCGGGAATTAAGTAAACAATCAACCAAGCAAATTGAAAGCAACAATTTTATCTACCAATAAATATTGTTTTCAATTTGGCTCCCCCTGGACTAAAGCCACAATAATGGTTTGGCAAGATGTGAATCTTGTCCTTGGGGATCCAATATTGATTTGATCCAGTTTGTTTGTTCAGGCATAGTTTGGGTACCCATGCCTGAACTTTAGGTCTGGACTGGTTCAGTACAGCAAAGTAGGATCTTTGTCTAGATTTGGTTCTATAGCCTAGTCCGGATCGATTTAGAACTGATTTCTGTTTTCCAAGAATCATGTCAAGACCCTTGGAACCAGAAGTGAATCGTTCTAAAGCTGATCTAAGATCCTTGACTTGAGTTTTCAGGGAGGAGTTCTCTTTCTCAAGTTTTTCAATTTGAGTAGAGGTTCCTTCTTGAACCTTCTCAGTTAAGGGTCTAGAGTCAGCTCCCTCTTTCAGGAGTTTTACTTCCTGTCAGAGGGATTCAACTCAGAGTTTAGCTTTCGCCAAATCTCGAGAAAGATAAGAGATTAACTCATTTAACTGACTTCTAGTAAAACCACTTACCTTGATTTTGCCGTCTTCTGAAAATGTCAGTCTGCCGTCATCCTGTTCCGATTCTGACTCGGTCTCGATTTCTTCTGAGGTGGTTAGTGCGAGCAGGTTCGACTGCGAGACCTCTTCTTCTTCTTCGGAGGAGGACTCGTCCTACGTTGCCTGAAGTGCCTTTTTCCTTCTATTTTTCTTGGTCTCCTTTAGGTTCGGACACTCTGTCTTGTAGTGACCCTTTTTCTTGCATTCATAGCAGGTCACGTTTGGTTTGTTTTTGTCGTTTGTGGGTTCAGCTGGTTCATCCTTTCTTCGGCTGGTTTTCCGTCTGTTGGTTTGGTTCTTCAATTCCTTATAGTAGTTCCGGGTCAGTCGGACCAGCTTAGGTCGATCTCCTTCTTCATCTTCTGAGTCTGAGTCTGAGTTAGACTCGGTTGCAGGTTGAGGCTTCTTCTTGGTTGTCCTTCCAGTTTTACCTGCAACAAAGACAATACCTTTCTCGGCCAGATTGCAGTTAGTCTGTTCATGTAATTCTAATTCAGAGAACAATTCATCTAATTTAATTTTTGAAAGGTCCTTTGAAACCTTGTATGCATCTACCATAGATGCCCACAAGGTGTTTCTCGGGAAAGCATTTAAAGCGTACCTTATCAAGTCGCAGTTTTCTACCTTGTGACCGATGGTGTGTAGTCCGTTCATTAATTCCTGAATTCGGGCGTGAAGCTGAGCTGCTGTTTCGTTGTCGTTCATTTTGATCGTGTACAGCTTGTTCAGGAGGAGATCTCTCTTGCTGATTCGAGTGTCTGAAGTTCCTTCGTGCAGCTCGATCAGTTTCCCCCACAGCTCCTTGGCACTGTTGAATGGACCCACCCGGTTTAGCTCCTCTTTTGTTAAGCCGCATTGGAGGGTCTGGGTCGCCTTTGCATCAGCTTCAATCTTCCGTTTCAGAGTGGTGTCCCACTCTGTGTAGGTCTGAGGTACTCCTTCAGCATTCATTGGAATCTCCAGTCCGGACTGGATGATTATCCACATGTCCACCTGAGTTTTCAGATGGACCTCTATTCTGCTCTTCCAGTAGGAGAAGTCTTCCCCACTGAAGAGAGGTGGTCTTGCGGTGCTGAAGCCTTCTTGCATGGCCATTTTATCTGAAAAGTAAACTAAAAGGAAAAAAATATCCCAAGACTTGGTCTTGGATTAGTAGTGCGGGATAAAGAGAAATGATTATCGAGGGGTGTTGCACCAACCTCGATTAGCGAGAAAAATTTCGAATAAAAAAAATAAAAAATTTCGTAAAAATCCGAAAAACTCTCAAATTGGTGGTTGCACCAAATTTGAGCTTCCCCGCTCTGATACCACTTGTTGGATCGAGAGAAACGATAGAGGGGGGGTGAATATCGTAAAACATTCGGATTAGAGTTAGAGAAATTACGTAGCGGAAGAAATAAACAATCAACGCGAACACAAGATCTTTTACTTGGTTCGGAGTCGTGGTCGGCTCCTACTCCAAGGCCCACGGTCGTTGACCGTTTACTGCGGGCTATTCTATATGTGCGCAAAACTAGTTTACAAGATGTATTATAAAATTAGTACAGTAAACTAAAAGTAGCTCTTCGTTACCGACGTCCGGTGTAGATTATGTTTTTGGAGCAGAGGGATGTCGTCGGCGCTTGTATCTCGAGTTGGGACGTTTCCGGAGCAGAGCGCGGGATTAGAAGAGCGTGAATGCGTTGAAAGAATTTGTTGTTTGAAGCCTTGGGGTCGAGGGCCTTTTTATAGCCCTTGGGGGCGCCCGGAACGTCGGGGTCGCCCCCCCCACGTGTCAACTGATCCGAGTTCCTCTCGGTCAGCTCTGATCCCTTCAATCTCGGGATCAGATCTTGACGGGGGTGCCCGGGACGCTGGGGGCGCCCGGGTTGACCGGGTTGACTCTTATCCGTTGGCTTCTCGCTGGCTTCTGCTTCGTTAGTTTGAGTTGGGGGCGCCCGGACCATCCGGAGCGCCCAGGAGCATGGGGGGCGCCCGGGAGCACAGGGGCGCCCCGCTCATGAGCTGTCGAAGCATTCACTTGCTCTACTTCTTTTGTGTTCACCTTGGGGGCGCCCGGGACACTCCAGGCGCCCTACTCAGCTTCTGCCTCACTCCTTTGAGGCTCTCTGAGCTGTAGACACTCGTTCCTTCGATCCTACATCCAAGGTTAGTCCAAAATAACACAGAGCAATATGTTAGTTTTATACAGCCTTAGCTGTCTTGGTTCTAACTTTGGGTCTCCAAAATGGAGTCCTAGGTCGAACCGACGCCTACTGTTCCCTCGACGGGGAACGCGTCCTCACCTACTCCTCTCAGGAGAATTTACCTGTTGCCAACCGGCTCCTCCAGTTGGACTTTTGCCCAGCAGTCCTTCGCCAGGTCTTCAGTACCAAGCAGTCCTTCGCCTGGTGCCCAGCAGTCCTTTGCCAGGTCTTCGGTTCCAAGCAATCCTTCGCCTGGTGCCTAGCAGTCCTTCGCTAGGTCTTTGTCTCCTAGCAGTCCTTCGCCGGTGCCTAGCAGTCCTTCACTAGGTCTTTGTATCCTGACATTCCTTCGCCAGGTGCCTAACAGTCCTTCGCTAGGGCTTTGTATCCTGGCATTCCTTCGCCAGGTGCCTAGCAGTCCTTCGCTAGGACTTGGTATCCTGGCATTCCTTCGCCAGGTGCCTAGCAGTCCTTCGCTAGGACTTTTCTTGCACACTTGAGTAACATGTTAGATAAACATTATACCTTAACTTTTGAACCTTTTTTGCCATTATCAAAACACAGGTTCGACTTGGGTGCTTTCTGCACCAACAAATACTCTAGGCTGCGAAAGAAACCCTCCAAGGAGGGAGGAGTGGGCAACTCCGCTATCCAACACAAAGGGTTGAAGGGCAGCGACGATAAACGGATGAAAAAGAATTTCTCTTTCCATCCTTTGTGCGATGATGGAAACCCCCCTAAAAACCTATGGCCTGGACGGGCCGCGAAGCTAAAGACTCCTCGGGACCCTATTGGAACGAAGAAGGAGTGGAAAAGGGGTGGAGTCACGGGAAGACCGAAAAACTTGAAAATGATATATGCCCCCCCCCATCTGGGCGAAGGCATTGGGAGCCATCTGGTGCAGCGGAATGTTAAAATAAGAGGCTATGTTGGCAAAGAAAGGAGGGATAAGGAATCGAAGCCCTAGTTCCATCTGTCCTATCAAGAAAGTCAGCATGCCGGCGGGGGGGGGGGGGGGGGGTTCCACTAGCTTCTGGTCTACCTTAGGGATGACCATCGTCATCTCGGCCGGAACCCCGTAGGTCTCAACGGCTGCTCTCAGAACCTTGGGCCTCACTCTCGAAGAGGCAGAGTCGTACTATTCGTCCTAAGGCAATCGCCTTATGATTGTAATCATTTACTTTAATAAATGAATATTCACTATTTGAGTGTACATGTTCGTGTATTTGATTGAGATCTTAAACTCATTTACTGAATGTCCGCAATACAATTCACAGTATGAGAGAATTTATGATGAATTCACAACTAGTGATTATCTCTACATGTGCAATTATGAAGTATTGAAATTGTCCCTAGTCGATGAATTGATAAATACGGACACTATCAATTCTGTTGAGACTAGCATGGGTTATTCTCTAATCAGCTGATTCTCACTGGCTGGTGACATTGGGATGTCCGGAGATAAACATGAATGCTAGTTAAGGGAACTAGTTCATTGGAGTGACTGGCTGTAAAACTTCATATGGTAATCTACATATAGATATGTCAATGTAGTTCTTACTGTAGCTTAAGTGCGATGTTCTTTTGACTTGCGGTGTTCAAGTCATCTTGGTCATGAAGACTTATACTTTGACATCTTAAGCAAGCATCTCTAAGGAGGTGTGGACCCAGGATGATTGGGTATAAGCCGAAGTACCCGAAGATGTTTGAACAACCTACAAAGGATTCACCACTCCTTGCGAGGAGATGTATACCCAAGGCCTATCGTCGGATTGTTACTCGAAGCCTCTGGCCAGAGCATCACATGTTCCGAGTATGAATCTCTCAGAAACATGAGAGTAATTAGAATCCGTTGGACGAGAAAGACATTACATGGGCTAGGTGTGACGTAGTCAGCTTAGTGGGGACTGACACAAATAGATCGTGTCCTGAACCAAGTGGGTATAAGATGGTGAAGGGAATGAGGCACGATTCATTAAAGTTGCTGAAGGGTTTCAGAATTATTTCTGAGGTCAACCGTTGATCTTTCGATTAATTGGGGATCATGATGTACTACTAAGTGCGACTCATGATCGTTCTATAATTGGTTGATTATAGACGGCCAACATAAATCGAAAGCCTATTTAGTCACACGCACTACGAGTGATCCGAGGGATTTAAAACGAGTTGAAAATTAGATTTTCCGATCAAGAGAGATAAGTCGAATCTGAATTTTTCAGAGACGCATCGGAAGCATAAAATGACTAAGTCTTTTGAAGACTTATTGGACGAATTAAATGAGTTTAATTCGTATGGTTTTAGCTTGGGTTTGGCCGGCCAAAGAGGGTCCCCACCCTCTTTGTTTGGCCGGCCACAACAAAAGGGGAAAACCGAATTTTTGGTTCAAATTATAAAATAAACCGAACGTGCTTTGTTTTATAAAATTATGGATAAAAAAATTTATATAAAGAAATTTATTTTTCATGGAAATTAAAATGAACCATGGATTGGTTTATTTTATTTTATAAAATCAATAATGGATTGATTTACCATGATAAAGAAATTTATATAAAGAAATTTCTTTCCATAAGAAAAGGGAGATATGGTTGTTTTTATCATAAATTAAATTATGATAAAAACTTGGCATGATGGAATAATTCATAGAAAAATTTATATGATAAATTTCTTATGAAAATTTATTTCATAAAAAGGAGACTTGGCGATTGAGAGACTACTATATAAAGGAACCAAGGCAAGGCTTGGAGATTAATCTAAGAGATCTAGACATAAGCCCTCTCTCTCTCTCCTTCTCTCCCTCTCCCTCCTCTAGTGCCGCCGGCCCTAAAAGGAGGACCCCTTGTTGCCGTGAGCTTCATCCACCAAGCAGCTGCCGAAGAAGAAGAAGAAGCGGGCGCAACTCCTTCCTTCCTCCTGGAATCTTGATTCCGTTCTTCGTTTGGTGGTTAGTCTTCCCATCTCTCTCTTGGTATTCTTGTCGTGCCTTTGGAGAATCTAGTAGTTCTTGTCGGCACGAAACTCGTGGCTTTGCGAAGTCATCCCAAGAAAACTCGGCGTGGACGCGAATAGAGGCTGAGCTTCCAAGGGACGCTTATAGTTGGATCTCGTCCCTTTCTTCGAGTTACGCGAGGTAACAAGTAAATTAGTTTACGTTTCTGTAAAATTTTAAATATATGATCATGTCTACACAACATAAGGTTGCATGCTTAGATGTGTGGTTAAATAATTTGAGAAATTATTTATGCTAAACCTTCCGCTGCACGTAATTAATTTTAAAATTACGAACCCGCATCCATGTCAACATGCACCCGGTCCCAACACGGCTCTGATACCACTTGTTGGTGATTGGTGCGTACGGTTAGTGTTGGTGCAGTTTGCACTAACGGTCAAACTCGGGTTTTGATGTATGACAAAGTGGTTAAGTTGGGTGTGTGGTTAACTTTTAAGTGTGCAGGGTGAAGACTTAGGAAGACACAGGCGAAGTCCAGGGTGAGTGGGGAAGCCAGTTGGGTCGCGGACGACAACTGGCTGAGACCGTGGGAGATGGCAGGAGCAGTGGTGGCTTGGAGGAGTCTGGGGTCAGAGTCAAGTAGAGCTGCAAATGGTAGTAGGTAGTCACTGGAGACGACCCAGTGAGGACGAGTCCAATCTTGGACGTTAGGCGCAGTCCAACTTAGACCCATTTAGGTGATCTAAGTTGAGTCCTGGTTAGATCCTGGTCTGGTAGACAGGATCTAATTAACTTAGAATTATATTTTATTATTTGCTGTTTTGGACTAACCCTGGATGCAGGACCGAAGGACGGTGTTTCTGCAGCTCAGACAGCCTCAAAGGAGTGAGGCCGTAGCTGAGAAGGGCGCCCCTGATGTGTCGGGCGCCCCAGAGTCAACCAGGAGTCAGCGAAGAGGTAAACGCCCCGACAGCAGCGCTATTTGGGGCGCCCCGCTTGAATCGGGCGCCCCCTGTGCCACCTCACTGCCAGCTGCCGAAGCTCGCCCTCGCGAAGCCAGAAGATGGGATTTTGACCGGTCAATCGGGCGCCCCGCGCGCGTCGGGCGCCCCAGTCAAAAGCAATCCCGAAGTAGACGAGATTAGCTTTGACCGGAGCATCGCCGGATCGACAGCCACGTGGGGGGCGCCCCGAGCATGTCGGGCGCCCCCTGCCCTATATAAAGAGGGCCTCGACCCTCTTCAAAGAACAACAATTCTTCCAAAAGCTTTCAAGTTCTTCTACGCTCGCGCCTTGCTCCGGAAACGCTACACTTCGAGCCGACGACGTCCTGCTGCCCCGAAAGAGTCGACCTACTCCGGACGTCGGTAAAAAGTTAATTTTTTCAATATATATATTGTTGCACTTAATTACTTGAAAGTGTGGGGTTGTCACACTTTCAATTCATTTGTACTCGCCTGCTCTATCGGGGTTGACCGATAGAGAGTTTTAGTGGATTGCCCAACGGAAAGGTCCGAGGGACCTGGGCCTTCGAGTAGGAGTCGACGAAGGCTCCGAACGAAGTAAAAATCGTTCGTGTTTTTGTGTTCATCTTTCGTTTCTTTCATTTCCGCTGTGCACGCTTTTTAAAGCACTCTGATTTAATTTTTTAAAAGTCACGTGATTCACCCCCCCCTCTCACGTGCATCGATCCTACAGTTAGAGGGATGAATAGTCGTTCACCCACTTCAATCGCGATTTTCTTCCTACATTTGTTAGCGCACAACGGAATACAAAATAAAACTAAAACTAATAAGAATCACAAACCGCTAACACAAAACCTTTAATGTGGTTCGGAGATAAAGCTCCTACTCCAAGGTTGTCCGGCAGGTGGACGATCCCGATCCGTCAGTGGATGACTCCCCGGAAAGCCTTCGGCGAGCTCATGTCGCTCCTTGTGGGTGGAGAAACCTCGCCACAACCTTGCAACCACACCTGAGCACTTGTAGACTACTAATAAGCTTTACCTAATCTTATTTTGTCAACCTTGCTTAGCCAAACCGAGCCCTCTTAAATAGAGCTCGACCCTAAAACAATCGTTAACAGTCGACTAGTGCCAACACCAGTCGATTGCCAGCTGTTAAATTCGAACGTTACAACCCAGCGTTCGAATTCCAACCGACACCAATCGACTGCACAGAAGATCAGTCGACTGATCTTTCTGTGCCCAACACCAGTCGACTGCTACCTGTAGCAGTCGACTGATCAAACCCTAAACCTAGGGTTTCAACCCCGAGTACAGTCACTCAACACTCGTCCTCGCCCGACCAACCTAGACTTAGCCTTCTAGCCTCCTCCATCAACCTTACGTCCCTCGGATGCCTCTCCATCCTTCACGCCTTGCCTTCTGGAGCTTCCTTCTGCCTCGACCCTTGTTGTTGGGTTTTCCCTTGCCAAGATGTCACTTGGACTTTTCTTCTACGTACCTGTATCCTGCATTCTCGCAATGCAACATCAAATACAATAATAAACCTAACTTAAACATTTGCTCAAACATCAAAACCCAATTAGCAACGAAAATCCATTTTGTTGCAAAATTTGTCGCTAATCAGCAACGAAAATTTTTTATCGTAAAAATTCATCGTAAAGTACTGATTTTTTTAGTGGGTTGACGCTCAATTTAGGACCAAATCATTGTCATCATTAATTGCCAATTAGTAGTTTTCATATGGCATTAATTTGAAACCCTTTATTTATAGGCTATAAGTAATTATTTGATTTCTTTAAAAATTCTAGTTATTAATTGAATTATATAAAATATTATTTTATATTAATGACTTGTCAAATAATAGTAAAACAATTTAAATATGCAGTCAAAATTGGAAAGACAATTTAGATAAATATAAATATTATTTTTAATATATATTCTTAATGACAAATATATATATATATATATATGTATATAATATCCATCATTAATTGCCAATTAGTAGTTTTCATATGGCATTAATTTGAAATCCTTTATTTATAAGTCTATATTTAATTATTTGATTTCTTAAAAAAATCTAGTTATTAATTGAATTACATAAAATATTATTTTATATTAATGACTTGTCAAATAATAGTACAACAATTTAAATATGCAGTCAAAATAGGAAAAACAATTTAGATAAATATAAATCTTATGTTTAATATATATTCTTAGTGACAACTATATATATATATATATATATATATATATAATCTTATGATAAATACTTTTTCGTTACCTAAGCAATTAAATATGATGAAACTAAAAGGTTTTATTATTTTGAAGTTAATATTACTTCTACTATATATATATATATATATATATATATATATATATATATATATATATATATATATATATATATATATATATAAAATCAACCCATACGAAATAAATTATCTTCCTTATAAAAAATTATTTTTAAAATTAATAAAAAAAAGGATAAATATACAATTGACAGCTCATACACAATTGAAACCTAACTTTAAATTATTTTTTTATAGAAACTTTAATGATTTATTTAATATTTGCACTTCCTTATTTAGAATAAAATGCTATAAATAGCCTTGTAATTCCACTAGCTTGCACAAAGCATCGCGTAAATAAGCAAGAGATGGCTACTAAATGCTTGGCAATGATGCTTTTGGTTCTTGCTAGTCTGTTCACTTTAAACCAATGTAAGTATTATAACTTTAAACCAATGTAAGTATTATATAAATTTGATGCATATTTAGATCATTTACAAGTGCATATCTTTAGCGGCATTTGATCTTATATTGTATACTTGTTTTGCATATATATAAAGCTCGCGATATCACAACTATGGAATATAAGCAAATGGATGCGAAGATACAAGTTCCTTGTGTCAAGTCGACATGCTCCGGTTCTACTTGCTATTGCTGCGGACTCACAAGCAAGTGTTGGGAATCAGTCAATTTGTGTGTTGTCAATTGTCCTGTATGCGATCCTAAATGTCCTCAGTCTTTACATTAATGTGCCCACATGCACAAACCAAAATAAATCGTATTTGTGATACCATTTTATTAAAATTTCTCAAATAAAACTATATATTAGATTTAAATTTCAATGTTCCAAGTGTATATATATATATATATATATATATATATATATATATATATGAGATAATTAATAAACTAGACTGAGCATGAGTATATAACTAAAAGACATTAATCACTCAAAATGAGTAGTTGATTCATAGATATAGGGAAGTTTAGTGAAGTATTAGCATGAAATTTGTATCCAAACAGCAAACAGACAAGACTAGGGATAAGATCGAAGTATTTTAATTATCATTAACGAGTCTTGCCATTCGGTGGCACGATAGGAAAAAATATATACACAACACCAAATTGTGAACAACAAAACTAGGGACGGATTTAGAAATCTGAGTAAATTAGAGTTAGGGAAGTCTTGAGTTAATATATAAATTATATAGTACTATAAATATATATAATAAAAAAAAGTCAATTATATTATACTATTCAATAAAATTGTGCCCTATGAGATTTTGAAACATAAAATTCATCTATAATAGAATCTACATCTATATCCTTAGTAAAATCTCATTCAATATAGAGTATCAAATAATCTTCAAGAAAGTTATCCTCCATTTTATTATGAAGTGACGTCTTCACGTGCTTCATTACCGAAAATGCTCGCTCAATAGTGGCGGCAGAAACAGATAACGTTAAAAATATGATGAATCAATCTAACCAAAATATATATATATATATATATATATATATATATATTATATATATATATATATATATATATATATATATATATATATATAAGCCTTTGATCGTCAACTCTGAGTCAATTGTTGACCCAACTCAATAAGTGTAGAAACTTCAAATTCTTCATCACATTAAATTTAATATACCATGGCCATACTCTAAAGCAATGATGATCTTTGAAATTTTCAGGATAAAATTTTATTACAAGCTTGCAAATATCATAACGGTTAATTGGGTCAAACGAATTTTTAAGATTTAAAATTTTACTACAAGAAAGAAGTTCCACTGAAATGAAAATTTAAGATTTAAAACTTTACTATAAGAAAGAAGTTCCACTGATAATTTATTGAGCATAGTATTTAACTATAACTAGGCCTCCTCTAATGACCAGTAGACAATTAATAAACTATTAGACAGATGGTACCTCAGCAGCACAGAGTAGCCCAAGTTCATTTAATTAAGAAGTACATAACCTTTCCCCGATTATTGGATAAGCTTTTCCTTGCTGCTTTTAGTATCTCACTGTTATCGCTAAACTGATTGGGTGGTAATTCTTCTATACAGATTAGTGAACTATCTATCAACCTGTAAAGACCAAGTTATCATAAATAAAACTGGTTTCAATCAGAATCTCTGGGTTATAAAAAATCTTAAACAAGCAACAAACCTTTTGCCTCAGTGAACCCAAACTAGATTTCATATTTTCACAGGTAACCTTATTTGCATCATATATATAATTTGCTAATGATTTTTGCTGAACAAGTGTACATCTCAATTTCGTCCCTGCCATCTACAGTGAAATTCTGAATAGGCAACATAATTAAATGAAATTAAACATTCTACAGACCACATTATTTACGCACAGGTTTAATGAGGACCTGACAGTTGAGCGAGATCATTTTTTGGTACAGTAACCTGTGACTCTAATGCACCTTCCAACTTAGATATTTGTATTTCATAATCAATAGACGACCATGATAATCCTGATGACATTATAAAGTTAAGATATCAGAATCAAAGATATGCATGTACTGGTGATGAACACACTGACCCAGACCAATCTCCAGATTAGTAAAAAGTTAGATATAATTAGTTGGACATAATGAATCAGATTATACCTTAATTTTTTTGTTAGCAAAAGATGATTATATCTGATTTCATATACTTACACCTTGAACCTATCACTATCTCTACATCTTTCAACTATTGAATAAAAGCTAATCATTCATGATCAAAGCTGTATTAAATGTTAAAATAAAATACACTTATCAACAACTGATACAAACAGCTACGATAAGATATACGAAAAATTAATGAAGAAATTTAATTAAATTTATAGAATCGAGAAATAAATTTGAGAAGTTGTGTTGAACAACCACAAAATTTATTCCCTGCATAATCTATTTTTTTTAATAAAATACAAATAAATATTACTTTTATACTAATGATTCATCAAGTTATATCTATTTTCTAAATATATTTTGAATAATACTGAACAATTTAGATATACAGTGAAAACATGTAAAAGACAATTTGATATATATTGTAAAGCAATTATGTATTATTTTTTAATTTATAATCATAATGACAATTATGCATTGTCATATATATGATACATAAATAATCCCATGATAAATGCTTTTTAGTTAGGGCATCCACATAAGTGGTTGTTATCTGAGATGTGATCCGAATTTTAGAATCCATCTGGTAGGATTTCTATAATGGATTGATTTTGATTAGTAAGTGGATGAATGGTGTTCACATCGAATGGTAAACTTTGTTTAATTTTCTGTAAAGGAGATAAGAGATGTGGGATGGTGGTTTTCTTTGGTTAGCTGAGGTCATTAGTGGGGTTGTTAACTTATGATAGTTGATACAAGAGTAATGGACAGAGCTTGGTTTTGTTCATGGACAGTTATAGGGTTGAATAGTACGTGCCCGACACGAGGGATGAAGAAGTCGCGGGGCGCGACGTGACAGTTCGAAGCGATCTTTCTTCTCGGGCCCCGAGGCCCCCCTTAGGAGACACGCCCGGAAATGTCAGTCCGAAGACCCCTCCCGGGAGCACTGATAATTATCATTTTGTTATTCCAATTAGGCTCTTAAATCCATGTTTTGATCCCTTTTCATATGCTTAAGTTTGCATTTACATTAGGTTTCATGAAATCTTTCTATTTTGTCTTTGGATACAATTCTTTCTATATTTGAGATATTTTGGCATTAATTTTGAATCTAATTTTGTAGGCATCAAATGACCATGGACCTAGATCAAGATTGGATCAGACTTGAGCTCATACTTGGCTTTGATCAAGGGGATCAAGAGGTGGATCAATGTGGGCCGTCCAATCAAGAAACGGCTAGATCTGAGCCATCTATCATCTGTTGACCAATCAGAGCTCAAGTTAGAGTTAATCTAGACCACAGATCAAGATATGAAGATTTGGTCCCAATCAGAGGTCATCCAGCCGTTGGATCGAGCTTAACAGGACCCTAAACTGTCCATTCAAAGACCAAAGCTATCTGAGCCATCGGTTGCAGAACCGGTTGATCCCAGCTGAGGAGAGGTAGATCCTGACCCTTGATCAAGATCTGGAAGGTTTGATTCAGATCTGAAGAGATCCGACCGTTGGATGAGGCCGGAACGATCACAGCCGTAGAAATTCAAAAAGATCAGTTAAAACAGAAACTCCCTCTTCCGCTCGTCATCGTCGACAGATCGCGTCTCCAGAGTTTTTCCGTTCTTCTTCGTTCTTCAATTCCGATCTCACGCGGCCACCCAGATCAAGCTCTTCTTCAGATTTCAATTCGTCAAGATCAGTTCCGCGAGAGGTTCATAATCGATTCATCTTTGGAAGCTCAGGCGAGGGTTTCACCGTGAGCTCGCTTCATTCGATCAATCTTCGTTCGATTCCATTTCTCCATCAATCGGGCCAAGTCAGAGAGGTTCTCTGGGTTGATTCGAGGGTTCCTGAGCTACCACTTGCCATTCCAACCATCGAGGAAGAAAGGATCGAGGGAGTTTTAGATTTCGCATCCAAGCTACGCCAACTGATCAAGGAGCTGATTTTTGTTCGATTCTCGAGCGAGGGGGTTTTGAGCTTGATCCTTGTGTGACGGCAAGGAGAAAATCTCGGTGAAGAACTTGAACTGGTGTCAATTAGCTGTAGATTTCATTTATGTACTAAGTTCTTTAACATTCCAGTCTGTTTCAATTGTTTCAGTCCGCGTTTCAGCTACTGATCGGTCATTCGACCGATCCAGGCATCACCTATCGGTCACCAGTCTGATCAAGCTTGTATCTGATCGGTCAGCTGACCGATCAGGAAATCTTCTGCACAAATTGACCCTGTTTCAGCATTCAGCTTGTTTCAATTCTTAATTTCCGAAGTTAGATATAACTTTAGTGTATTTTTGCAATTGATATTAGTTTTATCCTTCAATCTTGCAATTTCTAATTGTTATGCTCAATCTTCAAGTAGGTTAAGTTTAGAATTGCAATTTCCTAGTTTAAGTTTGCTTAGTTAAGCTTGTTTCGTTTCAACTACATTCTCAATCTTATTTGCAAAACAAAACCCTGTTCCAATTCGAAAACCCAAATCATTTGATGACAAATAATTTCAAGTTTGATTCAAACACTCACAACTAGTCATTGGAAAAATACGACCTGAGGCCCCTATTCTACATTTAATCTTGCTAGCCAAGGGGTTTCAGTTATAAATTTTTAAATTTGAGGCTCATCCGTGACACCTATTTTGTAGCCTTTCAAGCACCCCGGGAGGTTAGGCCCAAGAGCACCTCGGGAGTTATAGCGCCCGAAGACCCCGAGCTCACCTCGGGAGGTGGAGTCCTCACAATGACCGACCTCAGGTATTGACCCCCCCTCTCAGTACGGATAAGCATCCCCGTTAGAAGAGGTCCTCACGACCCTTAAATGTCGAAACAGGTAGAAGAGTGATAATGGCGCAGACCGTCTCAAAGGATATCCAGTAACTGCCGAAAGAGGGGGGAGAACGTGGTGTAAGTACCGAGACGTGACACCGATCAAAGAGACACGTCTAGTCTGTCGCCATTGTTGGATCTGGGATGGCTAGAGGGGGGTGTGAATAGCCACCCACTAAAAGTCTTTTGCTTCTTTTTCTTTCTGCACTTAGGTTAGCAGCGGAAAAACAGAACAGAAAGAACAAACAATAGAAAGGAAACAAACTAGACGCTAACACAGGAGATTTACAAGGTTTGGCGATAACTTGCCCCTACTCCTTGGCGTGCCCGTGAGGTGGGCGATCCCTTGATCATCGGCAGATCAAGCCCCGGAACTCCGGCTAAAATCTTCTCCTTCTCGGTGGAGTAACCTCTCCACAGACAATTTCAGAAGTATATCAGAATAAGCACACAAGACTACAAGAAGGAAGCACACCAGATGTAGAAGAAAAGCTCAAGCAAGAAGAATATATAGAGAGAACCACACCAGCCTCTTCTTAAGCATTCCTTCTGCACATCAACAAGCTTCGTCACCTACTGACCCACGACTTCGTCACCCACTAACCTACTGACCCCTTTTGAGCTCACTGAAGTTATCTCTTCAGCTGAAGCTTCAAGTCAGACGCCATTGAAACCTGCAAACGCGTATCAAACAAAACAGCATAAGTAAAAGTCATCCTGAACCCTTCTTCTTGCTCCTCCACAGCCCTGTATCATCTGCACACTCACAGGTTTTTAGCGAAGCAAATCGGAATCAAATCAGAAGGAAATCAGAAGTCTGACAATCATTTGAATTAAAGTTCTGAGGAGTTATCGGTCACCTTGACTGATCAGACTCCCTCTTGACCGATCAGACTCCATCTGATCGATCCAGTGAAGTTCTGATTGGTCTTACTGACCGATTAGAGATCAGGGATCGGTCACAAGACCGATCACTTAAAACCCATGAATTCTGACTCAACTCCCCTGATCAATCACCTTGACCGATCAGGGGAGTGCTGATCGGTCAAGATGACCGATCAGCAAGGAACCTGACCGATCAGGCTCTTGCCTGATCGGTCCAGGTCACCCTTGATCGGTCAGCTTGACCGATCAGGGGTCTCGTGATCGATCCATTGATCGATCACCAACCTTTCTGCGACCACACAGAAAATTTCTGATCATTTTCTGATCGATCATCAGACCGTTCAAAAAACCTTCTGTTTCATCAGAAGCTTTCTGGATCAGTCAACAGACCGATCAGACACCCTGGATCGGTCCTGTGACCGATCTAGAATCAAGGAGTTTGTGCCAACTCCCTGATCGGACTGCAGACCGATCCCACTCTTTTAGATTATGAGTCCAGAGAACAGGCTCCCTTGCCTTCTCTGACTCAGTCTAGTCTCGGAGAACGAGCTACCGAGCCCTCTCCGACTCGTACACTTAATGCTCAGTCCCTCGGACCAAGACTTCATGCCTAGCTTCACTCACCGGGACTTAGTCCAACCTAGCTTCACTCACTAGGACCTAGCTTCACTCACCAGGATTTACTTCACCTAGCTTCACTTACTAGGATTTCCTTCACCTAGTTTCCCTTGCTAGGACCCGACTTCACTCACCAGGATTTCGTGCCCAGCTTCACTCACCAGGACTTTGTCCAACCTAGCTTCACTCACTAGGACCCAGCTTCACTCACCAGGATTTACATCACCTAGCTTCACTCACTAGGATTTCCTTCACCTAGCTTCCTTTGCTAGGACCCGGCTTCACTCACCAGGATTTTTGCCCAGCTTCACTCACCAGGACTTCATGCTCGGTCCCCGACCAAGACTTCATGCCTAACTTCACTCATCAGGCCTTTTGCCCAGCTTCACTCACCAGGACTTCGTGCCTAGTCCTCGACCAAGACTTAATCTGAATTCAACTATCTAATCTCACTCAACTAAACTTAAATTGGTGTCAACACCAAAACAACAATCAGGTCAGACTACATCAACAACCATCAGTATAAAAGGTAGTCTGACCCCTCCGGTAAAGGGGTTACGCTCTCTCAACCCTACATACATTCTTTACTTCTCACTACCTTTACCTTTCGAATGATACACTGACTTGAGCGTCGGAGTGGACTCCGCCGGACCCCTGCCGGTGTGTCCCCTAACGCTCGTGTTAACCTTGCAGGACCCTAAGTTCCTCGCCGTCGCAGCAACTTCCACAGGGGCAGAACTCTAGTGCCTGGCCATCGTCGTCGACTCTTTTCGGAACAAATTTGGCGTCGTCTGTGGGAAACTAGCAAAGCACATGAAGGAGCACCGATGGGAGGATCGGAGGGACAACCCCTTGCCCTTACAAGAGAGGAACTTGACCGCCTAGTGGCTAACGCCATCAAGGACGCGCTGGAGCAACACCAAGTTGAACAGGCTGTCCCGCGACAAGGGGATCCGGCGAGGGAGGAGATCCCCAGAGTCTCTGTCTCGCATTCACGGAGATTCGTTACCCCGGTGGGGCGATAGGACGGAGCAACCCTGGGCCCCTAGAGAGAATCTCCCAGAGACATTGAGAAGGCCCACTCGGTGGCCTCCAGCGCCCAAAGGTACGAAGAGGGGTAGGGGAAGAAGGATGGACCCAAGACCTCCCATAAGATTCCCTCTACACCTTTCTCTTCCGAGATTATCGAGGACCCCATGCCAAAGCAGTTCCGCGGGCTAAGGATCCCCGATTATGATGGGAAGACGGATCCAGAAGATCACATCTGCAAATTCGAGAATGCTGCACTCCTGCACCAGTATACAGACGGTGTGAAGTGTCGGGGGTTCTTAAACACCATGTCTGGAGCAGCTCAGCGGTGGTTCCAGAGGCTGCCACAGGGTTCCATCAACTCCTTCCTGGAGTTCAGGACAGCCTTCCTTCACCATTTTGCGAGCAACCGTCGCTACCAGAAGATGACACTTAATCTATTCGCCCTCAAGCAGAAGCCTAAGGAACCACTCAAGGAGTACATCTAGAGGTTTAGCCGGGTGGCGCAAGACGTGCCCAGCGCAACATCAGAGATACTCGTCAGTGCCTGCACCCAAGGGCTCGCTGAAGGGGACTTTTTCCGATCGTTGGTAAGGAGGCCCCCCGCCAGTTTTGATGATTTGCTGGGACACTCCGTCAAGCATGTCAATGTGGAAGAAGTACAGTACGCCCGTCGCAAAGATCCAGCCGGAGCCCTCCTCCGACGGCTCCCCGATCAGACAGAAGGGAGCCCCCGGCCCCGGCGCGAGGAAAGAACCTTCATCCTGGGAAGGACCAGTGGACTGGTAGGCGCCAACTGGTGGAGACGGTAGACACCGAGCAGCCGGAGCCATTGCCGAGGTACTGTAGTTACCATGGTAGCTCGACTCATTCCACAGAGGAGTGTCACGCCTTGAAGAAGAAGTTCAGCGAGGAGGCAGATACCAAATCTCGAAGAAAATGGAATAAGTCGGAGTATCGCAGAAGGTCGCCAAGGCGAAGCTTTTCCCCTCGGCGACAGTATGTCAGGGGAAAACGAGGCCCGACATCGGTCTCGATCACGATTATAAGGTAGGAGTCTGGGGCCCGCACCCCGAAGATCCCTCTCCTTAGAGAGAGATCCCCAAAAAGGCAAAGCCCCCATGCGTGGTCCGCCCTCGGGCTATGTGGGAGTCATCTCCGGAGGACCTACTGGAGGGGACTCCAACTGGACAAGGAAGTCTTACACACGGCGATTGGAGAACTACTCCATCGGGACAAACCGAAGCCGGGAGCCAGGCCCTACAATCTCTTTTGGGCCATCCGATCTGACCTCGAAGAAGTGGAATCTCTCCATGAGGACGCCTTAGTGATTGTAGCTCGTATTGCCAACTATGAGGTGAAGCGTATCTTGGTAGATACGGGGAGTTCCGTGAACATCTTGTAGGACCGATGCATGTGAGAGGGGGGGGGGGTGAATCACGTGACTTTTAAAACTCTTGTTTTGAAATCAGAGTCGATAGAAAATCGTATGATGCTTTGAAAAACGTGCGCGGCAGAAGAATTAACACGAAAGCGAAAAACAATAAAAAATAAGCGATGAGTTTTACTTCGTTCAGAGCCTTCGGCGACTCCTACTCGAAGGCCCAGGCTCCTTGAACCTTTCCTGTGGGCAATCCACTAAAATTCTCTACCGGTAAACTCCCGGTAGAGTGATTCAAATACAAGATTAGGCGGAAGTGTAACAACCTTACACTTCCCCCTTAAATAATTTCAGTGCAGACAGAACAAATAAAAATGCATTACCCAACACTTAAGATTATCTGAAGCAGCTTGGGTGTTGGGAGCGATCTTCCGGCAGCAGTCGAACAGCGTCGAGTCAAAGCACAAACCGCAGCAGAGGAGCGTGGAAGCCAGAGAGCGCCAAAGCTTGAACCAGACTTAAAAAAATATTTCTTTAGAGGGCTCGCTTGCTTCTTTTTATAGTGTCTCGAGCTGCCAATATTCAATCCGATGCATGATCTTCTCAGCCCAAACTTTATCCATCAGCAAGCTATTCTTAAATAATTTAAAAATAGCTAATTAAATTAAGATAAGAATACATTTAGAGTTAATTAAAAATGCTCCACTTAAATTAAGATAAGAACGCTCCACTTAAATTGAAAAAATAATTTAAATAAAGTTAGCAAGCTATTCTTTGGAACAATCCAAAGAAGATAACGTTTCTATCCTTTGCTCCACTTAAATAAAAAATAATTTAAATAAAGTTAGCTAGCTATTTTTTGGAATAATTCAAAGAAGATAACGTTTCTATCCTTTACTCCATATAAATTAAAAAAAATAATTTAAAGTTTAAACTCTCGTACAGAATAACATTTTATCATTAGTAGGAGTAATTTTATTCTCAAATAAAATAAGAAATACGAATAATTTAAATGAGAGTTTATCCTCCACCGAGACTTTAGATGAGGAATAATTATAATTTTATTCTCAAATAAAATAAGAAATACGAATAATTTAAATGAGAGTTTATCCTCCACCGAGGCTTTAGATGAGGAATAATTTTGTAAAATTTACCTACAAAATATAATTAGTTCACATATCAAATAAAACCTGTAAAATAGAGTTAATGCAATGGACTAAGATAAGAATGCTTTTAGAGTTAATTAGACCCCGTCCAAACCTGGATAAGGATCTAACTAGGACTCAACCAAGGTCACCAAAATGGACCTAAGTTGGACCTCGCCTACATTCCTAAAATAGGATCTGTCCTCACTGGTTCGCTCCTCCAGTGACTTACCTTACTTACCTCATGCAGCTCTACTCAACTTCTTAACCCACCAGGTCTTCCCGCCAGGGCTCAACCACCCTGGTCTTTTTGCCAAGTTTCAACCAACTTGGGCTTCAGCCAGTTGTCAGGCCTCGCGAACCCAACTGGACTTCCACCAGGACTCAACTGTTGGATCGGGTTGGTCCGGCTAGAGGGGGGTGAATAGACGGCTAATAAATGAAAAGTTGTGGAAACTCGTCTTTAAAAAAAACTTGGTCGCAACTAAGAACGTTACTTCCAAGGCAGTGGACGCTCAATTAAAATCTCCTTGTGGCGGAGAAGCCTTACAACAAAAGCACTCTAGACTTTAGAGAGAATTACAAGAATGAATTGAATTGAATGATTGAAAAGGTTGAAACTCTAAGCCTATTTATATCCTAAGAGAATAAATTTGGATTGTTGATTGTTGAGGAATTTTCTCTTGACCGTTGATCCATGGATGTAATCTGGATGGTTGATCTTGGATGGGATTAAACTGCATCCATTGGATCTGATTAAAGGATAAAGTTATTCTTTAAGAGATAACTTTATCTTCTGCTCGCAACAGATAAATAACTTTATCATCTGCTCGCAACAACTTCAATCACATCTCTTCTTTATCCCAGTCAGTAAGGTTGGTGATATATGTAGGCAAGGATGCTGGTTCGAATCTTTACAGCAACAAATAAAATTCTTTTTGTTTTAGGTGCCTGGTTTGACTTGGTCAAACTGACCAGTCTTTTGGTTCATCTTCTGGGTGATTTCTGGCCAACCGGAGTTAGGCTCACCCGAACCCGACTCCGGCCTTTCGCCCCTCGAGTGTCCTTCCTCCCGGCTTCTCGTCCCCTCGGACACCGTGCACGTCCTTCTCGCTCTACCGGCGTACTCTTCCGCAGCTTCCGCGTCCCTCGGATTGTACCGAGCCCGTCGGCTCACTTTCCTGCACAATCCTTCTCATCTGCTACGTCTTACTCTCGACTTCCTCCGTACCTAAGCTCCTGCACACTTAGAAGAGGGATTAAACATACCAGGACCTAACTTAAATCGGTTGATCACATCAAAATCAACCAGAGGTACTTACATCAACCACCCTGGACTTCAGCCTGGTGTCAGGTCCTAAGTCTTTCAACCCTGCACACTTATTAAAGAGGTCAAAACCAAAAGCAAGCCTAACTTTAACCTATTTGTCATTCATCAAAACTTAAGTTTAACTATTAGTGCAAATTGCATCAACAATCTCCCCCTTTTTGATGCAATGACAACCTGGGTTAAAGTTGAAAAATACCAGATAAAGCAATGAGTCCAAAAAAGAATATGCAAATGACATGCTCTAAGATCAGGAATTTTTAATTTTCTAGCTTAACCCTTAAACTCTCCCCCTTTGACATTCATCAAAACAAAGAAATAATATGTACGCAAGCATCAGAAATAAAACACGTATTCAAGTAATATGCCAGCCAAGTAAAAAAAAAATACTTTAAGTATTTTGGGGAAGTAAAAAATTCTTAGCACGCATTTTTAGGATAGGTGAACAATGATTTTAAGAATAGGTGAACCAACATTTTCAAAAATAATTTATTTTCTAACATATTCGAAAGAGCACAAAAAGCGAAAGATTTTAACTCATGCTCCCCTTGAACCAAGTAAGAATTTTAGCCCTTTTTAGGTGTCTAACCTTAGTTACTAGCTAACTATCTAGATGATAGTAGTGTTCACTAGATTAGTCAAGTCAAGTAATAATTAATTCACGACTACTTGACTTGATTACTGTAATGTGGGTATTTTACCCCCAAACTTATTGCGATGCACAGACTTAAGCATTCTGAAGTCCAGGCAAAGTCCTATGCATCTCACAACCGTTCTATGTTTTGCAAGCACAAACAAGTTATCCTTAATGTGTTTTGTGAGATGCGACTACCTAAATCTATAGGTTCATGCAGTTTTAGAGGTCAAACTTAGGCTAAGTCTACCAATTTTTTTTAAATGCAAGTTTGAAATAATAAAATTAAGTCAATTAAACCAAGAATCAAAGTAATTAAGCTAATGGTCAAACAGAATATGCGAGCTGATTGTTCAAAAGAAGTAAGTGTGATCAGGTCAGTTCTAGTCTATAACACACATTCCTATTAACCTTCTTAAGTTATTAAATTCAGATTCAGGGAGTGGTTTAGTAAATATATCAGCTAGGTTAGCCTTAAATTCAACATGGCTAAGTTCAATTTCTCCTTTATTAACATGGTCTATGACAAAATGATGTTTAATTTCTATATGTTTGGTCCTAGAGTGGTGGACTGGGTTTTTGGTTAGATTAATTGAACTTAGATTATCTATAAAGATTTTGACTTTCTTAAAATCTAAGTTAAAGTCTTTTAACGTATGCATCATCCAAAGTAATTGGGCTACACACTCACCCATGGCTATGTACTCAGCTTCGGTGGTGGATAGGGCAACGCAGTGCTGTTTTCTACTGAACCAACTAACTAGTGAGGGCCCTAGAAGTTGGCATCCACCACTGGTACTTTTCTTATCTAATTTACAGCCAGCATAATCTGAGTCAGAAAATCCAATAAGTTCAAATTGGGCTGTTCTAGGATACCAAATTCCTAAACTTTCTGTCCCTTTAAGGTACCTAAATATTCTTTTAACTAGGGTTAGATGTGACTCTTTAGCACATACTTGATACCTAGTACACATACTAACTGCAAAGAGAATGTCAGGTCGACTTGCAGTCAGGTAAAGTAAGCTGCCTATAGCACTTCTATAATATTTAAGGTCAACAGTTTTGCCATTTGGGTCACTATCTACAGTTTGATTGGTAGCCATAGGTGTTTTAATTTCTTTTGCACTATCCATTCCAAATTTTCTAAGTAGTTATTTAGTGTATTTTTGTTGATAGACAAAAGTACCCTCACTAGTATGTTTTATTTGTAGCCCTAAAAAGAAAGTTAATTGGCCTACTAAACTCATTTCAAATTCATTTTCCATTACCGTTATAAAATCTTGCAAAAAATTTGAGTTAGTTGAGCCAAATATTATATCATCTACATATACTTGGGCTATAAAAATTAATATCAGT
Organism: Boesenbergia rotunda; assembly: GCA_024364735.1. Lineage (NCBI taxonomy): Eukaryota > Viridiplantae > Streptophyta > Magnoliopsida > Zingiberales > Zingiberaceae > Boesenbergia > Boesenbergia rotunda. The sequence continues at coordinate 106,649 of JAGFNQ010000253.1, read as the reverse complement.
TTTTAAGGTTTTAACAAATAGTGTTGGGTCAATTTTGCCTTGATTAAAACCTTTAGATACTAAGTAGTTAGATAGTCTTTCATACCAGGCCCTAGGGGCTTGCTTAAGTCCATATAGGGCTTTTTTTAAGTTTAAAATTATAGTCAGGGTGTTCTAAGCTTTTAAAACCAGGGGGTTGTCCTACATAAATCTCTTCCTTAATTAGGTCATTTAGGAATGCTGACTTAACATCCATTTGATACAATTTGAATCCTTTATGGGCTGCATAACTTAAAAGCATCCTAATAGACTCAAGTCTAGCTACAGGGGCATAGGTTTCATCATAATCAAGTCCTTCTACTTGGCTAAACCCTTTAGCTACTAACCTAGCCTTATTCCTGACTGTTTCACCTTGTTCGTTAAGTTTATTCCTAAAGACCCATTTGGTTTCAATAAACTTTTTATCTTTAGGTAAGGGTACTAAATCCCAGACTTGACTACGTTCAAATTGGGCTAACTCCTCTTGCATAGCTATGATCCAATCAGGGTCAAGTAAAGACTCTTCTACTGATTTTGGTTCAATTTTGGAAATTAAAGCAATTTGGCTAAGGTTTCTAAAGGCTGACTTAGTTTGAACCCTTAGTTCTGGATCACCTATGATTTGATCAATAGGGTGAGCTGAGCTAACTCGAATGGTTCTGGTTTGGTTAGGTGAAGGTTCAGTCAGATCACGGTCTTGGTCCTTAATTGGGCTTTCATCTGGGTCAGTACTGGACCTAACAAAATCAATTGGTTGGTAGGTGGTTTGATCAGAGTTATTTGGGTCAGATTTTTCATCAAATTTTACATTTGTAGTTTCTTTAATTCTTAGGGTAGTTTTGTTATAAACTCGATAGACTCTACTGGTAAGGGAATAACCTACAAAGATACCTTCCTCAACCTTAGATGTAAACTTTCCTAAGTGTTCTCTAGTATTTAATATATACACTTTACATCCAAATACTTTAAAATACTTAATATTAGGTTGTTTGTTATAATAGATTTCAAAAGACGTTTTTCCTAGATTTTTATTTATAGTTATTCTGTTTTGTACATAACAGGCTGTACTGACAGCCTCAGCCCAAAGGTATTTAGGTAAGTTGTATTCATTAAGCATTGTTTTGGTTGCTTCTTGTAGTGTTCTATTTTTTCTTTCTACAATTCCATTTGTTGAGGTGTTTTAGGGCAGGAGAATTCGTGGTGGTAGCCATTTTCTAAACAAAATTGATTAAATTTTTTATTTTTGAATTCCCCACCGTTATCGCTCCTAAGTCTTATAATTTTAACCCCTTTTTCATTTTCTGTTAATTTGCCAAATTGAGTAAATATATCAAACATTTCATCTTTATTTTTTAAGAATTTTACCCAGGTGAATCTTGAATAGTCATCTATAATTACTAAACAGTATAGATTCCCACTAATTGATTTTACCCCATGTGAGTCAAATAGGTCTAGGTGAATTAATTCAACAATTGATTTAGTTTGAGTTTGATTAGTTGGTTTGTGTGTTGATCTAGTTTGTTTCCCTTGTTGACAAACATTACATAAGGTTGTCTCAAAGTTAGGTAACTTTGGTAGGCCTCTAACTAAACCATTTAGTTTAGGTAATTTTCTGAAGTGAGTGTGTGAAAGTCTCCTATGCCAGAGCCAAGTCTCATCCTTATGTGTTAAAAGACAATTTGCTAGGGGACGGGTTAACCTAATTTCATAGATGTTATTGTGTCTATATCCTCTAAGTGTGATGTTTGGGTTGTCAGTGTGTTTGATCAGACATTCATTGGACAAGAACCTAACCTTATACCCAGTGTCACACAATTGGCTGATACTTAGTAAATTAAAGTGAAAGTTTTCAACAAGTAAGACATTTTTAATTATAAAATCAGACTCAAGTTCAATGTTACATAGGCCAATTACCTTAAGTTTACCGTTGTTTCCAAACGCAACGGTCCCTAAACTTTTGTACTTGAGTTTTGTAAACATGGTGGGATCCCCAGTCATGTGTCTGGAACACCCACTGTCGATAATCCACTTGTTTTCCTACAGTTAGGTAGGAGAATTTGAATTTAAAAAAACCTTAAGAAATTTGAAGACTTGAAATTTTGAAAAAGTTAAGGAATTTAAATGATTTAAGGAATTGAAAATTTTGAATTTTGAACAACTTAAAATGGACTTAAGGAATTTGAAATTTTGAAGTTTGAATTTTGAATTTAGTTGTCCTTATTCATCTCACTTGATCTAAGTTGTCAATCAAAGGGATCCTATGATTTGTGTGAGATAAGTTTGAGTTTGTTTTATAAAAGTTAATCTGACCTCTGTTAGATTCAGGTTTGACAAGAAGCAGTTTAAAAGTATACTTCTATAATTGGTTTCCAGGCCGTGGCGAGGCACAGAGGTCTTCTTTGGCTAAAACCTTATTGGATCAACAACCACTTTCTAAGCAAAACCGCTTAAGGAAGTTGTACTTTTAACCTACCTATTGAAACTCCTTGGTCTAACTAGTCTAGGATGTGGCGGGGTAGCTTCGGCTAGTTCCGCTGGGCTATGAAGACCAAATAAAGGACGTCTTCCCCTACCTGACTCCTTATATCAACTTCCCTAACGTACTATCAGCTCGCCCTACCCTGGTACTGAGTAGGTTAAGTGTCAGACTAACTTTTGAAACTAGTCCTAGGTACCAGACGGTAAAGGGTGACTTTGAGGTGCCAACTAATTTGGTGCCTCCCCCTAAATTATAAGTAGGGTGTTTAGGGTCAATGTAATGAATGTCCTTCTTGGGGACATAGTATTGGTTCTGCCCTACTTGCTTTGTTAGGTAAGTTTTCGAGACCCACGCTTTTCGCCGGTTTTCACGTGGGTGGACAAATGAGATAAAGGATTTTTGGGTCGATCCTGATTTATATCCTATCCCAGATTTATTGTACATGCCCTTTTGAGATCCAAGAATAAGGTCAAGATTCTTGGACCGGGTTGTAAAAGTTGTTAGCAAGTCCTTAAGGTTTTGAACTTCACCCTTTAGGGTGGAGTTATCATTTTCAAGTTCAATTGTTCTTTCATTTTGAGTTGATTCAGTTAAGGTTTTGATATTAATTAATTGCTCCTTAAGGTCTTGATTTTCCTTAAGGAGCTGGTCATTCCTAGATTCAGATGTAAACAAATTTTTATTTAAAACAGAGATAATCTTAAAAAACTTTTTATTAATTGAATCTAAGTATACCTCAGTCGAGCCGTCCGAAAAGAGTCCGATCTCTTGGCTCAACTCGTATTTGGAATCTTCGTCACTCTCCGAGTCCGATCCAGGTCCGATTGCCATTAGCGCGAGGTGAATTTTTTGGTGGTTCATTGTCGAAGTCGTCCGAGCTCTCGTCCTAGGTGGCTTGTAAAGCCTTCTTCTTCTTGTTCTTCTTGGGTTGGTCCTCCTTTTTATAGGGGCATTCATGTTTGAAGTGCCCTTTTCTGTTGCAGCTGAAGCAGGTCATTTTGCTTTTACCTTCATTGCTGATGGGCTTCATTATCTTTTGGAGGTCCCTTTTTGAAAACTTGTTCTTCTTTTTGGCAAACACTTTTCTTACCAAGTTTACCATATGCTCCTCGTCATCTGAGTCTGACTCTGGTTCTTCTTCGGATTCTTCTTGAATATTCTTCTTCGACTTGACCTTTCTTGAAGAATCTGCAAACAAAGCAAACCCTTTCTCGGCCTTGGCGTTAGTTTGTTCATGCAACTTTAATTCACAAAACAGTTCATCTAAATTTATTTTGGAAAGATTCCTAGAAATTTTATAAGCATCTACAATGGATGCCTATAATGAATTTCTAGGAAAGGCATTTAGTGCATACCTTATAATGTCTCTATTTTGTTGTTTGTGCCCAATCAGGTGGAGTCCATTTAGTATGTCCTTGATCCGAGCGTGAAGTTGACTTGCAGATTCTCCTTCCTGCATTTTCATATTAAACAATTTATTTAAAAGCAAATCCCTTTTTGTTACCTTTGCATCAGTAGTGCCTTCATGCAATTCAATTAGTTTATCCCAAAGTTCTTTTGTTGATTCGGTTGGTCCGATTCTGTTAAGCTCTTCTTTTGTTAGTCCGCACTGGAGGGTGTTCTGCGCTTTGAACTCGATCTGAGCTTTTTTCTTCATTTCTAGGTTCCATCTATCGGGCTTCAGTGGCGCCTTGCTTCCCTCGTCCATTGATGGTTCGTAGCCAGTTTGCACCGCGAACCATTGATCCATATCGGTTTTGAGGTACACTTCCATTCTCCGCTTCCAGTAGGGGAAATCTTCCCCGTTGAAGAGCAGAGGACGAGCAGTGTTGTAACCTTCACTCTGGGCCATCTGTGATTTACAAAAAAAAACAACAAAACTCGTTCCAAGACTAAGTCTTGGATTAGTGGTGTGGTACGAAAAAAAAGGAATAAGAGAAGAGCGACTCGAAATGGTGTTGCACCAAATTCGAGTAAAACTGAATGAACAAAAGAAAAAGATCTAAATTTAAGCAACAATACCTAATTTAGATTGTGCAACAAAAAACACAAAATGCGAAAAACTGGATCTCCCCGGCTCTTACGGTGGTTGCACTGATTCAGAGCGTACCAGTGCTTTGATACCACTTGTAGGACCGATGCACGTGAGAGGGGGTGGGGGTGAATCACGTGACTTTTAAAACTTTCGTTTTAAAATCAGAGTCGATAGAAAATCGTATGATGCTTTGAAAAACGTGCGTGGCGGAAGAATTAACACGAAACGAAAAATAATAAAAAATAAGCGATGAGTTTTACTTCGTACGGAGCCTTCGGCGACTCCTACTCGAAGGCCCAGGCTCCTTGAACATTTCCTGTGGGCAATCCACTAAAATTCTCTACCGGTAAACTCCCGGTAGAGCGATTCGAATACAAGATTAGGTGGAAGTGTAACAACCCTACACTTCCCCCTTAAATAATTTCAGTGCAGACAGAACAAATAAAAATGTGTTACCCAACACTTAAGATTATCTGAAGTAGCTTGGGTGTTAGGAGCGATCTTCCGGCAGCAGTCGAACAGCGTCGAGTCAAAGCACAAACCGCAGTAGAGGAGCGTGGAAGCCAGAGAGCGCCAAAGCTTGAACCAGACTTAAAAAAATATTTCTTTAGAGGGCTCGCTTGCTTTTTTTATAGTGCCTCGAGCTGCCAATATTCAATCCGATGCATGATCTTCTCAGCCCAAACTTTATCCATCAGCAAGCTATTCTTAAATAATTTAAAAATAGCTAATTAAATTAAGATAAGAATACATTTAGAGTTAATTAAAAATGCTCCACTTAAATTAAGATAAGAACGCTCCACTTAAATTGAAAAAATAATTTAAATAAAGTTAGCAAGCTATTCTTTGGAATAATCCAAAGAAGATAACGTTTCTATCCTTTGCTCCACTTAAATAAAAAATAATTTAAATAAAGTTAGCAAGCTATTTTTTGGAATAATTCAAAGAAGATAACGTTTCTATCCTTTGCTCCACTTAAATTAAAAAAAATAATTTAAAGTTTAAACTCTCGTACAGAATAACATTTTATCATTAGTAGGAGTAATTTTATTCTTAAATAAAATAAGAAATACGAATAATTTAAATGAGAGTTTATCCTCCACCGAGGCTTTAGATGAGGAATAATTTATAATTTTATTCTCAAATAAAATAAGAAATATGAATAATTTAAATGAGAGTTTATCCTCCACCGAGGCTTTAGATGAGGAATAATTTTGTAAAATTTACCTACAAAATATAATTAGTTCACATATCAAATAAACCTGTAAAATAGAGTTAATGCAATGGACTAAGATAAGAATGCTTTTAGAGTTAATTAGACCCCGTCCAAACCTGGATAAGGATCTAACCAAGACTCAACCAAGGTCACCAAAATGGGCCTAAGTTGGACCGCGCCTATAGTCCTAAAATAGGACCCGTCCTCACTGGTTCGCTCCTCCAGTGACTTACCTTACTTACCTCGTGCATCTCTACTCAACTTCTTAACCCACCAGGTCTTCCGCTACGGCTCAACCACCCTGGTCTTTTTGCCAAGTTTCAACCAACTTGGGCTTCAGCCAGTTGTTAGGCCTCGCGAACCCAACTGGACTTCCCACCAGGACTCAACCACCCTGGACTTCAGTCTAGTGTCAGGTCCTAAGTCTTTCAACCCTGTACACTTAGTAAAGAGGTCAAAACCAAAAGCAAACCTAACTTTAACCTATTTGTCATTCATCAAAACTTAAGTTTAACTATTAGTGCAAATTGCACCAACACATCCTGTACAAGGCAGCTTGGGAGCAGATACAGATAGACGAGGATGAACAGCTCTCGGTTTCGACCCCATTATTTGGTTTCACGGGGTATCAAGTACAGCCGGTAGGGTAAATCACCTTGTCACTCTTGTTGGGCAGTGACAGGCTCGAAAGAACCCGGAGGACTCCTTTCTTGATCGTGGACGCGCCCTCCTCCTATAATGTCATCCTGGGCCGCCCAACACTCAGCACTTTTCAGGCAGTGGTCTCTGTTTACCACCAGAAGATAAAGTTCCCGGTAGGCGACGTGGTAGTGGAAGTTCGAGGAGTCCAGCTAGTGTCTCAGCGGTGCTACAGTGGAGAGGTCAGAACAGAGTCTCGAAAGAACCCGAGAGGCCTGGACGACTAGCTGTAGAAGAAAGGCAAAAACTCGGGAGGTCTGGGCCCGATAGCGGTCTTGGACCCTTATGGTCTCGGTAAGATTTGTGTTTTATTTAGAGTGTCTGTCTGTGTATCTCTGTGCCCTTGCAGAAAAATCAAGCAATAAAGAGAGATGCTTTCCCCCAAAATAACAATGCACTACCGAGGAGTTGAAAACCCTAATACCTCGCGGTGCAGCCGATGCCCGGGGTACTTAGTGTTGAGGCAATTTGTGGTCCGGAGTGACCATGTATTTTGATGTTTGGGCAAAGGGTTTAAGTTAGGGTTTGTTGTTGGACTAACATGTGTATGTGAGTGTGCGGGTTTGCAGGTACACATGGACTTGATTGATGTCTTCAGGTGAAGGGTGGCATGGAGGCAAGCTGGAGGCTTGTGTGCGCATCTGAGGGACCGTGGATAGTAGGGACGATGAGCCGAAGGACATGGACTTCGAGGCATACGTGAATGTTGACATGGAGGCAAGCTGGAGGCTTGTGTGCGCATCCGAGGGACGAGGGCAGAAGATGAAGAGGGCGTGAAGGCAACAGTCGAGGCTGCTGGTGAAGAGTTGACCAGGTTGTGAGGGTCGTAGTGTGAGTCATTGAACTCGTGAACTAAGCTGGGAGGGTTCGAGTGCTGAGTGAAATGTACTCGGGGAGTGTAACCCTAGGCTTAGTAAAGGACCAGTCGACTGCCCTGGGAGCAGTCGACTGGTAGCACCCAGAATTCGAACGTTGGGTGTCAACGGTCGAATTTGAGTGAGGGCAGTCGACTGCCCCATGGGGCAGTCGACTGGTGGCGGCCAAACAGAAGGTAAGCCCTATTTAAGAGGGCTTCGTTTTGGCTGGGAAGACTAACAATTTGCTTTGGGTAAGAGCCAAATAGTAGTCTAAGTGCTCGGATATTGTCGAGGTACTGTGGCGAGGTTTCTCCACCCACAAGGAGCGACAAGGGCTAGCCGGAGGTTATCCGGGGAGTGATCCACCAAAGGATTCTTGGATTAGTCGCCCTTAGGGGTGGATACTAAATAAATCGGTATTGTTAGCATTGCTTTCTTGTTGTTTATTGTTTTGTTTGTATTTCCGCTTGCGCAACTAACAACGTAGGAAGAAGAAGATTCAAAATTGCTATTCACCCCCCTCTAGCAACCGACCACGATCTAACAAGTGGTATCGGAGCAAAGGACCGCTCTCATTGGACTAACCGCTGAAGGAGCAAAGAAAGCTAGAGGAAAAACGATGGAAGATAAGTTGGGGGATGACATCTACACTCCACCATCCTACGATCATGAAGACTTTGAGTATTGGAAGACAATGATGGAGACATGGTTCGGAATGGAGTGGAACCTTAGGATTGCTCTTGAAGAACCATTCGAAATTCCAAAGATAAGCACGGGAAGAAGCTTAGGCCTAGATATTGAATCAAGAGCAATAAGATCTATCAAAGGTGAATGAAAAGGTAATTGGTATATTACATAACATTTTGCCTACTAACATGTTGAGTGGTGTAGGAGAATACAAAAGTGCATATGAGTTATGGAACAAATTGGAAGAACTTCATAAGAACCCTACACAAGCTCAATTAGTGGAAGAGCCCGAAGAAATAATTTCTAGTGTCCAAGAAGACCAAGAGGAAGAGGAATTATCAACTTCATCAATTGAAATGGTACAATCAAGTGAGGATTCATCCACCTCATCAAGAGAAGAAGAGGAGGTGTCAACGTCAAGGATTGAGGGGGAGGAGAGACCCTCAACCATACCGGAACAAGAAGAAGCTCCAATCTCCACCAAAGCAAAGAAAAAGGACCACATCATATGCTTTGGATGTAATGAAAAGGGACACTACAAGGACAAGTGTCCAAATGGTAAGAAAAAGGAGGTGAACTCTAAACCCGGTTCAAGTTCGTTTAAATCTAACATGGGTTGTAGGAATGGAGAAGCCCAAGACAAAAGAAAGAAGATTAGATGCTTCACATGTGAAGAGCTAGGGCAATACCACACTAAGTGTCCTAGAAAAGGAGAGCTAAAGAAGATGGAGCAATTGAGAAGATGGGAGAAGGAGGAAAGAAAGAAAAGAAGCTCACATCAAGAAGGAACTACAAGGGTAAGGGAGGTAATCCCTAACTTTAGATTAAAATGCAATTCAAATTTAAGTTCCTCCATACATGCTAAAATTAATGAAAAATGTTTGCTTGTGCATAATCATGGTTTTAGATACAATGATAGGAATAGGATTAACAAGGTAGATCAAAACCCTAAGACAAGCATGCATCTTGATAGACCTAAGACCTTTGTACCTAAGGATCAAGGCATAACTCCCAAGAAGGGGAGACATATGCCTAGGAAGATGGGTAGGTCTAAGAATGTCCAAGGTGGACATATGGAGTCTAACGTTAAAGGTCTAGAAAGGGAACATCAAGCTTTGAGGGCAAGACTTGATAAATTGGAAAAGACCCTAGAAAAATTCACGGTTGGATCTAAGGGTCTAGATATGGTGTTGGGTAGTTTAAAACCCAACTATGATAGATCGGGTTTGGGATACCGGTCTAGAGTCTCCAATGCCGATAAAAAGAAGTATGCTGGGGAAGCATAAAATTATGGTAAGAAGGAGAAATCCAAGGATGGCAAGGGAATGCCATCAAAAGGTAAAAAGGATGACTTAACTAAGGACAAGGTGTCCAAGGTTAATAAGGTTAGGCTTGTAGGTCAAGAATCACCGGGGGCTTACCAGTGTGGTCTAGTGTGGATTGAGTCACCTAGGGAGGTGGCTAGGGCTAAGAGCTTAAGGGGAGCTCTAGGAGCCTTTGGGGTCCATGGTAAATGGATCTCAAGAAATGGGTTCTCTAGGAAGTCTAGGTGGGCTAGAAATGTGCCAAAAGGGGTTGGAAGACTTGGGTAAGTCTTAATCCTAGAGAATTGACACATTCAAAGGAATTTATGGAGAAAAAGGATGAAAATAAGAGTATATTTGATAAAATTAGGGTTTAATGGGTAAATACCATATAATTCAGTGCTAAAAATGAATTATGATCAAAATAAGAAGATACATTGAGGAGAAGTCACAATTAGGACTTTTGGGAGAAGTCTAAATAATACAATTTAGGAGAAGTTGAGTTTCGTGCCAATCTTAGGATTTGGAGTATATTTGCTTGGAAACATATTTTTTCCAAGTAGACATAGGTTCTACAAATCTCTCCATGAAATTTTAGATTTTTTGGAGATTTGTAGAATTATTTAGGCATTTCTGAAATTGGATTGAAAACCTAAAATTCAGGTATCAGTCGACTGCCCTGGGAGGCAGTCGACTGATCTCACCCCAGAAACATTCTGTGATTTTTGGCAGTCGATTGCCCCAGGGGCAGTCGATTGATCCATAAGGGTTAGATAGAAAAGGTATATTGGATGATAGGATATGACCTTAAAATTAACATCTTTGTTTATGCTCCTTGAGTTAAGATTTGCCTCATGATTTAATGGTGATTGTATGAAATGAGACTATATGGATATCATGGAATTCAAGGAGAATTAATGAGTGCTTAAGATTCAATGGATGATATTAAATGATAAGTTCTTAATAAATGAAAGGATATGGAAAAGGGAAGAATTGAGGACAATTCCTTGTGTCAATTGATAATGGTTAGAATTGACAAACACAAGGAACCATAAATAGAGTTTAAAGTTGATACAAAATGTCAATGTTTAAGGAAATGAGAATTGATACCAAAAGTCAAGTACAGTTGATATTCTTCATGAAACCATATTTTTCTAAGATGGGGTATATCTTAGCAAATGTGCTTGCAAATTTTTAGATTTTTCCAGGTTTTCTAGGATTTTCTAGAGGGTTCTAGGGAAGAAAACTTGGGTTGTTATGTTAGGTTTAACTTAACAAAAGAATATGTGTGATGTTAAGTTGGGGTATAACTTAACTTTGTGGTATTGGGTAGAACTTAACCTTGGTAAATTGAAAATTGGAAGAAGACATAGGTGAAGGGGGAGGTTGTCTCTTGTTTGCCTTGATTTTCATAGAAAATTTTGGGGTTTGTATCAAACTTGGGAATGGTGATAGATACATGTTGGAATGTATTTTACCCAAGTAGGTGTAAGTACCACAAAGTTCTCCACAAAATTTAGAAATTTTTGGAGATTTGTGGAATTTCTGGCGCATTTCTGAATTTGGCCAAAAAGCTGATATTCAGAGTATCAGTCGACTGCCCTGGGGGGCAGTCGACTGGTCAGGGCTGGTGTGGGTATCCAGCAGCTGACTTGTGTCCAAATGATGTAAAACAAGTGTATGGGGGGTAGTACACTGTGTTTAGGATCATTGGGGATTAAAAGATCCAATAATTGGGATATTGTTGGAGTCTTTTTGATGTTAGGCAAAGGAGGAGAAGTGTTGGGTTTAATTTGGGAAACCATACACGCCTTTGCGGGAAACCCTAGGTTTAGGGGGAGTTGAGGTTAAGGGGGAGCATGGTTGCTCCATTCTTGGCGTAAGGGGAACCTTGGAGAGGTTCTTAAAAAGTGTTTGTATGTCCAATGTAGGGGGAGCTTGGAGAAGCTTTAAAAAAGCCCATTTTGGTGAAAAGTCTTAACTTAGAGGCTTATGTGTGGGGAGCCTTGGGATAGGTTTTAAAATGCCTGGTTTGGAAAATTCCTAACTTGGAGGGTTAGGTGTGGGATGCCTTAGGATAGGATCCATGTTTGCATTGCATAGGCATTGGCGGTGTAAGTCCAAGGGGGAGTCTTGGCAACGTAAGTCCAGTTGTTTGGTTAGCATTGTTATTGCTACTTATTACTATTTGTTTTCCCTAACTTAAACGTATTGCCAAAGATCAAAAAGGGGGAGATTGTTGGGGCAATATGTGGTCCGGAGTTACCATGTGTTTTGATATTAGGCAAAGGGTTTAAGTTAGGGTTTGTTGTTGGACTAACATGTGTATGTGAGTATGCAGGTTTGCAGGTACAATTGACTTGGTTGATGTCTTCAGGTGAAGGGTGGCATAGAGGCAAGCTGGAGGCTTGTGTGCGCATCCGAGGGATCGTGGATAGCAGGGACGATGAGCCTAAGGACACGGACTTCGAGGCGTACGTGAAGGATGGCATGGAGGCAAGTTGGAGGCTTGCGTGCGCATCTGAGGGACGAGGGCCGAAGATGAAGAGGGCGTGAAGGCAATAGTCGAGGCTTCTGGGTAAGAGTCGACCAGGTTGTGAGGGTCCTAGTGTGAGTCATTGCATTCGGGAACTAAGCTGGGAGGGTTCGAGTGTGGAGTGAAATGTACTCGGGGAGTGTAACCCTAGGCTTAGGTAGCACCTAGAATTCGAACGTTGGATGTCAACGGTCGAATTTAAGTGGGGGCAGTCGACTGCCGGCAGTCAAACAGAAGGTAAGTCCTATTTAAGAGGGCTTCGTTTTGGCTGGGAAAACTGACGAATTTGGCTTTGGGTAAGAGCCAAATAGTAGTCTAAGTGCTCGGATATTGTCGAGGTGCTGTGGCGAGGTTTCTCCACTCACAAGGAGTGACAAGGGCTAGCCGGAGGTTATCCGGGGAGTGATCCATCGAAGAATTCTTCAAATAGTCACCCTTATGGGTAGATACCAAGTAAATCGGTATTGTTATCATTGCTTTCTTGTTGTTTATTGTTTTGTTTGTATTTCCGCTTACGCAACTAACAATGTAAGAAGAAGAAGATTCAAAAATTGCTATTCACCCCCTCTAGCAATCGGCCACGATCTAACGCTTAGGCTTGGTCTGGGACATATGCGCCCGAACAAGTATCCAAAAATAATCTCGCGGTGCAGCCAATGCCCGGGGTACTTAGGCTTGGCCTGAGACATGCGCGCCCAACCAAGTACCCAAAACCCTAATATCTCGCGGTGCAGCCGATGTCCGGGGTACTTAGGCTTGGTCTGGGGCATACATGCCCAACCAACTATCCAAAACCCTAATACCTCGCGGTGCAACCGATGCCCGAGGTATTTAAGCTTGGTCTGGGACATACACGCCCGACCAAGTACTCAAAACCTTAATACCTCGCGGTGTAGCCGATGCCCGGGGTACTTAGGCTTGGTCTGGGACATACGCGCCCAACCAAGTATCCAAACCCTTAATACCTCGCGGTGTAGCCGATGTCCGGGATACTTAGGCTTGGTCTGGGACATACGCGCCCGACCATGTATTCAAAACCCTAATACCTCGCGGTGCAGCCTATGCCCGGGGTACTTAGGCTTGGTCTGGGACATATGCGCCCGACTAAGTATTCAAAACCCTAATACCTCGCGGTGCAGCCGATGCCCGGGGTACTTAGGCTTGGTCTGGGACATGCGCGCCCAACCAAGTATCCAAAACCCTAATACCTCGCGGTGCAGCCGATGCCCGGGTTACTTAGGCTTGGTCTGGGACATACGCGCCCGACCAAGTATCCAAACCCCTAATACATTACGGTGCAACCGATGCCCGAGGTACTTAGGCTTGGCCTGGGACATGCACACTCGACCAAGTACCCAAAACCCTAAACCTCACGGTGCAGCCGATGCCCGGGGTATTTAGGCTTGGTCTGGGACATACGCGCCCGACCAAGTACCCAAAACCCATACCTCGCGGTGCAGCTGATGCCCGGGATACTTAGGCTTGGTCTGGGACATACGCACCCGACCAAGTACCCAAAACCCTAATACCTCGCGGTGCAGCCGATGCCCGGAGTACTTAGGCTTAGTCTGGGATATACGCGCCCGACCAAGTACCCAAAATCCTAATACCTCGCGGTGCAGCCGATGCACGGGGTACTTAGGCTTGGTCTGGGATATACGCGCCCGACCAAGTACCCAAAACCCTAATACCTCGCGGTGCAACTGATGCCCAGGGTACTTAGGCTTGGTGGGGAGATACGCTGTAACGCCCGTTTTTTTTTTCATAAAGCGGCGTTACGCTAAACATACATGTGCATATAAAACCTCTTAATGCAGCGGAATCATAAATTCTTTTTCACATGCTTTTAACCATACAATTAGTGCTTAAATCATATACACATATCTAGCATCATGATATCAACTTTTCGTAACACATTCATAAGCTTTCATGAGCATTTCAAGTAACCTATTACCAGAATGCATAGCATTATGATTATTTACTTTCCATAATTCATTCATAAGCCTTTCGGGTAGCAAGTAGTTTTATCCATAACTTCATAAGTAGTAGGTTGTTTCATAGGCATAGCTATCATAAGTAGAGCATAACCAACATAAGTATTGTAAGATAACAAAACATGTAATCAGTGAAATGAGAGGGACTCTTGGCCATGTCACTACCACACACACATAGTCTTGCCTCTCCTGCTGCTTCCTTTGAAATCTCTTGCTTAATCTGCGGTATAAGAAAATAAAACTATAAGCACGGAGGCTTAGTAAAACCCTTTTCCTACTCACAAAATCCATACGTCGTATAAACATGAACATAGATATCATCATGGCATCAGCATGAACATAGATATCATCATGGCATCATAGCCTAACGTGAACATGAATAAAATCATGGCATTAAAATTTGGCATGAATATAAATTAAATCATGGCATCATAAATTTGCATGAACATAAATAAAATCATGGCATCCTAACTTAACATGAACATAAATAAATCATGGCATCATAAATTAGCATGAACATAAATAAAATCATAGCATTATAATCTGGCATGTACATAAATAAAATCATGGCACTATAATTTGGCATGAACATAATTAAAATCATGGCATCATAAATTAGCATGAACGTAAATAAAATCATGGCATCCTAACTTAGCATAAACATAAATAAATCATGGCATCATAAATTAGCATGAACATAAATAAAATCATAGCATTATAATCTGGCATGTACATAAATAAAATCATGGCACTATAATTTGGCATGAACATAATTAAAATCATGGCATCATAAATTAGCATGAACGTAAATAAAATCATGGCATCCTAACTTAGCATAAACATAAATAAATCATGGCATCATAAATTAGCATGAACAATAAACATAATCATGACATCATAATTAACGTGAACAATAACCATAATCATGGCATCATAATTAACATGAACATATAAACATAATCATGGCATCCTAATTAACATGAACAATAAACATAATCATGGCATCATAATTAACATGAACAATAAACATTATCATGGCATCCTAATTAACATGAACATACTTTGCATTATCATACTTTGCATCAACATACCTTGCATAGACATACTTTTCATAAACATACTTTTCATAAACATAATGCATATCATGGATGGATGCATGTAGCAGATGCATATATCATAAGGATGCTTAGTTTTAAATCGTACTTTTAAATACTTAAACATAATCATAACATTCATTGGGCCCTGGCTTGTACCACATTCATACATCATATGCGCGCATCCCTAAGTAAATACGAGGTAGCTAATCTCGACCTACTAGGGTAAGGACAGCTTCATCGGTAGTCCCGAACCGTAAGGACAGCTTCATCGGTAGTCCCGAACCGTGGACAGCTTCATCGGTAGTCCAGAACCGTGGACCTTACTTAGGTCCGGTACAAGCCCATTCATAAAATAAAATACTTTCACATGCTTCTTCTTCATAATCATTCATAGCATATTCATTCATTCATCATACTTAACTTCATCGTTATGCCTTGAAGGCATGAACCTTAACTTCTTCCTTCATTTTCATTCCATATCATCATTATGCCTCGAAGGCATGAACTTTAACTTCCTTCATCATTTTCATTCTTAAACATGGCATACGTACATATATTCATGAGCATGGCATACATACAAATTATTCATAAAGCATGGCATACATACATATCATTCATAAATCATGGCATACATACAAATTATTCATAAAGCATGGCATACATACATATCATTCATAAATCATGGCATACATACCTATCATTCATAAATCATGGCACATGTCTAAACATTTATGAGTTATCACCACAAGTGACCTAACATATAATTCATGACATATAAACTAAGGGTTTGGTTAACATAGAAATTCTTCCATCATACTTAAACATACATCTTAGTAACCTATAAACAAGCATCTTTGTAGTTTTAACCCAACCCTAGCCCTAGGCTATGTCCTTGGCCGAAAGCTCCAAGGAACCCTAGGTCCATGAAAACTTTGCATAAATCCCCAAACAACATCTCATACATACATACTAGGCCATAGAAAACATTTGATTCCGTACTTAAGGCCAACCCTAATCCTTTAACCCTAGTTCTTGCCCTTGGCCGAAACTTTAAGGGTCCCTAAAGTTCATGAAAAATTCCTATAAAACATAATTTCTACCCATCATGCCATAGGGAACCAAAAACTTATATGTTGAATGGTTAGATCAAGGTCCAACCATGGGTTAGGGTTCTTGGCCGAAATTCATTAGGCCTTATAATCATGTAAAATTTCATGTAAATCACCACCAACATCACTTACATCATAATAAATCATAAGAACCATCATTTGAGAGTTAGAAACTAAACCTAGCCATGAAACTTGCAAGTGGCCGAAACCCTAACTTCTTTTTCATGGATTTTCATCTTAGATCTTAAATAAAAACTTAGATCATATCCACATCAAGGAAAAACCATTACACCACAGGTGAGGGGGTCTTACCTTGGGTTATCTTGGTTTTTAGACCTTAAAAGGGAAGATGATGAAGACTTTGGTTGCCCCTTGATCACCCTTTGCCCTTGTAACCTTGTAGATGACCCTTAACACTTGAAGATTAAGCCCTCTTGTGAAGTTTTCTCAAGGAAAACCTTCCTTGATGTTTCGGCCAGCTTGAGGGAGGAGGAAGAAGAGAGGTGGAATTGATGGAAGGAAGAAAGAAACTCCCAAACCCCCTCTTTATAACACATTAAGGAGGCAAATGAAGAGTTATGGTTGATGACTCTTCATTTTTCCTAAGCCTTAACCATAATCCACTTCATTTCCTCATAGCACTCCCTTGCTAGGTGAATTGGTTAGAGCATGCATGGTTGAACAAGAGGTCCAAGGTTCAATCCTTGGTGCATGCACTAATTTTTTTTATATTTTATTATTATTATTTTTTATATTTCGAAAATCCTCTAAAAATTTCCCCATAATTATGTTAATATTTCCCATCAAAATCCCTTTATATTTCTATAAATTTTTACCTAAAATTTACCAATAATCATGGTGCTAGAAAGCCCATATAAGGCCCATTAGGGCCTTTTCCCCCCAATTTAAATGGAAAAACATGGATTTCTAGCCTAAAATTCGTGTTAATATTTCTAGTTCCCTCGGAAAATTATCTAGACATGCTTAATATTTTAAAGAAATATTAAGAGAATTTTCCGGGTCGTTACAATCCCCCATACCTGGTGAAAGTTCGTCCTCGAACTTAGAATAGCTCCGGGTACTTGCACCTCATCTCGTCCTCGCGTTCCCTGGTAGCTTCTTCGAACCGCTGACTTTGCCATAGAACCTTGACTAAGGGTACCTTCTTACTCCTTAGCTTCTTGACTTCCCGATCCAAGATCTGGATAGGTCTGCTTTCATAGCTTAGGTCCTCCTGCACTTGCACTGTCTATGGCTCGATCACTTGCTCCGTATTTGGGATACACTTTTTAAGCGTTGACACATGGAACACATTATGGATGGCCGACATCTCGGAAGGCAGCTCCAGCTCATATGCCACCTTACCAACTCTTTTCAGGATCAGGTACGACCCCACATAACGCGGACTTAGTTTTCCTTTCCTCCCAAATCTTGTCACCCCTTTCATCGGAGCCACTTTGAGGAACACCAAGTCTCCAACATTAAATTCCAGTGGTCTACGCCGGACATCGGCATAACTCTTCTGCCGGCTCTGAGCAGTTTCTATCCGTTGTCGAATATTCCGTATAGCTCGGGTGGTGCTGTCGATGACATCTGTTGTGAGCCCCATTTCCTTCTTTTCACCACCCTCGTACCAACAGATCGGAGATCTACATCTCCTCCCGTACAACGCTTCATAAGGTGTCATTCCGATAGTAGCTTGGTAGCTATTGTTGTAAGCGAATTCCGCTAAGCATAGATATCGACACCAGCTCCCTTTGAAATCCAAGACACAAGCTCGCAACATGTCTTCTAGTACTTGATTCACCCGTTCGGTTTGCCCATCAGTCTGAGGGTGAAACGCGGTGCTAAATTGCAATTTAGTGCCGAGAGACTTCTGAACACACTCCCAGAAGTGCAAAGTAAAGCAACCATCCCTATCTGAGATGATGGTCTTAGGAACTCCATGAAGTCTGATTATCTCCTTAACATATAATTGAGCCAATTGCTCAATCGAATAAGTCATCTTAATTGCTAAGAAGTGAGCAGACTTAGTCAACCTGTCCACAATTACCCATATCGCATCATATCCGTTTGTAGTCTGGGGAGGTCCTGAAATGAAATCCATTGAGATATCTTCCCATTTCCATTCCAGAATTGGAAGTGGCTGCAGAACTACTCCGGGTCGCTGGTGTTCTGCTTTTACTTGCTGGCAAGTCATGCAAGTACTGACATGTTGAGCCACATCTCTCTTCATACCGGACCACCAGAACTTCTCTTTCAAATCTTGATACATCTTGGTGGATCCTGGATGCATCGAATAAGGGGTTCCGTGAGCTTCCGCTAGTATTTTCCTTCGAAGCTCCGGATCATTAGGAATACATAGACGATCCCTAAGGTATAGTTCCCCCCCTTTTGCGATATGAAAACCATCGCCTTTTCCTTCTAAGATCTCCTGTTTTATTTTCTGAAGACTCAGATCACTATTCTGTTTTTCCAATATATCCCCAAATAGCGTGGGTGATATTGTCATGGTGGAAAGTCGTCCGGAGATGACCTCGACCCCAAAATTAACCATTTCTCTTTCGAGTGGTCGGGGTAATCTAGATATAGACATCAGGGTGGCACTTAGGCAATAACCTTTCCATCCTGCATCAGTACAGCTCCAAGTCCTAGTTTGGAGGCATCACTATACATGTCGAAGCTCTGATTACATTCTGGGAGGGTGAGGATTGGAGCACTTGTGAGTCTCCTTTTTAGTTCGCACTCTCATAGCATTATCATTTACTTTATGTAATTTGATACCATTGTGTGATATGATAGGTCACTCATTGCTAATATCAGGTTCATGAACATAAGATTGAACCACACTCTCGACAAATTGTATTATGACTAACTTAGACCTTATTGGTTTACAAAACTAACCGAACTCAATGAAATAGATGGGCTGCCATCATGCCCATAACAAAGAACATCATGGCAGTCACTGCCCCTCCTTCGTTCATCTCTCCTTGGCCTGCCTCAGGATCTTCTACCGTCTCCATCGGATCCTCTTCCTCTATCTCGAGAACCTCCTCAGCCACCTCAGGGTCTTCCCCAAACATCCCGGGGTCTTCCTCAAACATCTCGAGCATCTCGGGGTCTTCCTCAAACACCTCGAGATCGTCCTCGCTCATCGGGTCTTCCTCGAACATCTCGAGCATCTCGGGGTCCTCCTCATACATCTCGGGGTCCTCCTCATACCTCTCGGGGTCTTCCTCCGAGTCCCCCAAGTCCTCCGGAAACACGTGATGAAGAAGTTGCCTACATAATTCCGTATATGAGATACGTCATCCATGCTGCCCCTAGATCTGATGTGCAGCCTCCCTCGCCCGATTGGCAATGAACGAAGCAGAGCTCCGATCCTATGATCATCCATGACTGGGAACCCTTCCTGCTCAAGTTTCCAGAACAGCCGATCCAATAACCCCATGTTGCCTTGAATTCCACGGGTCGGAATGTAGTCAACTTCCTCTATCCGATTCATCAGCTCGCGGCATCTCTCAGTGTAGTTCTCATGCAACATCTGGAATTGAAAAAAAATGACATAGTTAGTACTAAACCTGCCCAAGCCAGTACCAAAACCATTTCTTTTTCAATTCGCAAATATATACAGAGAAAAACACAAGCAACTCGGTTTCTTCTACCCTAGTGATTAAAATATGTAATCACTTTTCCTCCCCTTATAATTCTAAACATTTGATTCATAAAAGAAGATAAAAGTATCATTCATCGTTACATATCCTAAAGTACTTTTCATCTTAAACATCGTTCATACTTGCATATCCTTAAACCATAAAACATCCTAAAATGATTACTATAATAAAATATGCAGAGAGGTACTTACTTGGAAGCGGCAGGAAGAAGGCTTGATGTGTGTGTAGTGAGATGGCAACTGCTCTGATATCAACCTGTAATGCCCGTTTTTTTTTATAAAGCGGCGTTACGCTAAACATACATGTGCATATAAAACTTCTTAATGCAGCGGAATCATAAATTCTTTTTCACATGCTTTTAACCATACAATTAGTGCTTAAATCATATACACATATCTAGCATCATCATATCAACTTTTCGTAACACATTCATAAGCTTTCATGAGCATTTCAGGTAACCTATTACCAGCATGCATAGCATCATGATTATTTACTTTCCATAATTCATTCATAAGCCTTTCAGGTAGCAAGTAGTTTTATCCATAACTTCATAAGTAGTAGGTTGTTTCATAGGCATAGCTATCATAAGTAGAGCATAACCAACATAAGTATTGTAAGATAACAAAACATGCAATCAGTGAAATGAGAGGGACTCTTGGCCATGTCACTACCACACACACATAGTCTTGCCTCTCCTGCTGCTTCCTTTGAAATCTCTTGCTTAATCTGCGGTATAAGAAAATAAAACTATAAGCACGGAGGCTTAGTAAGACCCTTTTCCTACTCACAAAATCCATACGTCGTATAAACATGAACATAGATATCATCATGGCATCAGCATGAACATAGATATCATCATGACATTATAGTCTAACGTGAACATGAATAAAATCATGGCATTAAAATTTGGCATGAATATGAATTAAATCATGGCATCATAAATTTGCATGAACATAAATAAAATCATGGCATCCTAACTTAGCATGAACATAAATAAATCATGACATCATAAATTTGCATGAACATAAATAAAATCATGGCATCCTAACTTAGCATGAACATAAATAAATCATGACATCATAAATTAGCATGAACATAAATAAAATCATGGCATTATAATCTGGCATGTACATAAATAAAATCATGGCACTATAATTTGGCAGGAACATAATTAAAATCATGGCATCATAAATTAGCATGAACGTAAATAAAATCATGGCATCCTAACTTAGCATAAACATAAGTAAATCATGGCATCATAAATTAGCATGAACAATAAACATAATCATGACATCATAATTAACGTGAACAATAACCATAATCATGGCATCATAATTAACATGAACATATAAACATAATCATGGCATCCTAATTAACATGAACAATAAACATAATCATGGCATCATAATTAAAATGAACAATAAACATTATCATGGCATCCTAATTAACATGAACATACTTTGCATTATCATACTTTGCATCAACATACCTTGCATAGACATACTTTTCATAAACATAATGCATATCATGGATGGATGCATGTAGCAGATGCATATATCATAAGGATGCTTAGTTTTAAATCGTACTTTTAAATACTTAAACATAATCATAACATTCATTGGGCCCTGGCTTGTACCACATTCATACATCATATGCGTGCATCCCTAAGTAAATACGAGGTAGCTAATCTCGACCTACTAGGGTAAGGACAGCTTCATCGGAGGTCCCGAACCGTAGACAGCTTCATCGGTAGTCCAGAACCGTGGACCTTACTTAGGTCCGGTACAAGCCCATTAATAAAATAAAATACTTTCACATGCTTCTTCCTTCATAATCATTCATAGCATATTCATTCATTCATCATACTTAACTTCATCGTTATGCCTTGAAGGCATGAACCTTAACTTCTTCCTTTATTTTCATTCCATATCATCATTATGCCTCGAAGGCATGAACTTTAACTTCCTTCATCATTTTCATTCTTAAACATGGCATACATACATATATTCATGAGCATGGCATACATACAAATTATTCATAAAGCATGACATACATACATATCATTCATAAATCATGGCATACATACAAATTATTCATAAAACATGGCATACATACATATCATTCATAAATCATGGCATACATACAAATTATTCATAAAGCATGACATACATACATATCATTCATAAATCATGGCATACATACCTATCATTCATAAATCATGGCACATGTCTAAACATTTATGAGTTATCACCACAAGTGACCTAACATATAATTCATGACATATAAACTAAGGGTTTGGTTAACATAGAAATTCTTCCATCATACTTAAACATACATC
Source organism: Boesenbergia rotunda (assembly GCA_024364735.1). Classification (NCBI taxonomy): domain Eukaryota; kingdom Viridiplantae; phylum Streptophyta; class Magnoliopsida; order Zingiberales; family Zingiberaceae; genus Boesenbergia; species Boesenbergia rotunda. The sequence continues at coordinate 84,606 of JAGFNQ010000253.1, read as the reverse complement.
TTAGTAACCTATGAACAAGTATCTTTGTAGTTTTAACCCAACCCTATCCCTAGGCTATGTCCTTGGCCGAAAGCTCCAAGGAACCCTAGGTCCATGAAAACTTTGCATAAATCCCCAAACAACATCTCATACATACATACTAGGCCATAGAAAACATTTGATTTCGTCCTTAAGGCCAACCCTAATCCTTTAACCCTAGTTCTTGCCCTTGGCCGAAACTTTAAGGGTCCCTAAAGTTCATGAAAAATTCCTATAAAACATAATTTCTACCCATCATGCCATAGGGAACCAAAACTTATATGTTGAATGGTTAGATCAAGGTCCAACCATGGGTTAGGGTTCTTGGCCGAAATTCATTAGGCCTTATAATCATGTAATATTTCATGTAAATCACCACCAACATCACTTACATCATAATAAATCATAAGAACCATCATTTGAGAGTTAGAAACTAAACCTAGCCATGAAACTTGCAAGTGGCCGAAACCCTAACTTCTTTTTCATGGATTTTCATCTTAGATCTTAAATAAAAACTTAGATCATATCCACATCAAGGAAAAACCATTACACCACAGGTGAGGGGGGTCTTACCTTGGGTTATCTTGGTTTTTAGACCTTAAAAGGGAAGATGATGAAGACTTTGGTTGCCCCTTGATCACCCTTTGCCCTTGTAACCTTGTAGATGACCCTTAACACTTGAAGATTAAGCCCTCTTGTGAAGTTTTCTCAAGGAAAACCTTCCTTGAAGTTTCGGCCAGCTTGAGGGAGGAGGAAGAAGAGAGGTGGAATTGATGGAAGGAAGAAAGAAACTCCCAAATCCCCTCTTTATAACACATTAAGGAGGCAAATGAAGAGTCATGGTTGATGACTCTTTATTTTTCCTAAGCCTTAACCATAATCCACTTCATTTCCTCATAGCACTCCCTTGCTAGGTGAATTGGTTAGAGCATGCATGGTTGAACAAGAGGTCCAAGGTTCAATCCTTGGTGCATGCACTAATTTTTTTGTATTTTATTATTATTTTTTTTATTTCGAAAATCCTCTAAAAATTTTCCCGTAATTATGTTAATATTTCCCATCAAAATCCCTTTATATTTCTATAAATTTTTACCAAAAATTTACCAATAGTCATGGTGCTAGAAAGCCCATATAAGGCCCATTAGGGCCTTTTCCCCCCAATTTAAATGGAAAAACATGGATTTCTAGCCTAAAATTCGTGTTAATATTTCTAATTCCCTCGGAAAATTATCTAGACATGCTTAATATTTTAAAGAAATATTAAGAGAATTTTCTGGGTCGTTACAGGTCGACTGGTCCATGACTGAAAAACATTCTGTTCGTTGTGCCAGTCGACTGCCACAGACTGATCCATAGGATTAAGTGGAAAAGGTATATGGGATAAGACTTTATTAATATCATGAAATTAAAGGAGGATTGATGAATGCTTATGATTCATTGGATGATATTGAATGATAAGTTTTTGATAAATGAAAGGATATGAAAGTTTCCCATATGTATCTAGGATTGAGAGATAAAAAGGGGAAGGTTTTCATCATATTAAGGATACATAAAAAGGAGAGTTGAGGACAATTCCATGTGTCAAATTATAATAGTTAGCCTTGACAAACACATGGAATTATAGATAGACTTTCGAGTTGATACAAAATGACCATTTTTGAGGAAATTAGAGAATGAACCAAAAGTCAAGCACATTTGATATTTTCATGGAATCATACTTTTCTAGGATAGGATATATCCTAACAAATGTGCTTGCAAACTTTTAGATTTTTCTGGGTTTTGTTGAGTTCTTTTTGGCAAAGGGGTAAGGTTGCTTGGGGCAATCCTTTGATGGTATCAAAGGGGAAGGAACTTGTGGTGTTAAGTTGGGGTAGAACTTAACCTTGGTGTTATGGTGTTAAGTTGGGTAGAACTTAACCTTGGTAAATTAAAAATTGGGAGAAGACATAGGTTAAGGGGGAGGTTGCCTCTTGTTTGTCTTAATTTATTTTCATAGAAAATTTTGGGTTTTGTGTCAAACTTGGGGATGGTGATAGATACATTGTTGAATGTGTTTTTTCCAAGTAGGTTTGGGTACCACAAACTTCTCCACAAAATTTGAGATTTTTTGGAGATTTGTGGAATTTCTGGCGCATTTCTGAATATTGCCAGAAAAGCTGAAATTCTGTTTTTCAAAGTATCAGTTGACTGCCCTGGGGGGCAATCGACTGGTCAGGACTTAGGTTTGTATCAGCAGCTAGGAAGTGGTCTAAATGATGTAAAATAAGTGCATGGGGGGCTAGTACACTGTGTTTAGGATCATTAGGGATTAAAAGATCCAATAATTGGGATATTGTTGGAGTCTTTTTGATATTAGGCAAAGGGGGAGATGTGTTGGCTTTAATTTGGGAAACCAAACATGCCTTTGCTGGAAATCCTAGGTCTAGGGAGAGACTAGGTGAAGGGGGAGTATGGTTGCTCCATTCTTGGCGGAAGGGGAACCTTAGAGAGGTTCTTAAAAAGCCTTTGTAAGTCCAATGTAGGGGGAGCCTTGAGATAGGTTTTAAAAAGCTCGTTTCGGTTAAAATTCCTAACTTGGGAGGGTTAGGTGTGGTGCCTTGGGATAGGATCCATGATTGCATTGCATATGCATTGGCGGTGTAAGTCCAAGATGGACTCTTGACAACGTAAGTCCAAATGATTGTTTAGCATTGTTATTGCTATTTATCATTGCTATTTGTTTCCCTAACTTAAACGTATTGCCAAACATCAAAAAGTGGGAGATTGTTGAGGCAATCTATGGTTCGGAGTGACCATGTGTTTTGATGTTTGGGCAAAGGGTTTAATTTATGTTACCCTTATGCTCTAATTTGTGTATGTTCAGTGTGCAGGTTTACACATATTGACCTAGCTGGACGGCTTCGGTACGGTGAAGGGTGGCATGGCGACCTGCTGGAGGCTTGTGTGGACCCGAGGGACCTTAGATAGCATGGATGATGAGCCGAGGGGCGCGAACGTCGAGGCACACGTGAAGGATGGCATGGAGACAAGCTGGAGGCTTGTGTTTATCCGAGGGACGAGGGTCGAAGGTGAAGAGGGCGCGAAGGCAACAGTCAAGGCTGCTGGTGAAGAGTCAGCTAAAGTCACGAAGGGACAAGAGGTGAGGGAGGAGGACTCCAAGGGCAAGCCGGGAAGTGGACTTCAAGGGCACACGTGAAGGGTGGCATGGAGGCAAGCCAAGGGAAGGCTTGTGTGCGCATCCGAGGGACGATAGCCAGTAGAAGAGGACTTCAAGGGGCAAGTCAAGGGAGTGGACCTGAAGCCACAAGAGGAGGAGGATCTTCGGAGTGAGTAGGAGTGTGCTTGTAAGCTGGGCAGTCGACTGGGAATATAACAGTCGACTGCCAGCAAGCACAGAAACTCACAAAAGGGTTCTGACCCTCAACCAGTTGACTGCCCTAGGAGTAGTCGACTGGTATGTAGCCAAAATTTGAACCTTGGGCTGTCAACGGTCGAATCTGAGTGGGGGCAGTCGACTGCCCTGGGAACAGTCGACTGCCAGCGTGAGTTTCATCCTTGAGTTCTATTTAAGAGAACTCGGTTTGGGCTGAGAGCTCTTGACGAAATGAGCTTGGTTAGAGCTCATTAGTAGTGTAGGTGCTCAGATAGTCTACTCAAGGTTGTGGCGAGATTTCTCCGCCCACAAGGAGCTACGCGAGCTAGCCGGAGGGCATCCGAGGAGTGATCCGTTGAAGGATCGAGGGATCGTCCACCTCATGGACTGTCGTGGAGTAGGAGTCTTCATCTTCGAACCACGTAAATAGGTATTGTTAGCATTGGTTAGTTGTTAGTCTTGTTTTATTGTATTTCCGCTTGCGCACTAACAACGTAGGTAGAGAAGAGTTCGAAATTTGCTATTCACCCCTCCTCTAGTAAGGCATAACGATCTAACACACATTCCCCCATTACTATATATTATGCTTCAATAATTGATAATGCAATACAGTATTGCTTTCAACTACACCAATTGTCTAGACTTTAACCTAATAATTGGCAACTGCCACTTGTACTTTTTCTATCTAGTTTACCCCAGCATAGTTTGAGTTAGAGTATTCTATTAGGTCAGTGTTGGTTGTTTTAGGATATGAAATTCCTACATTTATTGTGCCTTTGATATAACTTAGCATTATTGTTACAACATTTAGATGTGATTCTTTTGTACATGTTTGATACTTAACACACATAACTATTGCAAATAAAATATCAAGCTGACTTGTAGTTGTAGGATCGATTGTTTTTGCTAGAGGGGGGGTGAATAGCAATTTTCGAACCCCTTTCTTCCTACACGGTTAGTTGCACAGCGAAATATACAATAAAAATAATAAAACAAAACTAACCAATGCTAACACAGAAGATTTACTTTGTATCCACCCCAGACGGGTGACTAATCCAAGAATCCGTCGGTGGATCAATCCCCGGATAACCTCCGGCTAGCCCTCATCGCTCCTTGTGGGCGGAGAAACCTCGCCACAACACCTTGAGAAGACCTGAGCACAAAGACTACTATCTTGCCTTTAACCAAGACAAGATTGGTCAAGAATCTCAGCCACCACGAAGTCATCTTTAAATAGGACTCGGGTTGAAATCCTTGCCACCAGTCGACTGCCCCCAGGGCAGTCGACTGGTGCCTCTAAAATTTGACCGTTGCACCCCAACGTTCGAATTCTCAGCCAACTCACCAGCCACCTACCAGTCGACTACTCCCAGAGCAGACGACTGGTCCCTAGCTGAACCCTTCCCGAGTACAATCACACAGCACTCGTACCCTCACAACTCGACTGACCCCTCATCCGCAGTCTCAACTATTGCCTTCATGCCCTCTTCATTTTCAGCTCCCGTCCCTCGGATGCACGCAATCCTCTAACTTGCCTCGATGCCATCCTTCACGCATGCCTCGAAGTCTGCGCCCATCAGCTCATCGTCCCTACTCTCCAAAGTCCCTCGGGTGCACACAAGCCTCCAGCTTGTCTCCATGCCACCCTTCACTATACTGAGGTCGTCCAGCCAAGTCCATATGTGTAACCTGTACAACCTGCACACTCAACATACACATATGAGAACACAAGGGAATCCTAACCTAAACCCTTTGCCCAAACATCAAAACACTTGATCACTTCGAACCACAAATTGCCTCAATAATCTCCCCCTTTTTGATGTTTGGCAATACGTTTCAGTTAGGGAAAGCAAAATAGTAGTCAATAGCAAAAACCATGCTAAAACAAATGCATATGCAATGCATACATGGATCCTATCCCAAGGCATCCTACACCTAACCCTCTAAGTTAGGACTTTTCAATACCTAACCCTCCAAGTTAGGAATTTTCCAGAAAATGGGCTTTTTAAAGCTTTTCCAAAGCTCCCCCTACACTGAACTTACAAAGGCTTTTTAAAAACCCCTCCAAGGTTTCCCATATGCCAAGAATGGAGCTAACATGTGTTGGAACTTGGATGGCTAGAGAGGGGGGGGGGGGGGGAGGTTGAATGTAGCCAGACACATGAACTTAGAACTTTTCGAATTTCTACACTTAAACGTTTAGTAGCACAGCGGAAGCAATAAAAACAGAGTATGCAGAATTTAAACCCTAAGCTAAGAACAACTACCAAATGCTAACAAAGAGGATTTACAAGGTTCGAGGATAACTTGCCCCTACTCCTTGGCGTGCCCGTAAGGTGGGCGATCCCTTGATCGTCGGTAGATCAAGCCCGGGAAAATCCGGATAAAATGCAACCTCCTTCTCGGTGGAGTAACCTCTCCACATCGTTTCGAAATGAATCAAGTATAAAGCACAGGAAACACAAGAAGGATCTTACTTAGCACTTAGAACCACAAGAATACAAGCAAACTTCTCCCGAGCTCCACTCAACACAGATCTCACGCAAGAACTCCCTTCTTCGTGTCTTCTCGCTGATGGACTCGCCAAGCTTCTTGTTTCTCTTCCAAGTACTCAAGTAACAGAAGGTTGCATTAAGGATCACGGTTGCTTGCTCAAGATGATGGAACAGAGTTGTCGCAAGAGCACAATGTGTTGTACCAGAGCAATGATCGAGTATTCTACGAGTTCCTTGTTATTGAGACTTGTTCGCCACCAAGCGCTTAAGTCTCTCCACTGATCGCCAGGTCACCACCTCACTGCAGCCTCTAGTTGCTCACCTAAAACAAATAGCTATCACTGAGCTCTCCTGGACTCCCTGAGCTTCCCTCATCCAAGTCCCAGTCAGCAGCTCCAGCAGCGCCAGCACCTGTTGCAACCTGAGATGGCAAACGGACAAACCTGCTCCAAGGAAAGACTCCCAATGACTCTCCTTGAGTGTTTGAATCCATTCCTGTCACCTGCAACCTTGATCAGATCATTAGCACAACAAATCAAACAGAGAATCAAGTATCAGAGGTTAAGCGCAAGGAAATCAGATGTGTTCAGACGTGATCAGAGCGCCTGACAGCGCGTTTGAATTAATGTGATCGATCACCGGACCGATCAGAGAGCCTCTTGATCGGTCACTTGACCGATCAGGCTCCATCCTGATCGGTCCCTAATGCTCAATCAGAAATCGCGACTTCTCCCGGATCCGATCACCAGACCGATCCCAAGTCGTGGATCAGTCACCAGACCGATCCACCCTTTTGCAGGGTGATTTCCCAAGTTCGCAATCCAACCCTCCTGATCGGTCACCAGACCGATCAGGGCATGCCTAGACCGATTAGGCTCCATCCTGATCGGTCATAGTCAGGAACTCTCGACACTTGATCGTTCACCAGAACGATCTGAACAGTATCCCTGATCGGTCACCGGACCGATCAGGAGCCAAGCAGTAAGGTTCCCAAAATCCCACTGTATGCTCCCTGATCGGTCACTAGACCGATAAGGAGCTGAGCAGGAAGTGAACTCTAAGCTCTCTAGTCGGTCACCAGACCAATTAAGAGCTGAGTAGTGAGTGAACTCTACGCTACTTGATTGGTCACCAGACTGATCAGGAGTCGAGTATTAAGTTCCCAATCTCACTGTATGATTCCTGATCGGTCATCGGACCGATCAGTCATAGCTGGATCGGTCACCAGACCGATCCACAAGGGAACTTCATGCCAACTTCCCTGATCGGTCACCAGACCGATCCAGGCTAGGCCAAACCCACTCTAAGTCATGAGAACTGGCTCCCAGCCTCCCCTGACTCGTGCTCAGTCCTCCGGACCATGACTCCATGCCCAGTCTCACTCACCGGGACTTCAACCTAACCCTCCAAGCTAGGATTTCATCTAACCTAGCCCTCCAAGCTAGGACTTGGCCCTCCAAGCCGGGATTTCATCAACCTAGGCCTTCAGGCCAAGACCTGACCCTCCAAACCAGGACTTTTCACAGCTAACCCTCCAGGTTAGGACTTTTCCACACCTAGCCCTCTAAGTTAGGATTTTTCCACACCTAACCCTCCAGGTTAAGATTTTTCACACCTAGCCCACCAAGCTAGGATTTTTCCACACTTAACACTCCAAGTTAGGACTTTTCACACCTAACCCTCCAGGTTAGGACTTTTCCACACCTAGCCCTCCAAGCTAGGATTTTTCCATACCTAACCCTCCAGGTTAGGACTTTTCACACCTAGCCCTCCAAGCTAGGATTTCCACACCTAACCCTCCAGGTTAGGACTTTTCACACCTAACCCTCCAGGTTAGGACTTTTCACACCTAACCCTCCAGGTTAGGACTTTTCCATACCAAGCCCTCCAAGCTAGGATTTTTCCATACCTAACCTCCAGGTTAGGATTTCATCAAACCTAGTCCCACTAGGTATGCCTAGTCCACAACCAGGACTTAATCCCAATCATCTCATCAACCTAAACTAAAATCGGTGTCAACATCAAAACAACGATCAGGGTCAGACTGCTTCAACAATCTCCCCCTTTTTGTTGTTTGACAACCCAATTTTAAGTTTAGAGATTTGAAATCAATTTTCTCAAATCTTAGAATATGTAGGAGAATCAGGATCCTCCCCCTACAACCATTAAACTCATAATCGTCCTAAACATAACCAACCACACTCTCCCCCTTTGTCAAACACCGAAAAGGGTGTAGACGGGTTGTTAAGTTTAAACATACTCCCCCTCAACCCTAGGGGTTTCCCAAAGCAACAAAAGATTTGAATAATGTTGAGGAACATATGAAAACATATGAGAAATATAAAGCATGGCAAAGCATTCATATGTATCATATGAACGTGGAGTGAAAACAAGTAGATCTAGTAATAAGGTAGGCAAATAGTCCATTGAATGAATCATAAGCAAAATCTAGTCATATAAGTAAGGCATAAACCATAGCACAAAATGTCAATTGCATCATACAACCAAACCAGACAAATAGTGAGATGCATATCAATGCATCAAAGTCAACACCAAGCCATACCAGGCAAATAGTCAGAACGGACAGATCCGTCAAATAGTCAGATACTACAAAGCAAGATCAGAGTACAATCAATAATCAATTATTAGTGGGAGGGTCATCGTTCTGCATCGGATCATCTGTCGTGTCATCAGGAATGAAAGACCCAGGTGCAGCACTGCCAGAGGGCGCATCTCCAGGAAACGTGTGCCGGCGCCACTCGTCATACCAAGTCTGTTGCAGAGTACGGACCCCCGAGACATCAGACTCCACCACGTGCAGTCGTCGATCGAAGGAGCGAAACTCCGACCGGACCTCCTCGCGCCAGAGCTCCCTCAAATGAAGATCATGCTGGATGGTTCGATCCAGCTATGAAATCTGCCACCGCAGGTCTGGGTCTGACTCATAGTCGTAGTCAACAGCAGCAGCAGGAGCCTCCTGATGCGCAGCCGGAGCTGCGGGTACCTGTACGTGTGCGCCCCTGGGTAGCTCGCCATGACCCCGCCCGTCCTTCCATATCAAAGCCTGATCGTCTGGCCCAACAACAATACCAGATTTGGCAAACGCGCGTTTGCCCAATTGGCAATCCTGTCTAACTATGGGCACTGTCCTGCCCTTGGTCACGTCAACACCTACTGACATAAGCCAGTCAGTGATGACATGACCGAATGACATATATACAGTGTGACGACTGGGCTCGCGATAGGAAATAATCGACTGAAAGATGCTCTCCATAATGTAAAAGTCAAGGCGGCGGTGCATGCCATAGAGCATCAAGCAGTGGTAAGGACGAATCTCGGTCAAGGGCTTTGAAGTTATTGGCAAGATGCATTTCATGATTATCTTGAAGAGAATTTAATCAACAGGGGAAAGACGGAGGGCCGCAAAAGTCGGAAAGTCAGGCCCTAACTCATCAAGACCAGCTGGTCGAGGATGGCCAAAGAAGTGCTGATATATGGTGTCGGGGGTGACATCCGCGAAAGGAGGCAGTAAGGGGTCGGGAAGCTCTGGATAGATGGAATAAAAATAGGCGACTGACGCCCGCCCAGATACTCTGCCAAGATGTCATAGGAGAAGTCAAGGTTCCTCTTGGCTACTCAAGTAGTGAAATCAAAGACACCTTGAGGGCCTTGTTGGAGATTATTGTAGAACTCAGAAACTAGGTCATAGTTGATTGTTTGTTCGAGGGACAGAAGAAAACCCAGGTTGTAAAAGGTAATCACCTCCATAATGGAGGGACAATGGTCAGACAAGAAGGGACCATCAATCGATCAGCAAGAAAGCAGCTTAAAGGTTCGAGACTGGAACGCTTGCTCACAAGCAGCGTTCGGGAACCTGGAGCTCGACGAAGTCTGAGGCCTTCGAGAGGGCGCGGAAGAAGAAGGCCCTTTGCCCTTTGCGGACCCTTCTGCGGGGTCCTTGCCCTTGGATGACTTCCTAAGGGTTTGAAGAATTGATCATGACAGTATATTGAATCAAATGAAGTAAATCGAATATTGATAAATCATGACACAAGATGATAATCATGACACAAATTCAAGGATCACAAGATTAAGGTTTGATCAAATTGGTCAAGACAAGTTTTAATCAATGAACCAACCAGTGACCATAAGGGTTAAGGCATTGATCAAATTGGTCAGGACAAGGTTTAATCAATGAAATAATCAGTGAAGTTTTAGGTCACGGTAAGAATAGGGTCGCAGCACAAAACGAAACCACAAGGAAAAACATGATTAGCGCAAATATATGATTGATAACTGTAAGAATGATAAACACCAAAAGAAAATCGCACAAAATGCTTACTTTGGTGCCATCAAGTCGATTGAGAAGGAAAGAGAAGAGCTCGCAGGGAAACTTAGCAAGATCGCACGCCCACGGGAAGGAGAAGAGCTCACGCGAAGAAGCTTGCGCACAACTCACGCAGGGAACCAAGATCTCCTCGCTGAACTTTCAGGAACTCACGCAGGAGGAGGGGACGCAGGAAGAGAACTCACGCACAGCAAGAGGATGCTCAAGAGGAGAGATTCGCGCTAGGGTTCGGAGAGGTAAGGTTTACACGAAGTTAATAGGTTGGTGGATCAGTCCACCAATCGTAATTCAATGTGATCGAACGGATCACCGTTCTATCTGGAAGCGCCCAGAGCGATTAGGCTCCGGCTTGATCGGACTGGCCTAGTCCTGATCGGTCGGGTGACCGATCAGGCAGACTCCTGATTGATCAGCTGATCGATCAGGGAGCGAATAGTAGGTTTGGGAGGTTTTTCGTGACCCTTCTGATCGGTCTGTGGACCGATCCACTACAGTGGGACAGATCGGTCTGTGGACCGATCCAGGCCAACATAGTGGGATTTTGACATTTTCTCGCGAAATAGCTGGATCGGTCCCTTGGACCGATCAGACCTACTCCTGATCGATTCGGTGACCGATCAGGCTCCCTGAATTTTCCTGATACGATCTGAAACTTTTAGTTTCAGACTCCCGAACGAATTCTGACATGATCTGATGAAGATTATCGATCTTTGAAGTGATCCCTTGACTATAATTGATCCCTGAACGAGGATCAAAGGTCCTTATGGTTTTAACAATCACTTTGCTCCACCCAAGTGAAGTCAAGCTCACTCAACAAACATTCAAGCAATTTCAAACAAGTTTGTATCCAAATAAGGTCTCCAATCAAGTTTCCTTGATTGGAATGTCCAAGTATGATCACGGAGCCAAGTACACATGTGTTATGCATTGGTTTTCCCCATACTTGGTCACCGTAGTGATTATTATCTCGTCAACCTAATTTCTCAAGGGATGCAATGATATTTCGAGAAATTAAGTTGATCCTAGCATCTCACCCCATTTCTTGCAAACAAAAACGTTTTGTTAACCTTATAGTTTGTGTGAGATGTCCCCAAGTTACCCAATTGTTGTTCCCCAACAATTCGAAATGATCATAAAGGGTTTTGAATGCATTTCAATCCTATGAAGCACGACACATTCCCAATTCCCTTCTTATGAAACTAAATTCATTCTCGGGAAGTGGTTTAGTGAAAATGTCCGCTAGATTTGATTTGGACTCGACATATGAGAGTACAACATCTCCTCTAGCAACATGATCTCTAATGAAGTGGTGACGCACTTCAATATGTTTTGTCCTAGAGTTATGGACTGGATTCTTTGTTAGGTTAATTGTGCTAATGTTGTCACACAACACTTGCACACCTTTGTAGCTTAATCCATAGTCCTCTAGAGTATGAATCATCCACAACAATTGTGATATGCTCTCTCCCATAGCAATATATTCTGCCTCGGTCGTGGAGAGAGCAACACAATGTTACTTCCGACTTGACCAACTAACTAGAGATGAACCTAAAAATTGGCAGCCCTCACTTGTGCTTTTCCGATCCAACTTGCATCCAGCATAGTCAGAATCAGTGTAGCCAATTAGGTCAAATGATTCGGTACGGGGGTACCATAGACCAACACCAATTGTGCCCTTAAGGTATCTCAAAATTCTCTTGACAGTAATTAAGTGAGATTCCTTGGCATAGACTTGATACCTAGCGCGCATACCCACAGCAAAAAGTATATCAGGTCGACTAACTGTGAGGTTTAGCAGACTACCAATCATGCTCCGATATTGAGTCAAATCAACAGGTTTACCACTCTCATCATTGTCTAATCTTGTGTTTGTAGCCATGGGAGTGGTTACATCTTTTGAATCACTCATGTTGAATTTTCGAAGCATTTCTTGAGTATACTTCGATTGGTGCACATGGATTCCATCTCGAGTTTGCTTGATTTCAAGTCCAAGGAAGAAAGTCAACTCTCCCACTAGACTCATTTCAAATTCACTCTCCATGTGTCCAATAAACTCATTTAAATAGCCCTTGTTGTTTGAGCCACAAATTATGTCATCGACATATACTTGGGCTACAAATATATTGTCACCATCTCTCCGCAGAAATAGTGTAGGGTCTATTTGTCCTCTCACAAAACCTTTCTCAATAAGAAATGTCGATGACCGCTCATACCAAGCTTGGGGTGCTTGTTTAAGGCCGTAGAGCGCCTTTTTGAGCTTGAACATGTGGTTTGGAAATTCGGTACTCTCAAACCCCGGAGGTTGTTTGACATAGACCTCTTCTCTTATTAAACCATTTAGGAAGATCGATTTGACATCCATTTGATATAGCTTGAAACCACGATGTGCTATAAATGCAAGCATCAATCGGATGGACTCTAATCGTGCCACGGAAGCATAGGTCTCATCATAATCAAGGCCTTCTACTTGACTGTAGCCCTTGGCTACTAATCGTGCCTTGTTTCTTATGATTTCTCCCTTAAGGTTAAATTTATTTTTGAAGACCCATTTGGTTCCAATAATGATGGTCTTCTTGGGTCTAGGGACTAAGTCCCACACTTGACTTCTTTCGAATTGACCTAGTTCATCTTGCATGGCAATGATCCAATCAGGATCATTTAATGCTTCGTTAATTTTTCTATGTTCAATTTCGGAAATTAGGGCAACTTCATTAGCCTCATTCCGGAAAAATGATCTAGTTCGAACCCCATGATGGATGTCTCCAACAATCTGGTCTTAGGGATGACTAGAGGCTAACCTAGTTGTCCTAGGAGTTGGTGGTGCTTCTTGAATGGTTTCACTAGACACCGGCTCAGCCTCTGGATCCGACTGATTGATGGGTTGTCTAAGCTCACCGTCATCAGACTCATCACCATCATCAACAACATTTGGACTTTCATCCAAACCCAGTTGCCTGAGTTCGAATTGAGCTCCATCGACAACTTCTGGTTGATCATTTGCTTTTGGAATTTCTTCAAAGACAACATCAGAAGATTCTTCAACCAATCTAGACTTCTTGTTGTAGACTCGGTAGGCTTTGCTAACAAGGGTGTACCCGACCAGTATTCCTTCATCAGCCTTTACCGTGAACTTTCCAAGGTGGTCCTTGGTGTTTAGGATAAACACCTTACAACCAAACACCCTAAGATGTTTAACTGTAGGTGGTTTCCCAAACCAAAGTTCATGGGGAGTCTTACCTAAGAACCTATGGATGAGGACTCGGTTTTGCACGTAGCAAGCTGTGTTTACAGCTTCGGCCCACATGTACCCCGGTAATGAGTACTCATTAAGCACGCTTCGCGCAACCTCTTGTAAGACCTGGTTCTTCCTCTCTACAACACCATTTTGTTGTGGTGTTCTAGGAGTGGAGAACTCGTGTCTATACCCTCTATCTTGACAAAACTCTAAAAATCGTTGGTTTTGAAATTCACCTCCATGATCACTTCTAATTGTCTTAATGGTTGATGATTTTTCATTTTCAACTCTTCTACAAAATGAAATAAAAACATCTAAGGTTTGATCCTTATATTTTAGAAAATACGTCCATGTATATCTAATAAAATCATCAATCATAACAAAACAATATCTACTACCATTCAAGGATATGATAGTGCTACAATCAAACAAGTCTATATGAAGTAAATCTAATGCGGTAGAAGTACTTACAGTGCTTTTACCTTTATGTGCAGATTTTGTTTGCTTACCCATTTGACATGCATCACAAAGTTTGTTCCTTTTATACTTGATGCTTGGTAAGCCACGAACTAAACCCTTGTTGGCTAACTTCTGGATATTCTTCATGTTCATGTGTGCTAGTCTCCGGTGCCAAAGGGTGGACTCATCTTCTCTTGACATGAGACGCTTAGCAAAAGCATTAGTAGCACTTTTAAAAGAAACTTGGTAAATGTTATCTACTCTTGTTCCTACTAGTACCGTGTCAAACTTTTCATGTTGTCTAACTAGACATTCACTTGATTGAAAATCAATTGTGTGACCCGCATCACACAATTGACTGACACTTAGGAGATTAAATGTCATCCCCTTGACTAGAAGGACATTCTTAATCCTAAGACATTCAGATATTTGAATGTCTCCTATTCCTATGACCTTAAGACTACCATTATTACCAAATGAAACATTACCTCTATTTTTGCATTGAAGGGTAGTAAATAATGATTTATCACCGGTCATGTGTTTGGAGCACCCACTATCAACGAACCAAGTTGATAGATGCTCCCCCTCAATCACATCCTACACAATTCGAAAAATAGAAGATTTAGGTATCCCAAACCTTGGGACCTAAAGCACCTACTAAGCAAGACTTAGGCACCCATGCCTTGACTACTTTTCTTTGAACCCTAGGTGTCTTAGATTGTCTAACACCAGTCCTAGACATTAAGGACACAAATGATGGTTCTTTGGGTCGGTACCCAATACCGGCTCTATTGTAGACTGCCCTTTGGGCATTCAAAATCATGTCTAGAGTCTTTGAGTTTGTTGAGAATTTCTCAAGAACACTCTTGAGTCTCTCAACTTCACTCTTCAAAGATTCATTTTCATCCTCAAGCATCTCAACATGTAAATCATCTACATCCTCATCCCTAGAGGATTTTAACTGTTCAACTTCTAATTGGAATGATTTAACCTTAATTTTTGACTTTTTCAACAAATCGGTTAAGCATGCAATTGTTCTATAGCATTTTTCAAGTTCGGGAGTGATTACCTCTTCATGATCCGAAGATGATGAAGTCACGTTTGAGGAGTCGGAGGATTCATCACTGCTTTCTTCTCCTTCAATTGCCATAAGTGCTACATGCCGTGTACTCTTTTCATCCTTCTCCTCTTCGGATGAACTTGAGGAGGATTCATCCCATGTGGCCTTCAAGGCCTTCTTCTTCTTCTTCTTGGATCTATCCTTCTTCTTCTTAAGCTTTAGGCAATCCTTCTTGAAGTGCCCTTTCTTACTACATTCATAGCAAGTAATATTAGATTTATCAATCTTATCTTCACTAGGGTTACCTTTACCCTTGAAGCACCGACTCTTTCTCATCATCCTTCTAACAAAGTTGGCCATCTCGGAGGAAGGAGATCGACTGCCATCTTCCTCGAATTCGGATTCGGATTCGGATGAGGATGAGGATGAAGATGAAGATGTTGGGACCGGGTGCATGTTGACAAGGATACGAGTTCGTAAAATTTTAAATTTTTACGTGTAGCGGAAGAATTTGCATAAAATAATTTCCTAAATTATTTTAACTTCGTATCTAGCATGCAACCTTATAGTGTGTTGACATAATCATAAAATAAAACTTTGCGGAAAAAGTAAACTAATTTACATTATACCTCTCGTAACTCGAAGTAAGGGACGAGATCCAACCGTAGCGTCCCTTGGAAGCTCCGCCTCTATTCGTGTCCACGCCGAGTTCTCTTCGGGATGACTTCGCAAAGTCACGAGTTTTGTGCCGACGAGAACTACTAGATTCTCTATAGGCACAACAAGAAAGATCAAGAGAGGAAAGGGAAACTAACCCTCCATGCTTGTTTTTGTTGAATTACAAAATTGCAATTCTTTACTGTTCATGCATGCATCGAGCCGCACCCATATTCATGCATGCATCGCGCCGTAGCCATGCATGAAGGAAAAATTAGCAGAAGCTAATTTCGGTGCAGGCTTCATGCATGGAGAATAATGCCGTAGCCATGCATGAAGGAAAAATTAGCAGAAGCTAATTTCGGTTTGGCTTCATGCATGGAGAATAAGTGGCGCCGTCTTCTTGCAAAAGAAATAGCAGAAGCTATTTTCGGCTTGCACCTTCTTCAAGGATGTTGGCGCCGGCCCTAAGGGGAAGAGAAGAGAAGGGAGAGAGGGAGAGCTCTAATTCAATTACTTGATTCGGAATAAGGGCTTGCCTTTGGTTTCTTTATATAGTAGCAACTCCTTTGCTAAGTCTCCCTCTAAACCGAATTAACGGAATTAACGGAATTAGTTATAAGAAATTTATCTTATAAATTCTCTTATTAATTATTCCGTTTAAGCCGAGTCTTATTATAACTAATTTATAATAAAACAAATTTTTCTTCTCTTTTAAATTATGGAATAAATTTTATAAGAAATTTATAAAATTTCTTATTATGGAAAAATCAATTCATAATTGATTTTATAAAATTAAAATAAACCATTTCATGGATTATTTTAACTTCCATAAAAAGAATAAATTTCTACAAATTTATTTATATAAATTTCTTTATACAAATTTATTCATCCATAATTTATAAAATAAATAGCGCTAGATTTATTTTATTAATTAAACCAATTAAATTGGTTTATTCTCCCTTTATTGGCCGGCCACCCAAGGAGGGTTAACACCCTCTTTGGCCGGCCAAAACTGACCCGAACCGATCGCGAATTAAACTCATTTAATTCGCCCAAAAAGCCTTCAAAAGACTTAGCCTTTTTTAGTTTCCATTGCGCCTCTGATTAACTCAGATTCGACTTATTTCTCTTGATCGGAAAATCCAATTTTCAACTCGTTTTAGATCCCTCGGATTACTCGTAGTGCGTGTGACTAAATAGGCTTTCGATTTATGTTGACCGTCTATAATTAACTAATTATAGAACGATCATGAGTGGCACCTAGTAGTACATCAGGATCCCCAATTAATCGAAAGATCAACGGTTTGACCTCAGAAGAAATTATTCTGAAACCCTTCAGCAGCTCTAATGAATCGTGTCCCATTCCCTTCACCACCTTATACCCATTTGGTTCAGGACACGGTCTATGGTGTTAGTCCCCACTAGGCTGACTACGTCACACCTAGCCCAAGTAGTGTCTTTCTCGTCCATTGGATTTCTAATTACTCTCATGTATTTTAGAGACTCGCACTCTAAACATGATATACTCTGGCCAGAGGTTTTGAGTAACAATCCGACGATAGGCCTTGGGTATACATCTCCTCGCAAGGAGTGGTGAATCCTTTATAGGTTGTTCAAACATCTTCGGGCACTTCGGCTTATACCCAATCATCCTGGGTCCACACCTCCTAGGAGATGCTTGCTTAAGATGTTAAAGTATAAGTCTCCATGACCAAGATGACTTGAACACCGCAAGTCAAAGGAACATCGCACTTAAGCCGCAGTAAGAACTTCATTGACATATCTATATAGATTACCATATGAAGTTTTACAGCTAGTCACTCCAATGAACTAGTTCCCTTAACTAGCATCCATGTTTATCTCCGGACATCCCAATGTCTCCAGCCAGTGAGAATCAGCTGATTAGAGAATAACCCATGCTAGTCTCAACAGAATGATAATGTCGTTTTTATCAATTCATCGACTAGGGATATTTTCAATACTTCACAATTGCACATTTAGAGATAATCACTAGTTGTGATCCCATCACAAATTCTCTTATGCTGTGAATTATATTGCGGACATTCAGTAGATGAGTTTAAGATCCCAATCAAATACACAAACATGTATACTCAAATAGTGAATTATCATTTATTAAAATGAATATTTACAATCATAAGGCGATTGCCTTAGGACACTTCTCTCATATCACTAACAAACTCCCACTTGGCCTAATGCCAATCGCTACGGTATCCAATACCACAGGCTCTAACATGACCCTTAAACTTGCTCTGAGGCAAGGCCTTAGTTAAAGGATCCGCTAAATTCCTTTCAGTGGGAATTTTCTCAATTTGTATATCATTCCTACTTATAATCTCTCTGATCAGATGATAGCGGCGAAGCACGTGTTTGGATCGCTGATGAGACCTTGGTTCCATTGCTTGTGCAATAGCTCCATTGTTGTCGTAGTAAACCAGCACTGCTTCATCAATGGTTGGAACCTCATCAAGTTTTGAGACAAACTTCTTGATACAAACTGCTTCCGTGGTATAATCCGCTACGGTGTCTTGTTTGGAACTTTTCCAACTTATTGCGCCTCCATTCAAAGTAAATACGTATCCAGACTGCGATTTGGAGTCATCCTTATCTGTCTGGAAACTGGCATCTGTATACCCACGTATTACCATATCTCCTTCTCCATATATTAGGAACACATCCTTAGTTCTTCTTAAGTACTTAAGGATTGTCTTGACAGCCGTCCAGTGATCCATACCTGGATCAGACTGGTATTTGCTCATGACACTCAGAGCATATGATACATCAGGCCTAGTACATAACATAGCATGCATGATAGATCCTATCGCGGATGCATAAGGAATCTTATTCATGCAAATCCTCTCGTCTTCTATGCGCGGACACATAGACTTTGAAAGGTTGATCCCATGTCTGATGGGAAGGTGACCTTTCTTGGATTCCGACATGCTAAACCTTTTTAGCACTCGGTCTATATATGTAGACTGCAAAAGACCAAGCAATCGTTTTGATCTATCTCTATAGATTCTAATCCCAAGGATATAGGTTGCTTCTCCCAGGTCTTTCATGGAGAAAGTTTTGGACAACCAAATTTTAACTGTCTGTAAAACTGATATATCATTTCCTATAAGTAAAATGTCATCGAAATATAATACTAGGAATACGACTGCACTCCCACTAACCTTCTTGTACACACAAGGTTCGTCAGGATTTTGTGAGAAATCAAACTCTTTGATTGTCTCATCAAAACGGATGTTCCAGCTCCTAGATGCTTGCTTCAGTCCATATATGGGTCGTCGAAGCTTGCATACTTTGGTTTTATCAACCGATGTGAAACCTTCAGGTTGTATCATGTATACATCCTCAAATAGGTTTCCATTAAGGAAAGTTGTTTTCATATCCATTTGCCATATCTCATAATCATAATGAGCTGCTATGGCCAGAAGCATCCGAATGGATTTAAGCATAATTACCCTCCATGTCAGTTTTCTTCTTGAAAACCCACTTGCACCCTATGGGTTTAATCCCTTCAGGTGGGTTAACCAAGTCCCATACTTGATTTTCGTACATGGAATCCATTTCCGACTTCATGGCTTCAAGCCATTTGTCCCTTTCTGAATTTTTCAGAACATCTTCATAACTGATAGGTTCGTCATCGCTTATGAGTAACACGTCGTTTGATTCACTTACGAGAAATCTGTATCTCTCTGGAATATTGCGTGTCCTATCAGACCTACGAAGAGGTGGTGTTGTTTTAGGTTCAACTGATAGCTCATCATTATGAGGTATTGGTTGTGGGTCAAGACTAGGTGTCTCTTTAATGTCTATTGGAGTTTCTTGAACTTCATAAAGTTCAATGCCACTCCCACTGTTTTCTTGTAAAAGAAATTCTTTTTCTAGAAATACAGCATGCCTTGAAACAAACACCTTTTGTTCCAAGGGATGATAGAATTGGTAACCCTTCGTTTCCTTAGGGTATCCAATAAATAGACATTTATCAGACTTAGCATCCAATTTGTCTGATACAGTCCGCTTCACATAAGCGGGACAACCCCATATCTTAAGGTGAGTTAAGTGAGGTTTCTTACTATTCCATATCTCATATGGAGTAGTAGAGACTACCTTGGTCGGGACTCTGTTTAGCAAGTAAATAGCTGTCTTAAGTGCATAGCCCCAAAAGGATTTTGGAAGAGTTGCATGATTCATCATCGACCTAACCATGTCCATCAAGGTTCGGTTGCGCCTCTCAGATACACCATTATGCTGTGGTGTATACGGCGGAGTCCATTGGGACAGTATCCCATTGTCCCTAAGATAATCTTGAAACTCTTGACTTAAGTATTCACCACCCCGATCGGATCGAAGTATCTTAATACTTTTGCCAAGTTGTTTCTCTACTTCATTTCTGAACTCTTTAAATTTCTCAAAGGCTTCAGATTTGTGTTTCATCAAGAACATATACCCTAATCGTGAGTGATCATCGATAAAGGTTATGAAGTAGCTATAGCCTCCTTGTGCAAGAGTTGACATTGGTCCACATACATCAGTATGTATTAGACCAAGCAAATCTCCCACTGGATTACCTTTTCCGGAAAAGGGTAATTTGGTCATCTTTCCTTTTAAGCATGATTCGCATGTATCAAATGAATCGGGTTCAAATGATTCCAGAATTCCACATCGGTGTAATTCGGTCATGCGTTTCTTACTTACATGGACAAGACGGCAATGCCAAGTGTAGGAGTCTATTCGATTATCTATTCTAGCACATTTGTTGCTAACTTCGATATTGAAAACGTCACTGGATAAATCTAACGTGTAGATGCCATTGCACAAAGTTCCATTCCCATAAAGAACGCCATTTAAAGTTATGTAACAACAATTGTTACTAAAAGTTAAATAATAACCCTTTTCATTTAAGCATGAAATAGATACAATGTTCTTTATTAACGAAGGAACGAAATAACAATTATCCAATTCTAAGACACGTCCAGTGGGGAGCTTTAGCAAATATGTTCCGATGGCAACAGCAGCAATCTTTGCTCCGTTTCCAACTCGCAAATTCGCTTCTCCTTTGACGAGTCTTCTTCTATTCCTTAGCCCCAGTATGTCATTACATATATGTGAGCTACACCCAGTATCAAGTACCCAAGTGTTTGAGGAAATAGAGTGACATTCAATAACGAAGATACTTGAAGAGGATGGGGCATCGGAGTGCCTTCTCTTTCAAGGACTCAAGATAAATCTTGCAGTTTCTTCGCAAGTGACCCTCCTTGCCACAGTGATGGCAAGTGCCTTTTAGGGTATTTTCAGTCTTTTTGGCCTTTTTCTCCTTTCCCTTATTCTGTTCTTTGGCCTTCCTCTTAGAACCTTTCTTCGAGGAACCAACTAACAGTACCGTCTTTAGATCCTGCTTCACAGAAGGCTTTAATGTCTTCAGCAGGTTGAGCAACTCAGGAAACTGGTCTGGAGTTGCACTTTCGGGAGGATGGTTGGGAAGTTGATCTTCAAGGACATTAGCAAGCTTCTTTGCCTTGAGGACAATCCTCAGGTTTCGAAGCTAGTCCATGAAGTTCGGCCCGGTCAGTTTATTGGTGTCCAAAATGGAACGCAAGTTTAGAGAAGACATGATCGAGTGATTAACCTAGAAATACAAATTGAGTTTATGTGAGAAGAATGATTAAAGAATGTATCATTATACATTAATAAAATCCTATTTATTTTTCAAATTGAATAACCCTTTTTATCAATTCGGGAGATCGTAGGAACATCTCCAAATAGGTTGATATCCAACCATAGATAAGAACCACCATGGCTGTGGCCATCAAGTTTTTCTTAGCTATGAAGGTAGGTAATTATACCGATTACATATCACATATATGTAACTATCACATTATGCTATCAACTAATTGAATGTTTGCATAAATCATTGGGTTGTTAACTCATTAACAAGTATGCGACATTATACATAGCACCCAACTGCACCTCTCTTTACATTGACCTTGGCTGTGGCACAACAAATCGATGCTCCAAGCTTAAGGCTGACCCATTAATCAAGAAATAGTTTTAATATGGTTGGAGCTCATTCAACCGTTTAGTCAGGCTTGGATGTGTCCAACAACCAAAACTAAGGATTGACCTCTGACTCCAACTATATTATTCATAAACTAATTCCATGGTTTGAACATGTTGAGGTTCAAGCCG
Organism: Boesenbergia rotunda; assembly: GCA_024364735.1. Taxonomy (NCBI): domain Eukaryota; kingdom Viridiplantae; phylum Streptophyta; class Magnoliopsida; order Zingiberales; family Zingiberaceae; genus Boesenbergia; species Boesenbergia rotunda. The sequence goes on along the minus strand of JAGFNQ010000253.1, from coordinate 62,745 downwards.
GGCATGGATGTGTCCATCAACCCAAACGAGAAACAAAACTCCAATTCTAAACATATTAATGGAAGGTGTTAGCCTTAATATTTTTTAAGGGGTTTTGGGTCTCATCCTTTCTTTTCAAAGCACATTCATGACATATAAATATGTCATGACTAACGATTTCCTTAATAAAGTATGTATGTGACTTAAGTTATCAAGTCTCATTAATTGAATTAGGAACCGGATTTCCTAATTCTAATTTCATATTTTATTGAATGAATTGTTTTGGGAAACAATTTCCTAAATTGTCATAATCAATTTCGGAAATAATATGTTTAAGACTTTGATTTCTCTAAATCAAATCTTATTAAATTAAGAGACAATTCCCTTAATCCAACGACATATTATTTTCATGAAAATCTCTTTTAAGAAACTCTATAGGAAACCATTTTCCTAATTAATTTTGGAGACAACAATATGTAAGAGCATCACCTCTTAAAACATATTTTATTCATGGATTTAATTAATTACAACAAATCGTTTTCTAAGGGTGGCTCCCCGAGGCTCAGATACCCAAAGAAAAGTAATTTGTCGTAAATCCAATTTGGACGGCTCCCCGAGGCTCAATCCAAATTAAACATGACAATTTCAATTTTAATATTGGGAAATTAAATTACAACAACTAACTTTAAATTGGACGGCTCCCCGAGGCTCAATCCAAAATAAAGAATTTTGTTGTCAATTTAAAAACCAATTCAAATTTAATTGTCAATTAACTGTCCATGAATTTGTCTAGACTTTCTTAAAAGAAAGTGCCCAAAATTGCGAGATTTCATAATAGGTTTTTCAGAATAATTGTAAGTTTCTGGTACAAAGAAAACTTACATATTTCCAAAGTTGAAAAATTTCTAAAATAGAAAATTTCCAAGATTGGAAAGTTTCCAAAGATGGGATGTTTTCACAATCATTATAAAATTTCAGAAACTTGTAAATTTCAAACGTTTGCGAAATTTCATGAGGATTTCCAAACTTTGAAATTCCTAAATCTAAAATTTATTATAATTGGAAAGTTTCCATAATTGAAAAATTTTCCAAAATTGAGATCATGACAAAGTTTTCCACAAAACAATTATATGATTATGTCAAACACTAACCGGCTCTGATACCACTGTTGGGACCGGGTGCATGTTGACAAGGATACGAGTTCGTAAAATTTTAAATTTTTATGTGCAGCGGAAGAATTTGCATAAAATAATTTCCTAAATTATTTTAACTTCGTATCTAGCATGCAACCTTATAGTGTGTTGACATAATCATAAAATAAAACTTTGCGGAAAAGGTAAACTAATTTACATTATACCTCTCGTAACTCGAAGTAAGGGACGAGATCCAACCGTAGCGTCCCTTGGAAGCTCCGCCTCTATTCGCGTCCACGCCGAGTTCTCTTCGGGATGACTTCGCAAAGTCACGAGTTTTGTGCCGACGAGAACTACTAGATTCTCTATAGACACAACAAGAAAGATCAAGAGAGGAAAGGGAAACTAACCCTCCATGCTTGTTTTTGTTGAATTGCAAAATTGCAATTCTTTACTGTTCATGCATGCATCGAGCCGCACCCATATTCATGCATGCATCGCGCCGTAGCCATGCATGAAGGAAAAATTAGCAGAAGCTAATTTCGGTGCAGGCTTCATGCATGGAGAATAATGCCGTAGCCATGCATGAAGGAAAAATTAGCAGAAGCTAATTTCGGTTTGGCTTCATGCATGGAGAATAAGTGGCGCCGTCTTCTTGCAAAAGAAATAGCAGAAGCTATTTTTGGCTTGCACCTTCTTCAAGGATGTTGGCGCCGACCCTAAGGGGAAGAGAAGAGAAGGGAGAGAGGGAGAGCTCTAATTCAATTACTTGATTCGGAATAAGGGCTTGCCTTTGGTTCCTTTATATAGTAGCAACTCCTTTGCTAAGTCTCCCTCTAAACCGAATTAACGGAATTAGTTATAAGAAATTTATCTTATAAATTCTCTTATTAATTATTCCGTTTAAGCCGAGTCTTATTATAACTAATTTATAATAAAACAAATTCTTCTTCTCTTTTAAATTATGGAATAAATTTTATAAGAAATTTATAAAATTTCTTATTATGGAAAAAATCAATTCATAATTGATTTTATAAAATTAAAATAAACCATTTCATGGATTATTTTAACTTCCATAAAAAGAATAAATTTCTACAAATTTATTTATATAAATTTCTTTATACAAATTTATTCATCCATAATTTATAAAATAAATAGCGCTAGATTTATTTTATTAATTAAACCAATTAAATTGGTTTATTCTCCCTTTATTGGCCGGCCACCCAAGGAGGGTTAACACCCTCTTTTGCCGGCCAAAACTGACCCGAACCGATCACGAATTAAACTCATTTAATTCGCCCAAAAAGCCTTCAAAAGACTTAGCCTTTTTTAGTTTCCATTGCGCCTCTGATTAATTCAAATTCGACTTATTTCTCTTGATCGGAAAATCTAATTTTCAACTCGTTTTAGATCCCTCGGATTACTCGTAGTGCGTGTGACTAAATAGGCTTTCGATTTATGTTGACTGTCTATAATTAACTAATTATAGAACGATCATGAGTGGCACCTAGTAGTACATCATGATCCCCAATTAATCGAAAGATCAACGGTTTGACCTCAGAAGAAATTATTCTGAAACCCTTCAGCAGCTCTAATGAATCGTGCCCCATTCCCTTCACCATCTTATACCCACTTGGTTCAGGACACGGTCTATGGTGTCAGTCCCCACTAGGCTGACTACGTCACACCTAGCCCAAGTAGTGTTTTTCTCGTCCATTGGATTTCTAATTACTCTCATGTATTTTAGAGACTCGCACTCTAAACATGATATACTCTGGCCAGAGGTTTTGAGTAACAATCCGACGATAGGCCTTGGGTATACATCTCCTCGCAAGGAGTGGTGAATCCTTTATAGGCTGTTCAAACATCTTCGGGCACTTCGGCTTATACCCAATCATCCTGGGTCCACACCTCCTAGGAGATGCTTGCTTAAGATGTTAAAGTATAAGTCTCCATGACCAAGATGACTTGAACACCGCAAGTCAAAGGAACATCGCACTTAAGCCGCAGTAAGAACTTCATTGACATATCTATATAGATTACCATATGAAGTTTTACAGCTAGTCACTCCAATGAACTAGTTCCCTTAACTAGCATCCATGTTTATCTCCGGACATCCCAATGTCTCCAGCCAGTGAGAATCAGCTGATTAGAGAATAACCCATGCTAGTCTCAACAGAATAGATAATGTTCGTTTTTATCAATTCATCGACTAGGGATATTTTCAATACTTCACAATTGCACATTTAGAGATAATCACTAGTTGTGATCCCATCACAAATTCTCTTATGCTGTGAATTGTATTGCGGACATTCAGTAGATGAGTTTAAGATCCCAATCAAATACACAAACATGTATACTCAAATAGTGAATTATCATTTATTAAAATGAATATTTACAATCATAAGGCGATTGCCTTAGGACACTTCTCTCATATCACTAACAGAAGAGACTTCCTTCTCCTTCTTCTTCTCCTTCTTCTTCTTAGTCTTTTCTCCTGCAACTAAGGCAATCCCCTTCTCCTTGGGGCATTTGTTAGCCATTTCAGGAAGTTCCATCTCAGAAAATAAATCATCTAGTTTTACAATTGATAAGTCCTTGGAAACTTTGTAGGCATCCACCATGGATGACCACAAAGCGTTCCTTGGAAAAGCATTTAACACATACCTCACAAGGTCGCGGTTTTCGACCTTTTCATCAATAGAGTGGAGACCATTCAATACCTCTTTGAATCTGCTGTGGAGCTCACTTACGGTTTCACTCTCCTTCATGGAGAGATTTTGGAGTTGGTTGAGGAACAAATCCCTCTTGGCGATTCTTGAGTCTCGGGTGCCCTCGTAGAGTTCGATGAGCTTATTCCACAAATCTTTTACACTTGTAAAGGGACCAACCTTAATGAGTTGGTCTTTGTTCATGCCACATTGTAAGGTTACCACCGCCTTCGCGTCGGCTTCACTTTTCCAGGTTTGCTCAGCCGTCCAACGCCAAGATTCTAATTCTTTTCCTTCATCATCCTTTGGAGGGGAAAATCCTCCTTCACAGCGAATCAAGTGTTGATTTCCATCTTTAGATAACACTCCATTTTCGATCTCCAATATTGAAAATTTGCTCCATCGAAGAAGGGAGGTCGGGTGGTGGAAAAACCTTCTCTCAAAGCCATTGTAGTTGACTCTCGGTTGTTAATCCGCTTGTACAGAGCCCCAAGATTTGATACCACTTGTTGGAACTTAGATGGCTAGAGAGGGGGGGGTGAATGTAGCCAGACACTTGAACTTAGAACTTTTCGAATTTCTGCACTTAAACGTTTAGTAGCACAGGGGAAGCAATAAAAACAGAGTATGCAGAATTTAAACCCTAAGCTAAGAACATCCACCAAACGCTAACAAAGAGGATTTACAAAGTTCGGGGATAACTTGCCCCTACTCCTTGGCGTGCCCGTAAGGTGGGCGATCCCTTGATCGTCGACAGATCAAGCCTCGGAAAATTCGGATAAAATGCAACCTCCTTCTCGGTAGAGTAACCTCTCCACAGCGTTTTGAAATGAATCATGTATAAAGCACAAGAAACACAAGAAGGATCTTACTTAGCACTTAGAACCACAAGAACACAAGAAAACTTCTCCCGAGCTCCACTCAACGCAAATCTCATGCCAGAACTCCCTTCTTCGTGTCTTCTCGCTGATGGACTCGCCAAGCTTCTTGTTTCTCTTCCAAGTGCTCAAGTAACAGAAGGTTGCTTCATGGATCACAGTTGCTTACTCAAGATGATCGAACAGAGTTGTCGCAAGAGCACAATGTGTTGTAGCAGAGCAATGATTGAGTATTCTCAGAGTTCTTCGTTATTGAGACTTGTTCGCCACCAAGTGCTTAAGCCTCTCCATTGATCGCCAGGTCACCACCTCACTGTAGCCTCCAGCTGCTCACCTACAACAGCCAGCTATCATTGAGCTCTCTTGGAATCCCTGAGCTTCCCTCAGCCAAGTCCCAGTCAGCAGCTCCAGCAGCGCCAGCACCCGTTGCAACCTGAGATGGCAAACAGACTAACCTGCTCCAAGGAAAGACTCCCATTGACTCTCCTTGAGTGTTTGAATCCATTCCTGTCACCTACAACCTTGATCAGATCATTAGCACAGTAAATCAAACAGAGAATCAAGTATTAGAGGTTAAGCGCAGAGAAATCAGATGTGTTCAGACATGATCAAAGCCCCTGACAGCGCGTTTGAATTAAAGTGATCGGTCACCGGACCGATCAGAGAGCCTCCTGATCGGTCACCAGACCGATCAGGGTGGGTTCAGACCGATCAGGCTCCATCCTGATCGGTCCCCAATGCTCAATCAGAAATCGCGACTTCTCCCGGATCCGATCCCCAGACCGATCCCAAGTCTTGGATCGATCGACCGATCCACCCTTTTTGCAGGGTGATCTCCCAGCTTCGCAGTCCAACCCTCCTGATCGGTCACCAGACCGATCAAGGCATGCCTAGATCGATCAGGCTCCATCCTGATCGGTCATAGTGAGGAACTCGCGACACTTGATCGTTCACCAGAACGATCTGAACAGTATCCCTAATCGGTCATCGGACCGATCAAGAGCCAAGCAGTAAGGTTCCCAAAAACCCACTGTATGCTCCCTGATCGGTCACCAGACCGATCAAGAGTTGAGCAGGAAGTGAACTCTAAGCTCCCTGATCGGTCACCAGACCGATCAGGAGCTGAGTAGTGAGTGAACTCTATGCTCCCTGATCGGTCTAGTGACCGATCAGAAGCTGAGCAGTAAGTTCCCAATCTCATTGTATGCTTCCTGATCGGTCACCGAACCGATCAGTCATAGCTGGATCGGTCACCAGACTGATCCACAAGGGAACATCGTGCCAACTTCCCTGATCGGTCACCAGACCGATCCAGGCTAGGCCAAACCTACTCTAAGTCAAGAGAACTGGCTCCCAGCCTCCCCTGCCTCGTGCTCAGTCCTCCGTACCAAGACTCCATGCGCAGTCTCACTCACCGTGACTTCAACCTAGCCCTCCAAGCCAGGATTTCATCCAACCTAGCCCTCTAAGATAGGACCTGGCCCTCCAAGCCGGGATTTCATCAACCTAGCCCTCCAGGCTAGGACCTGACCCTCCAAGCCAGGACTTTTCACACCTAACCCTCCTGGTTAGGACTTTTCCACACCTAGCCCTCCAAGCTAGGATTTTTCCACACCTAACCCTCCAGGTTAGGACTTTTCACACCTAGCCCTCCAAGCTAGGATTTTTCCACACCTAACCCTCCAGGTTAGGACTTTTCCACACCTAGCCCTCTAAGCTAGGATTTTTCCACACCTAACCCTCCAGGTTAGGACTTTTCACACCTAACCCTCCAGGTTAGGACTTTTCCACACCTAGCCCTCCAAGCTAGGATTTTTCCACACCTAACCCTCTAGGTTAGGATTTCCTCAAACCTAGTCCCACTAGGTATGCCTAGTCCACAACCAGGACTTAATCCCAATCATCTCATCAACCTAAACTAAAATCGGTGTCAACACCAAAACAACAATCAGGGTCAGACTGCTTCAACAACATGCTCCCCCTTAATCTTAGCTCCCTTAAACCGAGGGTTTCTAGCAAAGGTAAGTTTGGTTTCCCAACTTAAATCCAAACTTCTCCCCCTTTGCCATACATCAAAAGACCCCCAATAATATCCTAATTATCAGTTCTTTTAATCCTTAATGACCCTAAACAATGTGTACTAACCCCCCTCCATACACTTGTTTTCCATCATTTGGACCCCAGCCAGCTGCTGGATACCCACACCAGCCCTAACCAGTTGACTGCCCCAGTTGGCAGTCAACTGATACTATGAATATCAGACTTTTCTGGACAAATTCAGAATTGCGCCAGAAATTCCACAAATCTCCAGAAATTCCCAAATTTTGTGAACTTTGTGGTACCCATACCTACTTGGGAAAAATAATTTCATCATGTATCTATCACCATTCCCAAGTTTGACACAAAACCCAAAAACTTAGCTAAAAACTTCAATCAACCTTGACCTAAAGTTCTAGTTTTGGTCTTCACTTGATGTTTCTACCTATGCAAACCCACAAGGCATCCCTAGCATTGATTTATATGACATTTATATATCAAAAACCAATTTTCATGCTTTATGACCCCAATGTCATATTTCCAAGCATGAAACACATTTCTAATGTGCCAAAACCCAAAGTTTTCTATGAAAATCAAGGGAACTAGGACGCAACCTCCCCCTTAACCTATGCCTTCTCTCAATTTTCAATTTTCCTAGGTGAAATTCTACCCAACATAACACCATAGACTCAAATTAGGTTCAACCCAACCTAACAACCATGTTCTTCTCCCTTGGCCACCATTAAAGGATTGCTCCCAAGCAACCTTATCCCTAGTGCCAAAAAGAACTCAACAACACTTAGAAAACTCTAAAGGTTTGCAAGCACACTTGCTAGGATATACCCTATCCTAGAAAAATATGATTTCATGAAAATATCAAGCGTGCTTGACTTTTGGTATAATCTAATTTTCTTAATGGTTTGGCATTTGGTATCAACTTTTAAATCTAACCATCATCAATTTACACAAGGAATTGTCCTCAATTTCCCCTTTGTACCTCTAAGTCCCAGATACCTAGGGAAACTTATCAATTCTTCCTTGATTTTCAAGATATCAACAAAGCCTTATTAAATCATGGGATAATACTTCATTCAAGGAGTATGAAATCATACACAAGAATTTTAATACAAAACCATATCCCATAATCCAATTTTTAAATTTCTTGCTATCCAATAGGCCTTTCTTTGCAAACTCTCACTGATCAGTCGACTACCCATATGATAGTCGACTGCCAAAACATACAAAGAGTTTCTGGGCTTGAGACCAGGGCAGTCGACTGATACCTGATTTTCAGGTTTTTCAGTCCAATTTCAGTAATCCCTAAATAATTCTTCAAATATCCAAAAAATTATGAAATTTCGTGGGGAGATTTGTGTGGCCAATGTCTACTTGGGAAAAATACGTTTCCAAACAAATGTACTCCAGATCCCAAGATTGGCACGAAACTCAACTTATCCTAAAGTGTATCATTGAAACTCATTCTAAAAGTTCTAATTTCGACTTCTCCTTAATGTATCTTCCAATGCTTGATCACAATTCATTTCTATCATGGAATTATGTGGTATTCACACATTGAAACCTAATTTTACCCAATATAACCGTATTTCCATATTTGTCTCCCTAAATTTCCTTTTTAATGTGTCAAAACCTAGGATTAAGACTTACCCAAGTCTTCCAACCCTCTTTGGCACATTTCACTTAATTTCCTAGGAGAGAAACTCTTGAGATCCATTCACCATGGACCCCAAAGGCTCCTAGAGCTCCCCCTTGAGCTCTGAGCCCTAGTCACCTCCCTAGGTGACTCAATCCATACTAAGTCATACCGGTGTGCCCCCGGTGACCCTTGGCCTACAAAATGAACCTTCTTAACATTGGACACTTTGTCCTTGGTTAAGTCACCCTTTCTACCTTTTGATGGCACCCACTTGCCATACTTGGACTTGCCCTCCTTGCCATGACTATATGCTTCCCCAGCATATTTCTTTCCATTTGCCTTGGAGGTCTTAGACCGGTATCTGATAGGCTACAAGATAGGTGTCACAAGTGAGCCTCAAATTTAGAATTTATAACTGAAAACCCTTAGCTAACAAAGTTAAGCGTAGTATAGGGGCCTCAGGTCGTATTTTTTTCCAAGGACTAGTTGTGAGTGTTTGAATCAAGCTTGAAAATTATTTGCCGTTAAATGATTTGGGTATTCTAGATAAAATGGGTGTTTTGTTTTGCAAATAAGAATGGAATTAAAGTTTGAAATGGAATTGACTCAACTAAGTAGAGTTAAACTAGGTATTGCAAGAATGAAAATTAACCACTAGGAAAATTTAACATAACAATTTGAAGTCGCAAGATTGAAATATAGAACTGATATCAATTGCAGAGATTCACTAACATTGTATCTAAATTCGGAAATGGGAATTTAAACAAGCTAAAGACTAAAACAGGGTAAATTGTGCAGGAAATTTCCTGATCGGTCGGCTGACCGATCAGAACAAGCCTGATCGGATTGATGACCGATCAGGTGCTGTCTGGATCGGTCAATGACAGATTTGTGTCTGAAACACGGATTGAAACACTACTGAAATGATCAAGAATTGATTACAGAAATGAAATCTACAAACTATAGACACCAGTTCAAGTTCTTCACCGAGATTTCTCCTTGCTGTCACACAAAGATCGAGCTCGGAACCCCCTTGCTCGAGAATCGACCAGAACTCAGCTGCAGAGACCGAATCACGTATCTTGAAGTGTAATCTGAACTCCTTCCGATCTTTTCTTCTGCGATGATTTAGATGGCGAGTGGTAGCTCAGGGAACCTCGAACCAGCTCAGAGAACCCCTCTAATTTGGCCCGATAGATGAATTAGTGAAATCGGATGAAGGTTGGTCGGATGGAGCTAGCTCACGGTGAAACCCTCGCTGGAGCTTTCAGATATGAATGGATTGCAATCCTTCCACGGAAACTGAGCTTGATGAATCGAAAACTGAAGAAGATCTTGATCTGGGTGGTCACCTTCGATCGGGATTTGAAACGAAGAAGAACGAAAACGAGGCAGGAGACGCGATCTGGCGACGACGAGCTCAGCGAGAGGGAATTCCTCATTTAAATTTCCTTTTAAATTTTAGACGGCTGTGATTGTTTCGGACTAAACCAACGGTCAGATCAAGTCAGATCTGATCCAAATCCTACAGATCTTGATCAAGGGCTCTGATCTACTGCACCGTAGCTCGGATCAATCAGATTTATGACGGATGGCTCAGATCCTCCCTTCTCTTCAATGGACGACCTAGATCCTCTAGTGCTTGATCCAACGGCTGAATTAACTCTGATCTGGGCGAAACTTTCAGATCTTGATCCATGAACTTGATTAAGTCTATCTTGAGCTTGGATCGACCAAAAGTTGGCGGATGGCTTAGATCTAACCGTTCTCTTGAATGGACGACCCATGTTAATCCGATGCTTGATCCCTTTGATTCGGGTCAAATTCTGACTCAAGTTTGACCCAAACTGATCCAGATCCATGATCATTTGAAACCTACAAAATGATATTCAATTTTAGTGCCAAAACATCTTAAATATAGAAAGAATTGAATTTTAAGCTAAAATGGAGACAATCCATAAAACCTAATATAAATGCAAACTTGAGCATATGAAAGTGGATCAAAACATAGATTTGAGGGTCTAATTTAATCAACAAAATGAAACTTATCAACTCCTCCACAATTTTTCTTGGGCGTCTCGCACAAGCTACTAGTAAACTAAAGATGTATCCCCCCTTAGATTATTCTCAATCATAGTTAGAAGCAATTGAAAGGAAATTACCTAGGGTTGTCAACTCTCAAAAATCTAAGCTCAATAGACTAGTATCTTGTCCTTAAATCAACAACTTAGCATACTTCCTTCTTCATGACTCATTGAGATGAACTCAACTCACAAAACCTTCCAAAGGGATTTTTAGTGGCTCTCTTCCTAAGTTCTACATTTCAATGAAAGTGGAACTCACTCAAACACAACATGTTTCTTGAACTACCATAGGCTTGCTTATTATCTACTTTCCACCATCATTCTTGACTTGGATCCACATCTATAAAAGTTTATTAGAGCAAATTAAAGAAATATGAAATGAATAGAATAAAAGAGAAGTTCCATGAATTTTGATACCAAAGAACCATGATAAAGGAAATAGAGAACTATTATGTGATAAAGAAAGATATGGACAAGAGATATAGCATGATAAGAAATATGGAAAGTAAGAAAAAATGGAAGACTTGGATACTCAAAATTATTTCTAATGCACTTTGCCCTCTTATGGTAGCCTCTAATGAATTCTAAGCCAAAAGAGTGAGTATTAGCTGATTTGGAGGAGGTTCAATACTGAATGCAGTGTTCTATACTGTGCCAGCTTCACTGATCGGTCCAGAGACCGATCAAACATTTGCTGATCGATCTGGAGATCAGACTGTGCCTCCCTGATCGGACTGGTGACCGATCAGGGGCTGATCAGTAGCCAATCTCAGAATTCTGAAACTGTTTCTGTCGATATTTTTTTCTCTATTCCAATCAAAACTGAATCTTAACCCATCTAGCTTCTTATTCTCGACTTCAAATTCAAAATTCTATCCATCTCTTGAACCTTCATGATTGCCTTTGTCTTTTCTTTACTTTTCTTTTCTTCTCTTTTTTTATTTTTTATTTTTGATTTCTTTTTTTTTTAGCTGCTTGTTGTGTTTTCTTTTCTTTTATTGCAGCTTCAACTACCTCCAACAACCAAATTCTACTCCCTCATCTCCACTTCAATCATGGGAACAATTTGAACTTTTGAAGACAATTCCACTTGCCAATTCCATGTCCAAATGAAGGCTTTTGGTAGACTTGAAAAGTATCACTAATTACTAACCTTTGTAAGCTCCCATTCCTTTCTAAACTAGCCTCATAGAGTTGAAACAACAAACAATATTTGGAAATCAAATTGCTCCAAAAGTGATCTTTACTTCTCAATACTCACAACACATCTTTGACACACCACTCCATCTAATTGGCACACTTCTTCATTCTGTTTTCTTTTTTTTTTTGTTTTTGCATTGCGTTCCTCATGCTCTTCCATTCCTTTAGTCTCATCAAAGCATCCGAAATCTACAAAAATCCATCTTAAAAATCCATAAAAACAGATTAAAATCTTTAAAATACATTACTTCTCACCAAAACCGTTTAAAAGCACTAGCCACCTCCCCCACACTTAAACTTTTGTCCGTCTCGGGCAAAGTAATATTAAGAAAAATCCCAAGTAACCAAGTCCATGGAGAAAAATAGTTATGAGCAGAAAAAAATAGAGAAGGGAAAGAATAAAGAACGTATCAACAAGGATTATTGTAATGAAAATGGAAGACAAAATGATTAACCTATATAAATGTGGTCCAATCATAGAAATATGGTTTTGAAAGAACCTAAGCAAGTTCTAGAGTACAATCACATATGTGTATCTCAACAATAAAGCTAAGTCCTCACTAGGTAAAAAGAATTCATCTCAACTCATCAATCTAGAGTCCATAACCAAGTAGTACTCAAGCAACAAAGAATTTTCATCCATTGACTCAAATCCTAAGTTTTAACAATCAAATTTAATTTGCTTTCAAAAGACTCTAAAATGATATAGAGAAAACCTAGAGGGATACATTTATTCCTAATCATGCAAGAAATAAGGTGTCAAAAATGATAAAATAGTGCCTACAATAACTATTTATTCAATCTACATTTCGTAAGCATTTATTGTCAACGACTCATTGTAAAAGAAAATCTAACTACTTGGAAACAATAAAATGGTATTAACAATGAAGTAAAACGCAAGAAAAGAAAACTCCCCTTTAGGTTGGGTAGATAGCGTCTTTGACGTCCAATCCATCCACCTCTAGCTCCTTTAGTTCTTCAAAGTATCTTTTAAGCCGGTGGCCATTTACTTTCCAAACAAAACCATTAGCCTCATCTTTAATTTCAACAATACCATAGGGAAAAATGTTAGTTACAAAAAATGGTCCTTCCCACCTTGACCTCAACTTATCTTTAATCAACTTGAGCCTTGACTTGTACAATAAAACTTTGTCACCAATTTGGAATTCTTTCTTCAATATGTGCTTGTCATGGAAGTTCTTGGTCTTTTCCTTATAAATTCTTGAGTTCTCAAATGCTTCTAGTCTTATTTCCTCAAGTTCTTGAAGTTGAAGTTTTCTCTCTTCTCCCACCTTAGTAGCATCATAATTACAAGCCTTCACCGCCCAATATGCTTTGTGCTCTATTTCTACGGGTAGATGACAAGCTTTTCCATACACTAAGCGGTAAGGAGACATTCCAATTGGTGTCTTATATGCAGTTCTATAGGCCCATAGCGCATCATCTAGTCTCTTGCTCCAATCTTTCCTATTGGGCCCAACATCTTTTCCAAAATTGCTTTGATTTCTCTATTTGAAATTTTGGCTTGGCCATTTGTTTGGGGATGATAGGAAGTAGAAACCTTGTGTACAACCCCATACTTACTAAGTAGGGCCTTCATGTGTTTGTTGCAAAAGTGAGATCCTTGGTCACTTATTATAGCCCTGGGGATTCCAAACCTGCAAAATATATGTGACCTGACAAAACTAACAACAACACAAGAGTCATCAGTCCTGGAGGGAATGCCCTCCACCCATTTAGAAACATAATCTACAGCAAGTAAAATATACAGATAACCACAGGATGTAGGAAAAGGTCCCATAAAATCTATTCCCCAAACATCAAAAATCTCACAAAATAGCATAGTCTGTTGGGGCATCTCATTTCTAGCTCCTATGTTCCCAGTTCGCTGACATCTATCACAATTTTTATAAAACACATATGCATCATGAAATAAGGTGGGCCAATATAAATCACACTCTAACACCTTCCTAGCTGTTCTTTGTCGTCCAAAGTGTCCCCCACATGCTGATGAATGACAAAAAGTAAGGACTGAATAAAATTTATGGTCGGGTATGCATCTCCTAATTATTTGATCATTACAAAACTTCCATAAATAAGGGTCATCCCACACATAGAATTTTGCATCACTTTTGAGTTTATCTTTTTGAGCCTTAGAAAAATGTGTAGGAAAAACATGTACTACTAAAAAGTTAACAAGGTCTGCATACCAAGATGACTCTCCATGTATCACAAGAAGATGTTCATCTCTAAATTCATCGTCAATGGTGGTAGGGGATCCATCTCCCTCTGTTCTGCTCAGGTGATCTGCAACCAAATTTTCTTTGCCACTTCTATCTCTGATTTCCAAATCAAATTCCTGGAGCAGAAACATCCATCTGATTAACCTAGGCTTAGCATCTGGCTTCTTCAATAGGTACTTTAAAGCTGCATGATCAGAAAAAACAATGACATGTGAGCACAACAAATAAGATCCAAAGCGGTCTAAAGTAAAAAAAATGGCAAGAAGCTTCTTTTCAGTGGTGGTGTAGTTTGCTTGGGTGGCATCTAGTGTCTTGGAGGCATAGCATATGACATGAGGTGCTCCATCCACCCTCTGTGCTAGAACAGCTCCCACTGCAAAGTTAGATACATCACACATTAGTTCAAATGGCAAATTCTAATCAGGTGGTCTAATGATAGGAGCTGAGGTAAGAGCCTCCCTGACTAGGTGAAAAGCTTCTTTGCACTTACCATCAAAATAAAATTCAACATCTTTTTGCAAAAGTTTTGTCAAGGGCCGAGCAATATCACTGAAATCTCTAATAAATCTTCATGTCCAAGAAAAGCATGAACATCCCGTACGCATACGGGGTAAGATAAAGAAGATATAACACTGATTTTTGCAGGATCTATCTCAATACCTCTCCTAGAGACTATGTGACCTAATACAATACCATGCTCTACCATAAAGTGGCATTTTTCAAAATTAAGCACAAGGTTAGTCTCAATGCATCTGTGCAAAACCCTAGACAAGTTATCTAAACATGAATCAAATGACGTGCCAAAAATAAAAAAGTCATCCATGAAAATCTCCATACAATGCTCTAATAACTCACCAAATATACTTACCATGCATCTCTAGAAAGTTCCTGGAGCGTTGCAGAGTTCAAATGACATCCGTCTGTAGGCAAATGTGCCAAAAGGACAAGTGAAGGTAGTCTTCTCTTGATCCTCTGGGTCTATGGAAATCTAGAAATATCCTGAGTACCCATCCAAGAAGCAGTAATGGGACTTCCCTGCAAGCCTCTCAAGCATCTGATCAATAAAGGGCAAAGAGAAGTGGTCTTTCCTTGTGACGTGATTTAGCTTCCTGTAGTCAATGCATACTCTCCATGAATTTTTAACTCTAGTGGGCACTAACTCATTACTTGCATTTTCCACTACTGTAACTCCAAATTTCTTAGGCACCACATGGATGGGGCTAACCCACTGACTATCAGAAATAGGGTAAATGATACCTGCCTGTAGAAGTCGAGTCACCTCTTTCTTAATAACATCCAAAATGAGTGGATTAAGTCTCCTCTGTAGTTGCCTAACTGGTTTGACATTTTCTTCCAAAAATATCCTGTGCATGCAGATAGCTGGGCTAATACCTGGTATGTCTGATAAAGTTCACCCATTAGCTTTCTTGTTCTGCCTCAGGACTTGGAATAACTTCTCTTCTTGCTTTGATTCTAAATGCTGAGCAATAATGACAGGAAAATTCTACTCTCCTAGAAAAACATATTTCAAATGATCTGGTAGTGGCTTGAGTTCAATCTGAGCCTGCTTAGAAGGTATGGGTGATCCTTGGGGCACAGTGCAATCCCCTACACTATCACACCTAAACTCTAAATCCTCTGAAATATCAATAGAAGTAGGTGATCCTTGAGGCTCTGTGCAATCCCCTACACTATCACACCTAAACTCTAAATCCTCTGAAATATCAATAGAAGTAGGTGATCCTTGAGGCTTTGTGCAATCCCCTACACCTAGAATATCCTCTCCAGCTGGAAGTAAGTCTGAAATAACCTCTGAAATGTCCTCCTCAATAGCAAGTACTCTCTCAGCCTCCTCTGAACTGACAAGTGAAACTCCCTCAGCCAATATATCTGCATCATCCAACTCCTCTAGTATGCCAATGCTCATAATAGAGTGGTCCTCTCTTGGGTACTTCATGGCATCAAAAATACTGAATTGGACTACTGTTTCTCCTATTTCCATGGACAGTGTGCCAGCATAAACATCTTTGTCCTCGCAGTCTTCAAAAATGCCTCCCTAGGATGAGTGGAGATCGGTGTGCTAAGTAGTCTCCCTCCATATCCAAAATGTAAAAATCTGCAGAAAAGATCAACTCCTTCACCTTTACCAACACATCTTCAATAATACTGGCTGGGTGGGTCTGACTCCTGTCTGCCAACTGAATCACAACTCCTGTAGGCTATAGAGTGTTGGTGCAGTTTGCACTAACGGTCAAACTCGGGTTTTGATGTATGACAAAGTGGTTAAAGTTAGGGTTGTTAGTGTTTAACCCCTTTACTAAGTGTGCAGGGTTGAAAGACTTAGGACCAGACACCAGGCTGAAGTCCAGGATGGTTGAGTCCTGGCGGGAAGTCCAGTTGGGTCCGCGGGACCTGACAACTGGCTGAAGACCAAGTTGGTTGAGACTTGGCAGGAAGACCAAGGTGGTTGAGCCTTGGCAGGAAGTCCTGGTGGGTCAAGAAGTCAAGTAGAGCTGCACAAGGTAAGTGAGGTAAGTCACTGGAGGAGCGAACCAGTGAGGACGCGTTCCCCTTGAGGGAACATTAGGCGTCGGCTCGACCTAGGGCTCCATTTTGGAGACCCAAAGTCAGAACCAAGACAGCCAAGGCTGTGTAAATTAACTTATTAATTGCTGTTTTGGACTAACCCTGGACGCAGGACCGAAGGACTGTGTTTCTGCAGCTCAGAGAGCCTCAAAGGAGTGAGGCAGTAACTGAGCAGGGCACCCTGGATGTTTCGGGCGCCCCAGAGTCAACCCAAAGTCAGCAGAGCAAGTAAACGCCCCGACAGCAGCACATTTGGGGGCGCCCCGGATGTTTCGGGCGCCCCGCGCGCGTCGGGCGCCCCGCGTGTCGCGGGCGCCCACTGTGCCACGCCACTGGCAGCTGCAGCAGCTCACCCTCGCGAAGAAGATGAAGCCTTGACCGGTCAAACCGGGCGCCCCGCGCGCGTCGGGCGCCCCAGTCAAAGGTGATCCCGAAGAAGCAGAGATCAGCCTTGACCAGAGGGCTCGCCGGATCGAAAGCCACGTGGGGGGGGGGGGGCGCCCCGAGCATCCCGGGCGCCCCCAGCCCTACATAAAGGGCCCTCGACCCTCTTCTTCAGAACAACACTTCTTCCAACGCCTCAAAGTTCTTCTACGCTCGCGCATTGCTCCGGAAACGCCTCGCTTCGAGCCGACGACGTCCTGCTGCCCCGAAAGAGTCGACCTACTCCGGACGTCGGTAAAAAGAAGAACTTAACTTTTTAATACATATTCTTATTGCATCAAATTACTTGAAAGTGTGGGGTTGTCACACTTTCAATTCATTTGTACTCGCCTACTCTATCGGGGTTGACCGATAGAGAGTTTTAGTGGATTGCCCAACGGAAAGGTCCGAGGGACCTGGGCCTTCGAGTAGGAGTCGCCGAAGGCTCCGAACGAAGTAAAAATCGTTCGTGTTTGTGTGTTCATTTTTTTATAATTGTTTCCTTCCGCTGTGCACGCTTTTTAAAGCACTCTGATTTAAATTTAAAAGTCACGTGATTCACCCCCCCCTCTCACGTGCATCGATCCTACAAGTGGTATCAGAGCAAGGTTCGCTCTCTATCGGTGCAACCACCGTAAGAGCCGGGGGAAATCCAGTTTTTATCGTTGTCTGTGATTTTTTTGCTCACAGTCTAAATCTGATATTATTATCAATATTTATATATTAGTTTTTTTTTCTCGATCGATTTTACACGAATTTGGTGCAACACCATTCAAGTTGGTCATTTTATTTTTATATATTTATATCTGCCAGCACTACTAATCCAAGACCTAGTCTTGGGACTTTGTTTGGTCTATTTTTTGTGTGCAAGATTTCTAAATGGCGCAAAATAAGATGCAAGGGCGAAATGTCAACGAGCCCCCACACTACTATCCAGAAGATTTCGACTATTGGAGGCGATCAATGGAGATCTTCTTGGGCAGTCAAGACTTCGACTACGTGTTAGCCCTGAGATACCAATCTCAAAATGATGAATTGAACAAGCAGGTAAATAAATTAATTTGTGCAGTTTTGCCTAACAAAATTTTCTGCAGACTGGAAAAGTATAACAACGCATATGACCTATGGACTCGGCTGAATGAATTGCACGAGAATTTGAAGGAGCTGGATGAGCCTAAGCTTAAAGCTGAAGATGAGTCTACTAAATCAATCGCAGAACCAAACTTAAAGATGGAAGATCAAGTCCAATTTGCAACTAAAGTCGAGCCTGAACCAACGGTAAAGCCTACTAAATTAGGGGATGCGATTGAGGTAAATTACAAGAATACCCCTAGTATTATTAATACAAATGTCTTGCATGATTCTGAGCAAATCTCTGAAATATCTGACTGTGTAGAAGGTTCTTGTAATAAATTAGATATCTCTATAAATCCTCCCGAAATGCATATTTTGTTAAAAACATCCTGCAATATTTTAGACTTTTTAGACCAGAACAAACTCAACTCTGACTTAGTTAAACAAAACATTGACCAAGTTAATTCAGATTGTGAAAATCTAACCCTCGATAAAATCAATGTTTATCTCAATAAAGTTTTTAACTCAGTTAATAGTTCAATTGTAATCGAAAATTAAAAAACCATTAAACTTGAAAATAAACCCAAGTTAATTAACAATTCTTCAAAACTGAAAATTACAAACTTGGGTAATTCGAAATTAAAACCCAACAATAATTTAAGCATTACAAAAATTCCTAATAAAGACAAATTAAAAAATTTAACTAATTCAAAATTAAAAGAAAATTTAAGAGTCCACTTTAACAGCCCAAAGCACTCAACCTCTAATCCAGGGGGAGGCACCAAACTAGTTGGCACCTCAAAATTGGCCTTTGCCCAGTTGGGCACTTAGAACTAGTCTTAAAAGTTAATCTGACTCTTGACCGACTTAGTATTAGGGTGGGTCGAGATAACGGTACGCTAGAAAGACTCTCGGGGAGAACTAGCTGAAACTATCTCGACACATCCTAGACTAGTTAGACCAGGGTGTCTCAACAGGTAGGGTAAAAGTATAACTTTCTTAAGCAGCTTTGCCTAGAAAGAGGTTGTTGTTCCAATAAGGCTTCGGCCAAAGAAGGTCCTTGTGCCTCGCCTCCCGCCTGGAAGCTATTTATCGAAGTATACTTTTAAACTACTTCTTGTAAAACCTGAATCTAACAAAAAGTCAGACTAACTTTTATAAATCAAATTCAAGCTCATCTCACACAAACTATAGGATCCCTTTGATTGACAATATTAGACTGAGTGAGATGATTAGAGACAATAAAATTTGAAACTTGGGTATTTTAACCTAACCGTTACTTAATTAAATTTTAACCGATAAAATTTTACTTTCTTTTCACCAAATTAAATATTAATTAAAATTTTAATCGTATCTATAAATTTGAATCTTATTTAAATGTTAAAATTAAACTTTAAAATTCTTAATTAAATCATATTTTAATTTAATCTAAATCTAAATTTTTCACCTAATTAAATCCTTAATTAAAAATTCATCTAATTAAATTTCAACATAAATTAAAAATTAACCTTAATTAAATTCTACTTTAACTTTAACTAAAATTTGCATAATCAAACTTTACTTAAATTAACTTTAATTAAATTAAAATTTAACGTTAATTAAATTTTATATAATTAAAAATCTAATTCTTTACATAATCAAATTTTAATTCTTAATTAATTAAACTTGAATCCTTAATCAACTTTAATCCTTAATCAACTTTAATCCTTAATTAATTAGAATTTCAATCTTTATTCAGACTCCAATGAATTAACCTTGAATCTTTAATTAAATCTTAACTAACTTTAATTTATTTAAAATTCGACCAAATTAAATTTTAACCCCTAAAATTACCCCTAAAATTTTACCTAATTGAACTTCAACCCTTTATTAAAACTTCATTTAAATACCTCTAACTTTAATCCCCAAATAACTAAAGCTTGTAATTAAAATTTTACCTTAGTCTTAATTGAAATTCTTAATAATTTTAACCTTAATCTTAATTAAAATTCTTAATTAATTAAACCTTAACCTTAAGTTTAATTAAAAATCTTAATTATTTAAACTTTAATCTTAATCTTAATTAAAATCAAACTTTAACTCTTAATTAAATCTTAATTTAATTTTACCAAAATTGAATCCTAATTAAAATTAAACTTTAAATATTACTTCAATTAAAATCATAATTAAATTTTAAAACTTTAACTTAATTTTTAATGTTTAATTAAAATTTATCAACCCAACCAACCTTAACCAACTTAACTAAAAACTTTAATTAAACCAAACTTAAATATAATTAACCTAATTAAACTTTAATTAAACCAAACTTAAATCTAATGAATCCAAACCTAATTAAACCAAACCTAAAAGCAAACCCACACTAAAGGCTTAATTAAGCCTACACCTAATCCTTAATTAAACCAACTTAACCAAAAAAAAAAAAACTCTTTTGTTTCCTTTTCTCTTTCTGCTTGTTCTTTTACGAACTTACCCCTAAGGACTTATGGAGAATATCGAGTTGAGGGGGAGGGAAAATATTTCTATACATCTTTTTGGCAAATCCCTTATAACATATTTGAAAATAACTGGTTTAAAAATACTATTTTTTAAAGTCTTTTTTATTCTTTCAATTATATTCTTTTCAAAACTTATTTTCAATTTTTGTGTGCTTTCAAAGATATTCTTATTATCATTTAAAAATAATAATAATAACTTTATTACAATTTTTTTGTTTCAAAATATTAAACAATCCTCTTGAAAATCTCTCTTCAAATACTTTTAAACTATTTTATTAAAATATGTGATTAAAAATAAAAATGCCCTATATCTAAACCTATTTTAAGAGATGCCATACATGTCTTATTTTTACTGTTTTGTTTGAAAAATATTAGGATTATGCTTATAAATAGTTCCTTGCAATTCCTATTTAGCATTGAAAATCCGTATTTTTGGGTCTTGCAAATCTCCTTTTTTAAATTTTACTAATTTTCCTTGATAAACTATTTTCAAATTAACTTTAAAATAAAAACACTTATGTTTTTTGAAAATCCACTATTAGCTTGTTCTTATACTAGAAAGTATCAAAATATTTTGATTGATTTACTTACAAAAATGATTCTTTTGAAATATTTTTATTTGTAGTTTGGATATCCCTAGGACATAATAGAATGTTTACCTTGAAATTGACAAGGAATTCTAAGGGCTTGTCAAGTTAAGGGGGAGTTCAAACTAACTTGGAAAATTAATTTTAAGAATAGTTTGATCAAGTCTATGATATTACTTTTAAAGTATAACTATTTTCAAAAGAATCTAAGGCATATTCTTGAAAAATTAGTTTTATAAATTGAATAATGGTCTTGAAACTTTTAAAGCTTATTCTTAGAAAATCTTCCTTCTTGTAAGTTAAAGCTCAGTAGCAAAGTTTCTTTTGACTTTGAAAAATATGTATTATTTGGGAAATTTTTATATATTTTCTTTTAAAAAGATTGTCAAGCTTAACTTTGAAAATATTTCTAATTCATTTGAAAAATAATGTTGTTGAAAACTATTTGTTAGTTTTGAAAGCTAAGTTAATTGATTTAGGGGGAGTTCCTTTTTTTCACTGAGGCTATTTATCTTACTTAATCTATTTTGCCTAAGTCTAGTTTTCCCTATCACTTAGCTTTGGTTTCTACTCCCTTACACTTGTTATGCCTAGTTTTTGATGAATGACAAAGGGGGAGAGTAGGGTAAAGGGTTAGAAAATTGCAAACAGCATGCTTATTTTACAGTTAATTACAGGTAATTAATTCTGCTTTCTTGTATGCTGTAACTTTCATACCTATGCTTATTTTACAGTTAATTACAGGTAATTAATTCTGCTTTCTTGTATGCTGTAACTTTCATACCTATGCTTATGTTATATTATTTGCATGTTTATGCAAGTTCATATCTGCTGTTTTTTTTCTAACTTTAACCTGAGTTGTCAATACATCAAAAAGGGGGAGATTGTTGGTGCAGTTTGCACTAACGGTCAAACTCGGGTTTTGATGTATGACAAAGTGGTTAAAGTTAGGGTTGTTAGTGTTTAACCCCTTTACTAAGTGTGCAGGGTTGAAAGACTTAGGACCAGACACCAGGCTGAAGTCCAGGATGGTTGAGTCCTGGCGGGAAGTCCAGTTGGGTCCGCGGGACCTGACAACTGGCTGAAGACCAAGTTGGTTGAGACTTGGCAGGAAGACCAAGGTGGTTGAGCCTTGGCAGGAAGTCCTGGTGGGTCAAGAAGTCAAGTAGAGCTGCACAAGGTAAGTGAGGTAAGTCACTGGAGGAGCGAACCAGTGAGGACGCGTTCCCCTTGAGGGAACATTAGGCGTCGGCTCGACCTAGGGCTCCATTTTGGAGACCCAAAGTCAGAACCAAGACAGCCAAGGCTGTGTAAATTAACTTATTAATTGCTGTTTTGGACTAACCCTGGACGCAGGACCGAAGGACTGTATTTCTGCAGCTCAGAGAGCCTCAAAGGAGTGAGGCAGTAACTGAGCAGGGCGCCCCGGATGTTTCGGGCGCCCCAGAGTCAACCCAAAGTCAGCAGAGCAAGTAAACGCCCCGACAGCAGCACATTTGGGGGCGCCCCGGATGTTTCGGGCGCCCCGCGCGCGTCGGGCGCCCCGCGTGTCGTGGGCGCCCACTGTGCCACGCCACTGGCAGCTGCAGCAGCTCACCCTCGCGAAGAAGATGAAGCCTTGACCGGTCAAATCGGGCGCCCCGCGCGCGTCGGGCGCCCCAGTCAAAGGTGATCCCGAAGAAGCAGAGATCAGCCTTGACCAGAGGGCTCGCCGGATCGAAAGCCACGTGGGGGGGGCGCCCCGAGCATCCCGGGCGCCCCCAGCCCTATATAAAGGGCCCTCGACCCTCTTCTTCAGAACAACACTTCTTCCAACGCCTCAAAGTTCTTCTACGCTCGCGCATTGCTCCGGAAACGCCTCACTTCGAGCCGACGACGTCCTGCTGCCCCGAAAGAGTCGACCTACTCCGGACGTCGGTAAAAAGAAGAACTTAACTTTTTAATACATATTCTTATTGCATCAAATTACTTGAAAGTGTGGGGTTGTCACACTTTCAATTCATTTGTACTCGCCTACTCTATCGGGGTTGACCGATAGAGAGTTTTAGTGGATTGCCCAACGGAAAGGTCCGAGGGACCTGGGCCTTCGAGTAGGAGTCGCCGAAGGCTCCGAACGAAGTAAAAATCGTTCGTGTTTGTGTGTTCATTTTTTTATAATTGTTTCCTTCCGCTGTGCACGCTTTTTAAAGCACTCTGATTTAAATTTAAAAGTCACGTGATTCACCCCCCCCTCTCACGTGCATCGATCCTACATAGAGGACCAACACCAAGCATCTGGAAGACTGATTTGGGCATCACATTAATGGAAGCTCCTAAGTCCAGCATTGCATCATGAAACATAGTCCTCCCTATCTCACAAGACACAGTAAAAACCCCTGGGTCTTCACACTTCTGAGGGATGACATGGATAAGTGCTGAAACATTTTTCCCCAAGCTGACCAACTCATTCTCCTTCAACTTCTTCTTGTGAATACATAAGTCTTTAAGGAATTTGGCATATTTAGGAATCTATTTAATCATGGTCAATAAGGGTACATTAATTTCCACATTACTAAACAACTTCACAAGCTCATTGTATTCCTTAGCTTTCTCCTCCTCCACTTGCTTTTTGGCTTGGGTTTTACGTTGGGGAAAGGGCAAAGGAAACCTCATTTCTTCCTCTTGAGCCGAAATTTGAGGGGATGAAATCTGAACTGAATTTCCCACTGAAGTAGCCACTATAAACTCTCCTTTTCCACTGATTTCTCCTTCATTCTCCACCAAGATCACAGGATTGCTTGATGAAAGAGTTAAGCTCAAACTAGGGGTGAAACCAACTGAATTTTGGAGTGATTTCAGGGTTGTTTGGGGCTGGAAATGAAGGTGATGTCCTGTTTTCAGAAAAATCAGCCCTGGACCATTTGAGGTTGAAGCCACCTTCCCACTCCTCAAAGTAATAGCACTAATGTTTCCCTTTGGATTGGGAGTAGCTTGAGAAGGTAGTTGACTTGATCCTTGAGCTTGCATTTGGTTCATCCCACTAGCCAATTGTCCAATTTGTCTCTCAAGGTTTTGTATGGTGGGATCATTTCTTTGTTATTGCAAAAGTTGTTGAAACATCTCCTCTATCCTTTGTTGTTGAGCATTTCCCCCACTAGAACCTCCATAGCCTCCTTGGTTAGCATGAGTTCTTGATTGACCTTGAAATGAAGATTGAGGCTGCTGAAATTGTTGAACTTGCTGTGAACCTTGAAAGTAGGGCTGTTGGGGGTGGTTATAGGGTTGAAATTGCTGTGAAAATTGCTGAAAAGTAGGCTGAGAACTTGGTTGAAATGATTAAGAATTGTAGCTCTGAAAATTTTGAGATTGAGGTTGAAATTGTTGTGGTGAGGACTGAAATTGAGTGGGCTGGAAATTCTGATTTGAGGGCTGAAAACTTTGGTTGAATGGCTGAAATCCCTACTGTGAAAATTGATTTTGTGGCTGATAATTCAGATTACCTTGAAACCCTTGCTGATTTCCTTGAAAAAGTGACTGATTTTGATTAAAGGGTTGCTAAAATTACTGAATTGGTTGTTGAAATGGCTGAAATTGTTGTTGTCCTTGCTGATTTTGCTGGAAATTCGGTTGGGGCTATTGAAAGAGCTGTTGTGATGGGTTTTGCAGATAAAAAGAGTTGTCATACTTTAAGTTTGGATGATCCCTCCAACCCGGATTATAGGTAGATGAGTAGGGATTATTTTTGGCTTGAAATTGTCCTCTAGTCAATGCTGTTAGTGTCTCATCTTGTTGGAGGTTAGGACATTAATCCGAATTGTGTTCTTGACTTGAGCAAATACTACATAACCTCATCACTTGGCTTGAAGGTGGAGGTACTGAAAAACTCTGATTTTGGCTCACATTGTTTAGAGTCATTTGCTTCACCAGGGATGTAAGCTCCATCAAAGAATTCTTGATTTCCTTTTGCTCATTTGATACCATCTGAACTTTATTAACTCCTCTGGTGGATAAAGCTCTACTCCAAAATTGTTGTGAGTTCTCTGCCATGTTTGAAATTAGCTCCCTAGCTTGATCTGGCGTTTTGTTTACTAGGGCTCCTCCAGCTGCAACGTCTATCATAATCCTATCCATCTGGAGCAGACCCTCGTAGAAGTACTAAATAAGTAGCTGCTCACTGATCTGATGCTGTGGGCAACTAGAGCAAAGCTTATTGAACCTTTCCCAGTAATTATACAGAGTCTCTCCCACTACTTGTTGTATTCCACATATACTCTTCCTGATAATTGTTGTCCTGGATGCTAGAAAGTACTTCTCCAAAAATGCTTTCTTCATAGAAATCCAGCTAGAAACGTGCCCAGTAGGTAGGTAGTAAAACCAATCCTTCGCTACTCCAGTCAGGGAAAATGGGAATGCCCTCAGCTTGATATCTTCTTTTGAAATCCCCTGAGACTTCATGGTGGAGCAGACTACGTGAAACTCATGTAAGTGTCTGTTGGGATCCTCCCCAGACTGACCTTGAAATTTGGGCAATAAATGGATGAGTCCTGATCTTAACTCAAAATCCCCAGTGAGCTCTGGGTAGGCAATGCAGGAGTACTGAAAATAATCATCTGGTGCTGCTAGTTCCTTCATGATTTTCTGGTGGTCTGCCATAGGATCAACTGAATGAATAGCAATAGACTGAGTAGGAAGAATATCAAAAGCCTCTGAAACACTGATTTGGTTCCTCCTGGCTCTAAAAGTTCTTTCAATTTCAGGACCAAACTCTTCAAGAATACCACCTGCAGATCTGGTCATACAACAAACAAAATATCGCAGCAAATGTATACAGAAGAATAAAACAAATAAAATGGATCACAAAATATAGAGATAAACACACAAATGGATCACAGGATATGAAATTAAGCACACAAGCTAAAATCAAACAAACTCAACTAGTTTCCCTGGCAACGACGCCAAAAATTTGATGGTACCCAGTAGGTAGTGTCACGATGAGCACTCAAATTTAGATATTTATAATTGAAAACCCTTGCTAGCAAGATTAAATATAGAATAGGGGCCTCAGGTCGTATTTTTTTTCCAAGGACTAGTTGTGAGTGTTTGAATCAAGCTTGAAAATTATTTGTCGTTAAATGATTTGGGTTTTCTAGATAAATTGGGGGTTTTGTTTTGCAAATAAGAATGGAAGTAAAGTTTGAAATGGAATTGACTCAACTAAGTAGAGTTAAACTAGGTATTGCAAGAATGAAACTTAACCACTAGGAAAATTTAACATAACAATTTGAAGTCGCAAGATTGAAATATAGAACTGATATCAATTGCAGAGATTCAATAACATTGTATCTAAATTCGGAAATGGGAATTTAAACAAGCTAAAGACTAAAACAGGGTAAATTATGCAGGAAATTTACTGATCGGTCGGTTGACCGATCAGATACAAGCCTGATCGGACTGACGACCGATCAGGTGTTGTCTGGATCGGTCAATGACCGATATGTGTCTGAAACGCTGATTCAAACACTACTGAAATGATGCAAAATTGATTACAGAAACGAAATCTACAAACCATAGACACCAGTTCAAGTTCTTCATCGAGATTTCTCCTTGCCGTCACACAAAGATAGAGCTCAGAACCCCCTTGATCGAGAATCGACCAGAACTCAGTTGTAGAGACCGAATCGTGTAGCTTGAAGTGTAATCTGAACTCCTTCCGATCTTTTCTTCTGCGATGATTTGGATGGCGAGTGGTAGCTCAGGGAACCTCGAACCAGCTCAGAGAACCCCTCTGATTTGGCCTGATAGATGAAGTAGTGAAATCGGATGAAGGTTGGTTGGATGGAGCTAGCTCACGGTGAAACCCTCGTCGGAGCTTTCAGATACGAATGGATTGCGATCCTTCCACAGAAACTGAGCTTGATGAATCGAAAACTGAAGAAGATCTTGATCTGGGTGGTCACCTCCGATCGGGATTGGAAACGAAGAAGAACGAAAACGAAGCAGGAGACGCGATCTGGCTACGACGAGCTCAGCGAGAGGGAATTCCTCATTTAAATTTCCTTTTGAATTTTGGACGGTTGTGATTGTTTCGGACTAAACCAACGGTTAGAACAAGTCAGATCTGATCCAAATCCTACAGATCTTGATCAAGGGCTCTGATCTACTGCTCCTTAGCTTGGATCAATCAGATCTGTGGCAGATGGCTCATATCCTCCCTTCTCTTGAATGGACGACCTAGATCCTCTAGTGCTTGATCCAACTGCTGAATTAACTCTGATCTGGGTGAAACTTTCATATCTTTATCCATGAACTTGATTAAGTCTATCTTGAGCTTGGATCGAACAGAAGTTGGCGGATGACTTAGATCTAACCGTTCTCTTGAATGGACGGCCCATGTTAATCCGATGCTTGATCCCTTTGATCCGGGTCCAATTCTGACTCAAGTTTGACCCAATCTGATCCAGGTCTATGATCATTTGAACCTACAAAATGATATTCAATTTTAGTGCCAAAACATCTTAAATATAGAAAGAATTGAATTTTAAGCTAAAATGGAGAAAATCCATGAAAGCTCATATAAATGCAAAATTAAGCATATGAAAATAGATCAAAACATGGATTTAAGGGCCTAATTTAATCAACAAAATGAAAGTTATCAGTATCCCAACCCTGATCTATCATAGTTGGGTTTTAAACTACCCAACACCATGTTTAAGCCCTTAGATCCAACGGTGAATCTTTCTAGGGCCTTTTCTAATGTATCAAACCTTGCCCTCAAGGCTTGATTTTCCCTTGCCAAGTCCCTAACTTTAGTTTCCATATGTCCACCTTGGGCATTCCTAGGCCTACCCTCCTTTCTAGGCACATTCCTCCCCTTTTTGGGATTAGTGCCATGATCCTTAAGTCTAGAGGTCTTGGGCTCATGATGCATGCTTTTCCTAGGGTTATGATCTACCTTGTTAACCCTAGTCCTATCATTATATCTAAATCCAAAGTTGTGCACAAGTAAGCAGTTTTCATGGTTTTTAGCATGCATGGATGAATGATTAATTCCATTTTTATCATGCCTAGAGAAACGTAAATTTGAATTAAACTTTGGCTTAAGGTTAGAAGTTACCTTCCTTACCTTTGGAGTTTCTCCTTGATGTGGGCTCCTTCTCCTTTCTTCTTTTTCCCATCTCCTAAGGTGCTCCATCTTTTTAAGCTCTTTCTTCCTTGGACACTTGGTGTGGTAGTGCCCTAGCTCACCACACGTGAAGCATCAAATCCTCCTCTTCTTCTCTTGGGATTCTCCATTCCTGCACCTCATATTAGATTTAAAAAGAATTGAACTTGGTTTAGATTTTACCTCCATTTTACCTATTGGGCACTTGTCCTTGTAGTGCCCCTTTTCGTTTCAACCAAAGCATGTGATGTGTTCTTTCGATTTAGCTTTGGAGGTAAAAGCTTCTTTTTCAACGTTGGATGAAGTGGATGCTTCCTCTTGATCCGGTATGGTTGAGGGTCTCTCCTCCCTCTCAATTCTTGAAATTGATACCTCCTCTTCTTCTCTTGAGAAGGTTGATGATCTTTCACTCTCTCCCTTACTTGAAGATGTAGATACTTCCTTTTCTTCTTCTTCTTCTTGACTTATTTGACTTTTCTCCTTGGGCTCTTGAACTTGTGTAGAACTTTCATGATATTCTTTCAAATTGCTCCACAGTTCACATGCATTTTGGTATGCCCCTACACAACTCAAAATTTTGTTAGGCATAATATCAATCAATATACCCATTACCTTTTCATATGCCCTTGCTTGTTCTTATTGCTCTTGATTCCAATACTTAGGTCTAAGCCTCTTCCCGTGCTTATCCTTTGGAATCTCGAAGGGCTCTTTAAGCGCGATTCGAAGGTCCCACTCCATTCTGAACCATGCCTCCATTCTCGCTTTCCAATATCCAAAATTCTCATGGTCGTAGGCCGGCGGAGTGTAGATGTCGTCCCTAAATTTTTCTTCCATTCTTCTTCTCCTCTAACGTGTGCTCCCTCGGCGATTAGTCCGATCAAGAGCGGTCCTTCGCTCTGATACCAATTGTAGGATCGATTGTGTTTGCTAGAGGGGGTGAATAGCAATTTTCGAACCCCTTTCTTCCTACACGGTTAGTTGCACAGCGGAATATACAATAAAAACAATAAAACAAAACTAACCAATGCTAACACGGAAGATTTACTTGGTATCCACCCTAGACGGGTGACTAATCCAAGAATCCGTCGGTGGATCAATCCCCGGATAACCTCCGGCTAGCCATCGTCGCTCCTTGTGGGTGGAGAAACCTCGCCACAACACCTTGAGAAAACCTGAGCACAAAGACTACAATCTTGCCTTTAACCAAGACAAGATTCGTCAAGAATCTCAACCACCATGAAGTCCGCTTTAAATAGGACTCGGGCTGAAACCCTCGCCACTAGTCGACTACCCCCAGGGCAGTCGACTGGTGCCACTGAAATTTGACCGTTTCACCCTAACGTTCGAATTCTCAGCCAACTCACCAGCCACCTACCAGTTGACTACTCCCAGAGCAGTCAACTGGTCCCCAGCTGGACCCTTCCCAAGTACAATCACACAGCACTCATACCCTCACAACTCGACTGACTCCTCATCCACAGCCTCGACTATTGCCTTCGCGCCCTCTTCATCTTCGGCTCCCGTCCCTCGGATGCACGCAAGCCACCAGCTTGCCTCTAAGCCATCCTTCACGTATGCCTCGAAGTCTGCGCCCATCAGCTCATCGTCCCTGCTCTCCAAAGTCCCTCGGGTGCACACAAGCCTCCAGCTTATCTCCATGCCACCCTTCACTATACTGAGGTCGTCCAGCCAAGTCTATATGTGTAACCTATACAACCTGCACACTCAACATACACATATGAGAATACAAGGGAATCCTATCTTAAACTCTTTGCCCAAACATCAAAACACTTGGTCACTCCGGACCACAGATTGCCTCAACAATAGTTAAGTATAATAAACTACCTATAGCACTTCTAAATTATTTTAGGTTAACTGATTTTCCTTCTAGATCATTGTCTATTTTTACATTTGTTGACATTGGTGTATTAATTTCGTTAGAATGTTTCACTCTAAATTTTTTAAATTTATTCCTTAGCATATTTGATTTGAAAGACATACTTATCTTCTTTAGTTTGTTTTATTTGTAAGCCTAAGAAAAAGTTAAGTTCACCTACTAAGCGCATTTTAAATTCTTTTTTCATTAATTTGATAAACTCTTTAAAGAATTTTATATTGGTTGACCCAAAGATTATGTCATCTATGTAGATTTAGACTACAAAAATATATTTTCTAGGGTTTTAATAAATAGAATGAATCATTTGTTCTTGGCTAAACTCTTTACATATTAGATAGGTTGACAAACTTTCATATCAGACTCTAGGTGCTTGTTTTAGTACATATAAGACTCTCTTTAGCCTAAGGACATGGTTTGAGTGGTCAAGGCTCTTAAATCCTAGTGCTTGACTTACATACACTTCTTCTTTAATGAACCCATTAAGAAAAGTGGACTTTATATTCATTTGATGTAGTTTGAATCTTTCATATGATGTATAGACTAGCAACAATCTAATGGATTCAAGTCTCGTTATAGGTGCATAGGTTACATCATAGTCTTGTCCTTCTACTTGGCTAAACCCGTTAACTACTAGTTGGAATTTATGTCTAACAATTTTACTTTTGTCATCTAGTTTATTTCTAAAGACCCATTTGGTGTCAATGATGGGTATATCATTTTGCATAGGCACTAGGTCTCAAACATAGTTTCTTTCAAACTAGGCTAGTTTTTTTTTTTTGCATTTCAATTATCTAGTCAGGGTCAGATAGGGCTACTTTTATAGTTTTTGGTTGAATTTTAGATATTAGGGCTATTTGACTTAAGTTTTTATAAGATGATCAAATTTGAACTACAAGATTTGGGTCATCTAAAATTTGATCAATTGGATGGTTGGATCTTAACCTAGGTGTTCTTATTTTAGGATTAGCATTTGGTTCTTCTAGTTTATTTATGTTTGAGTTACATCTTAATTCATCATCTTCTAGATTTCTAGCATTTTATTCATTATTTAAATTAATATTGTTAGATGATTACTTTCTTTATCAATGATTATATTGATTATTTCTTCAACTTTTATGGTGCTTTCATTATAGATTTTATAAGCCCTACTAGTTGTGGAGTAACCTAGAAAAATTCCAGTTGTTGATTTAGATGTAAATTTTTCTAAGTACTCTTTAATATTTAATATATATACTTTACATCAAAATATTTCAAGTAATTTAAATGGGGTATTTTATTATAATAAATTTCATAATGGATTTTAATGTAAAATTTAATAATTAAAATTCTATGTTAGATATAGCATGTTGTACTTATTGCTTTGGTACAAAAAGTGATTAGATAGAGTATATTCATTTAATATGGTTTTGGCTGCTTCTTGTAATATTTTTTTTGATATTCCATTTTATTGAGAGGTTCTTGATTAACGTGTTGTATAGGGAGTTTTCATTATGTTTTCACGTCATTTTTGGACCTACTTTGCATGCACAAATTCCATTATATTCTATTTTCATGCTTGATTTTGATATAATTCTATTTTGGAGTACTGCTCTCATTCATTTTTGTATGATAGGACACAAAACGAAGCAAAAAACGATGATTGAAAATCCAGTCAGAGACTCTAGACTCCGAACACAGGTTCCCATGCCCGTCGACACGGGTTGTGCTCTACACAATGGTCCTACCATGGTGGCCTGTGCCCAGCGACACGGGTCGTGCTCCACTCACTGCAAGGGACATGGGCGGTCATGCCCAACGACATGACCCATGTCACCCCCCTCAAAAGCCACCTCGCTCGACATAGGTGCTTGTGCCCAATGACACAACCTGTGTCAGGTGTCCATTTCCAACCCTATATAAGGGGATTCACCCCCATTGGATTGGGGATTTTGATTTGGGGCCACCCAAGGGCCTCAAGGAAGCTTCAGGGGGTGTTTTAGAGGTGATCCAAAGTCATCTACGCGAGGAAGGAAGATCGGGAGTGGCTAGGAGGAAAATTCATCGAGTGAGCCTAAGCTTTTCATTCTTTTCTTTATTTCTCTGAATTGTTGCTGCTAGAAGTACTAGCTAATCTAACCTAAGTTTTGTTATTGACAAAGATTCAAAGTTAATGGTTGTTTATGATCTATCATGTTGAACTGAGTGTGCAGAAAAGTCCTAGTTGATGCTAGGCACTTAGTCTTGGTTGTGATGACTAGGCAAAGAAGACCTGGTTAAGGAGATTGGGCACTAAGTCCTAGTCATGGTGATTGGGCAAAGAAGACCTGGTCAGGGAGATTAGACACTAAGTCCTAGTCATGTGGACTTGGTAAAGAAGTCTTGGTTAGAGGATTGGGCTTAAATACTTGGTCGAGAATGGGGCACCGAAGTCTTGGTCAAGGGAGCAAACAGGAGTCTTAATAGATTGAGGGCGACGGGCAAGAGTCTAGGGGGGTCAGGGATCAGATGACTAGAGTCCCAAAAGCCATGGTCAAATGTTAAGCAAAAGTCCAAATAGTTGTTTGGAAAGAGGTAACTTCTTCTAAGAGGAGTAAGTGAGGACACGTTCCCCGTTGAAGGAACAGTAGGCGTCGGTTCAATCTAGAATTTTAGCAAAATTCAAAGTTAGAACCAGATAGTCCAAGACTGTCAAAATGCATTTCAACGGCTGAGTCTAGGGACACTTGACTCCCTATATTTTTGCTTGAAGTTAGTGATCATATGCCTTATATGAACCGTCTTACTTATTGGGTAGAACTTGCTGAGAAATCGTAGCTCGTATTGATCCCATGTAGATATGCACTCCAAAGGTAATGATGAAAGCCACAACATGGTTTTATCTCTAAGTGAGAATGGAAATACTATAAGTCATATGGCATCCACTGAGGCTTCGTTTTGATTGAGCGTGACATAAATCTTCAAGAAATTTTCCAAGTGTAAGTTGGGATCCTTCATGGCCATTCCACTAAATTGGCATTGCTGCAACATGCATATCAGGGCTGGTTTCAACTCAAAATTTTTGACCTCTATGGTAGACTGAGCTATACTCGATCTGAATTCCCTAACATTAGGCAATGCATAGTCCTCAAGTGCTTTGTGGATGTTCTCTCCCAACAAGTTCGCGATGTTTTGATTCGGATTTCCTTTCATGACTTGTTGATTTCTCAATCTTCGATG
Organism: Boesenbergia rotunda; assembly: GCA_024364735.1. Lineage (NCBI taxonomy): Eukaryota > Viridiplantae > Streptophyta > Magnoliopsida > Zingiberales > Zingiberaceae > Boesenbergia > Boesenbergia rotunda. Next base: position 29,428 of record JAGFNQ010000253.1, on the reverse strand, counting down.
GAAGGTACGGTCAATCTCAGGCTCGAACGACATTAGATCTTCTTCTCTAGCATCTCTACATATGCAAGAAAGTAATCTCTCTACAAAGGAAAAGAAAAGAGACAGAGTAAGACAGATTTAGATAGATATAAAGCAGAAAAAGTAAAGGAAAAAAGAAAAAAAATGGTCCAAAATGATCAATATGAAATTCAACTAATATTTCCTACACCGGTCTCTGGCAATGACACCAAAAACTTAATACTTGCAAACCACATGTGTACAGTGGTGTTGTCACGAATAACGATATTGAATCCATATGGAGTGGAGAATAAGTACTAGCCAACAAGTTAAACTCGATAGTCTAGACCAAATCAGAGGTTGAGGGTTTGGAAACTAGAATTCCTAGATAAATAGGGAGAAGTCAGAGGATAAAGGTAGTCGCTCAGAATGAGAGAAATAAAGTGTGGTCACAGGAGGAATCAAAGAAAAGGTAGTGAACGTCCAATCTGGATAAGCAACAAAGATCCGGATGGAAAAACATAGAGGACATGGAGGGAAAAACAGAGCAATTAACAGAGAGACAGAAATAGGGTCAAAGTATTAGTTAGAGAAAATAATTCTAGGATTTTAGTTTCACTTTTATGCTAGCTAACAGTAGGGATATGTTTGAGTCCTTAGTCTCAATATTGACTTGTATAGGTATGTCATCCTAATGTATCCAATGTGAAGTTTTGATACTACACTGGCGTACCAATCCAAATCATTGCATATTTCAGAAGAGTCACGACTAGGGGTCGCAACCTAGTGGGGACCTTGCCATGAGATCTAGCATCACAGTTCTCTACGGATTTGAGGATTGAGTTTCCTTTGGGTTCATCCCTAAATCCCCATGGATACGATTCTGAAGCTTTTGGAGGCGAGATCATGTTAACACGGTAGAGCCAGAACACAATTTAATACATGATAAAAAGAGATCAAAACAAGCAATTAATCAGATAAATAGTCTAACATATCATAAAAGTTACTTCCTAATCTAAAATTTAGTAATTACCCCATAAAGGAGGGGTTACAATCTAAAGACATGATTGAAATTAGAGAAAATTCAATACAATTCCAGATAGCAGAAATAGAAAAGAAAAGCTTAGTTTTGGCTGTCTAATTGTCTTTCTTGCTGCTCCAATCTTCTCTTGATGTATGGATGACCCTAGTTTGCCTCTAGAACACCTCCTCTGGCTGTCTTGGGGTCCTTGGATGACCCTAAATAGAGGCCCGTGTTGGCCTTTTGCTTCGGAATTTGGCACAACACAGGCGTGCCCCTAGGGACAAGCACTTGTGTCTCATACAGATGGTTGATCAGGGCCCATGTTGTTGAGCATGGGCAGCGATGGTGCTCCCGCCGTGCTAAGCACAACCCATGTCGTTGGGCATGGGTGGGTGTGTGGAGTCGGCCAAATGGTACACGAGCGTGGCTCTAGGCACAGGCGCCCATGGCTGGCCGTTGAGCCTGTCCTCTTGATCTTTAACTCCTATTTTGCTCCAATTTGCATACCTACCATCCAAAATGCACGAGAGCAATATCCATGAATAGAAAAGCATAGAAATAAGGAAAAAAATATAATCAAAATAGAATCTATGCTTGCAAAGTAGGTCAAAAATAGCATGAATCATAATGAAAATCCTATACTTTGCATGCTTATCACTTTACTTCATTAAAGATGAATGACAATGGAAACTTGAAGCGAAGATACTCAACAATGCTAACACTTAGATTTTACTTGGTATCTATCTTCTTGAGATGACTAATCCAAGGGTCTACTCCTTCACAATGTTAACACTATAAATATCTCCTTCTCTAGAACTTTTTGGAGGCGGAGAAGTCTTGTACAAACTTGAGTATAATAATACAATAAGAAAGCACTAACAAGATTACAAAATGAAAATGATTTTACAACAATGAACCTTGTTTTGCTTGCTCTTTTCATGGTTTGGATTATCTCTTGATGGTAGGAAATGCAACAAAACATCTCTTCTCCAAATCCTCAGGAACTGGCATATCAAAATGTCCATGAGAACCCCTTTTCTAAAGTTCCTTTCAGGATAGGAAATGCCTACTAATCGATTGGTCTTATCCCCAATTGATTATCTCATCAAATCAACCATTCAAAAGCTACAAATGGCTCTTTTCTCCCATCTAATCAATTGGTGAGTCATACCAATCACTTGACAACTTTTAATCGATTGACCTAATTGATTCAGAAACTTTCTGTACTTCATGAAAACACTCTAATTGATTAGCCTAATCGATTAGCCATTCTGAATTGATTAGGCTAATCAATTTAGCAACTTACTATGCTTCATAAAAAGGCTCTGAATTAATTGCTTCAATCGATTGACTGTACTGAATCTATTAGGCTAATCGATTAACTAACCTATTGTGCTTTGCGAAAAATCATCCTCCCAATCGATTAGTTAAATTGATTGAGTCAATCGATTGCCCAACCCTAAAGTCATCCATGGCTCATTGGGACTTTCCGTTGCCTAACATCCGGTCAACCTTGACCTTTTCAGAGTTTGTTCACTAAGTATCCGATCAACTTTTGACCCATTTGGCCTTTCTCACCAAGTGTCTGATCAATCTGTGAGTCACTTGGACTTTCTTACCAAGTGTTTGATTAACCTTGACCCACTTAAACTTTCTCATCAAATGTTCGGCCAACCTTTGACCAACTTGGGTTTTTTCCCTTACAAACCTTCTTGTTGGACTTCCAATGCCTTATTCCTAACTGAAACTTTCATTACCTAGATCCTAACTAGATCTTCCACCGCCTAGCCCCACTACTAGGACTTCCATTGTCTAGTTCCCAAATAGGTCTTCCACCGTCTAGCCTTGCTAGGACTTCCATTACTTAGGTCACCACTAAGTCTTCCACCTTTGTCTAACCTCCAGTTAGGATTTTCCTAGTCACATATCTAGTCTTCCCTTGACCTACTTGACTTCTACCTCACACAGTATCAAATATCGAAGCTGAAGCTTATACCAACCCAAACTTAGTCAAATTGGCCAACCTTGACCCGAGGATGATTGCACCAACAATCTCCCACTTTTTAATATTTGATAATATAATTAAGTTAGGCTAACCCATAGTAGCCCAACTTCCTTCTTCGTCCCATGCCAAAGGATAAATGAAGGTTTCCTAATTTAAACCCTATATTTTTCCTTTTTGACATACATCAAAAATCTGTTCCAAATATTCATTCCTCTTATCGTTCAATCATCACAATGAAGGTTCACTACCTTCCATTGTTTGCAATGCTCAACCTTGAGTATATATCCATTATCCATCAAAATTTCTTCTTTCTTACTTAAACCATACCTTTAAGATGTATCTCCTCCTCAAATCATGCTCAAATTTTATCATTGTACCAGCAATGATTTTGAATTCCTAAACCTATAGGAACTTCCAAAATTAAAGTCAAGGGGTTAAAACTCAACCTTGAATCTAAATTCAATATCCTCCTTAACTTCAATTAGTCCCCTTCAATCATTCCTTTCTCAATTTTATCAAGAAAATTACTCTTAAATATTTATCTAAGTATTTCATAGGGTTAAGAATAGTTAAGTGACCCAATGTGACTTAATAAACTGGATTTAGACCATTTCAACCAATGACAGTTACTGTCAATCGATTGGTTTTAGTTACTAATCAATTCTGTCCTATATTAATCGATTGGCGTGAGCTTCTAAATAATTCTACACATACTAATCAATCAACATGATCGGTTCTGTGCTCACGAAAAGTCATCAACAATCAATTGAACCAATTGATTGGTGTATAGCAATCGATCGAACTAATCAATTAGTGTATTTGAAATTTCAACCTCAAAATCAATAATTCTACAATATTCAAAAAATCATGGAATTTGACATAGACATTATTTATGTCAAATACTATCAGGAAAAAATAATTTTCTATAAAAATATATCTCATTTTCAAAGAATAACACAAAATTAAAAATCATTGAAAACTTCAATATATCACTCTAACTTTGTATTTAACTAATCAATGGTAATCACTATTAACAAATAGACGTCACCAAAGTTTTCTGAAATAATTTTGAAATCATTTTCAAGATCAATTTCTATTCATGATTTATGGGCTAAATGTATATGACTTACACATTAGCTTTCCCCATAATTGAACTTTACAAAATCAATGTATGTTGATGAAACCAAAATTCAAAAAGATACACTAAATCAACATCTTTAGTTTTGTTCAGTATCTTAACATATCATTTGTATCTAATATATCTCAATACACATACAAGTTATCTTATAATCTTGTGAGATGTAAAAATTGGTTTTATCTAAACTAAGGGATTATGCATTTCTATCTAAGCATTTTCAAATAAGTAGTTTTCAAAAGAAAAACTATTATAGCTTAATGATGTATGTATAACATGACATATAATATTTTTCATAATAAATAATATAAATGTAAAGTATGATGTTATGGTATGTGATAGTGCACACAAGCATAGTATTTATAACTGATAAGAAAATATTTAGATTTTCATCTAAGTGTAATCAACTAATCACTAAGCCAAAATAGTGGTTTTATATAGCCGATCCTATCTCCCTAGCATGAGCCAAAATCTCAACATGATACACTTTTGAATTCTATCCTATTTGTGCCAATTCGATTATTGGCACACTTTAACTCTTTAAGACTGAAAATTAACTTCTCATTTTTAAGATGTCATAATACCTTGAAATGCCCTAATGTGCAAACTTCACTATGGTTGAGTTAATTACTCATCCAATTAGATTTGACACAATCTAAAGCCATTGAATGTAATGAGGATACAATCTTAGGAACCGAATACCTATTGGTGCTCCTTAGGTCTATCCATATTTCATTTGCACTCTTGTAATCCCCTAATTTACACAAGATGTTGTTAGGGATTAAATTAATCAAAATTTTGGTTACCTTATTGTTTGTCTCATATTTTAGGAGTTGCTCCTATGTCTATTTTTTTTTCTTGAGGAGTCTTCCTGCGCCATCAATTGGGGTTTCAATTCTCACCGTTAAGATGAGCCAATCTTCAATGTTCATCTTGAAGAAATTCTCAACCTTAGCGTTCCATTAATCAAAATCTCCTAATCCAAAAGGTGGAGGTACTCAGAAGACATATCTGAGTTCATCCCGGCATTCCATTTTGAAGTTGAGCCCCTTTGATAATTAGTTTTAGACTTGTTGAAATTTAGGGCTCATGTTACCTTATGTGTGTTTTAAAAATTTTGTTTCAAAAATAAGAAACAGAATCATAATAATTTACTGAATTATTACATCATGCATATTGTACACATACAAGGATACATACATGCACGACACAATCATATAATAAATTTTTATAAAGAAAAGATACCTATCGTATGACGTTGTCACGCCTCGATTGTGATGCTTGCTCAAAAAACAGACAACATCTCCCCTCTTATGACAACCCCGGAAACCTGGATACACTGCCACAATGGTTGTACAAGCATAAAACAACCCACACAACTGGAAAAGAATATACAACCACACAGTTAAAAATATTACATAGCCTACACGGATAGAATAAATGCAAATCACGCAGTTATAATATCACACAACCCACATGGCTAGTATAAACAAACACCATAGCAGAAGACAAACATAAAAGAATGCGTAAAATTCAAAATGATTGACTGCGTGCTAGCACATCTTACATACACACACACACACACACACACACAACAGGTACCACCAAAACAGAATTGAATCCACATACAAGCTCAATATCACACCAACAAGTCCAGATAACCATAAAACAAGTATAAATGAAATAAAATCAATGTGGAAAGCTCTCGACGTGCAGTAGGATTGGTAGACAAGACCTCCCAAGTGACTCCTAAATGAAACATCTATCTGCTACCCGACAAAAGGAAAACTAGTACAATCAGTGGTGAGTCTGGATGACTGAGCAGGTAATAAGAATAGATAATGCATGGTCGGAAATAAGAAATCATCAGGAGATCAAAGGTATACAGTATCACAAGGATATCGATGAATATAACTATACAAGTTAATAAATGCACATACCAGTATCAGTCCATCAAGTGTGGTAATATGATCATTAACCACTCGAACGAACTACAAATCTGCTTGTACAACATGAGCAACATAAGAAGATATAACAAGTATGATACATAAACATGTATGAGCATCTCAACCATATGTATCAATCATTGCTCAATCAAATACATCATATGACAAACAAACGCAATAATGCATCATATGCATATAATGTTGTATATGTGTCACTCCTAAGCACCAATCAAGCTACCATCATATCACATGTGTGGCCAAGTGGGCAGGATTCTAACCACTACTCATAACTCATCCTACCACGACTCCTGAGTGGTCAGTCGAGCAGGATGCAAGGAAGCTATCAAACTCTATAACAAGGAGGGTCTCCTGCCTACACACAACTCCAACTACTAGCTACCCCCTAAGCGAGTGAGTTGAGGCACAACAAAACAAGCTACACTCATCTCCAAGCCCACTACCTATGAGTGGCTGAGTGAGCAACGAATATAACTGACGACTCGCTCAACCACAAAAGAAACAATGGTCGCCAATATGCATATAGTACAAAGATGGTGTATGATACCAATGCACATTACTCAAACCTGATCATTATCAATGCAACAGTATGATATACATAAAGTACAATAGGTAACATGATCTATCAATCATGGAAAGAGGTATATAAGATAGGTACAATTAGGTTTCTACCACATGACATATATAACATAATGATAACTCCTATTATCCATACCATACACGTCTATATTTTACAAAGCATGAACATCAAAGTTGAGACTATATAGGTATTAACTAGATCATCTTTAAGATCAAACACACAATTATCAAAGTAATGAAATGAAATGAATAGAGTCAAGGTAAAGCAACCTAAAACATTTAATAATAATCATGCACTAGGTCAATATTCTATAGAGGCCAAGGAAGAAGCACTCGCCTGATATGTAGACCGTATTAAAATAAATCCCATATCTAAACGCTTGTATCAAATCAGTATCTTGCATCAATATGTGTTATTTAGCTAATTACATATGAGAATAAATATCTAAATTAACTCCCCCCAAAACTAACTAGGGTAACCATAATCGAACACGATCATTGATTAACCCCAAATTAATGTTTAGTTCTTACTAATCCAATTCATTGATTAAATTAGAGTTAAGCCAACTTTAACTCTAATTAATCCATCAAATAGCTTAGATTAGGTCTAACCCTCATGAGTCCAATCATAATCATGTTTCAATTATCCGATCAAAATACGAACTAACAACCCACTAATGAATTCAACCAATCAATGGATCCTTCATCCCATTAATCATTAATCAAGAATTAAATCAGTCTCCATGGGATGAACTGATAGTTAGTACATTGATGTTGTCACCTTGAGGTTTGAGTGTCAAAATCTGACTAAGCCAGTGTGACCGCCCTCCCCACGTACTAGCCACAGCATCCAGGCTAGTAGCCCCATGATTACCTCCTCTGTGTTGGCTCTGGGACGGATTAGCGGACACGTTGGGAATGAACGAATCACCTTTTGCCACATTAATCAAGAATTAAACCAACTAAACTCTTCAGCTCACCCTCACGGTTAACAAGAGTTCCTCAAACCCCAAAAATACCATTAGAATTCCTTAAATCAGAATCTATGTATTAAGTCCCCTAGTTCAAGACACAATAATTCTATTTAACCAAGGCTTACACAAACCCAGCTTCTGATCGGCGATGACCTCTCGGTGGCAGGTGACAAGCAGCAGTGCAGATCGAGTTAAGGCATGGCACAGTACAACCAAAGAGGGCGACGACGAAATCATGAGAGAGGTCATGGCTACATTCGTCGGCTGGTTGATAGTTACCATTTTGTTAGTTAATTTAGGCTCTAAAATTCATGTTTATTCCATATTTTACATGCTTAATCTTGAATTTACCCTAAGTCCCATGGATTAATTTTATTTTGGGTTTTATTGCAAATCTTTGTAATTTTGAGATGTTTTGATATCTAATTTGAATCTGACTTTTGTAGGCTGAAGGATCATGGACCTAGGTCAAGTTGGGTCAAGTTTGAGTCAGAATCGGGCTCAGATCAAGGCGATCAAGCTATGGAAGACTGTGGGCCGTCCATTAAAAAAATAGGGAGATCTGAGCCATCCATGGTAGATCCGGGTGATCCCAGTTGAGGAGAGGTAGATCTGACCTTCAGATTTAGATCTAGGAGTTTAGAGTTCAATCAAAGCAGATCTGACCGTCGGATGGGATCAGGATGATCAGAGCCGTCCATTTCCAACAGATAAAATCTGTCTCTCCCGATCAGATCTGGTTGTCGCGTCTTCGCCTCTGTTCTTGCTGTTCTTGCGTTTTCTTCGTTGGTTCTACATCCGATCGCACGGCCACAACAGAGGAAGCTTCAATTCAAGATCTCAGAGCACTGAGAGCGATTTCCCGAGTAGATTGTGATTGTTTCTCGTCGCTGCAAGGCCCTGCGGAGAGGGTTTCTCCAAAGCGCGCACTTCATCCGATCGACTCCCGTCTGCCCATCTTCATCATGCGGATCTGTCCAAGCATTCAGAAGGGTCTTCTGAAGATCTTTGAGGGGCTTTGATCTACAAGCGCAATCTCGATTCATCAGCAAGAGGAGTTCGGATGGAGTCTTCAGCTTCGCCAGTGAACCAGCGTAAATCGTTCACAAGCCATCGGCTTCAGATGATCTATGAGCTAGAGGGTTTCTAGTTGAATCTTGAGTGACAGCAAGATAGTTCTTTAATTGGAGAAGTGAATCTGTTGTTTAGTTTTCAAATTTTACATTCGTTCTGAATTCTATTCTTCATAGTTTAATTTTGTATCCGATAACATTTTAGACACTGATCGGTCTGTTCGACCGTTCCAAGCATCATCTGATCAGTCTGTCGACCGATCAGGCTTGCATCTGATCGGACTGTCAACCGATCAGGTAGTCCCAGCTTAAATTCAGCCCTGTTTTGTTTAAGCTTGTCTTGTTTCAAATCCTACAACTCTGCAGTTTAGACACAAACTACTTACATTCAACCTTAATTCTCAAATTCACTTAGTTACAATTTCTTTGCACTCAATTTTAGTTTTGAATTCCAATCTTATCATTTCAAGTTGCAAGGTTTAATTGTCAATTAGTTTAAGTGTAGTTTTTGCAATCATATTTGCTTAGCTAAGTTTATTTTTTCACTGCTATTTCATTCTTATTTACAAAACAAACCCCCATATTATTAGAAAACCCAAAACATTTAACGACAACCAAATTCAAGCTTGATTCAAACACTCACAACTAGTCCTTAGAAAAATACGACCTGAGACCCCTATTCTACATTTAATTCTGTTAGCCAAGGGGTCTCAGTTATAAATTTCTAAATTTGAGGCTCATTTGTGTCACCTGTTGTGGCCCCATCAAATTTTTGGTGCTGTTACCAAGGAATACTAGTTGAGTTTGTTTGATTTATCTGTGTGCTTATTTTCATATCTTGTGATCGATTTTACTTGTTTCATTTTTCTATATACATTTGCTGCGATTTTATATTTGTTGTATGACCAGATCTCCAGGTGGTATTCTTGAAGAATTTGATCCTGAAATTGAGAGGACTTTCAGAGCAAGGAGGAACCAAATCAGTGTTTCAAAGGCTATTGATATTCTTCCTACTCAGTCTATTTCTGCTCATTCAGTCGATCCTATGGCAGACTACCAGAAAACCATGAAGGAACTTGCAGCACCTGATGATGCTTTCTAGTACTCCTGCATTGTCTACCCAGAGCTCACTGGAGACTTTGAGTTGACATCAGGACTCATCCACTTGTTGCCTAAATTTTAAGGACAGTCTGGAGAGGATCCCAACAGACACTTACATGAATTTCACGTAGTTTGCTCCACCATGAAGCCTCAGGAGATTTCAGAAGAAGATATTAAGCTGAGGGCATTTCCATTTTCCCTGACTGGAGCAGCTAAGGATTGGTTCTATTATCTACCTACTGGATACGTTTCTAGCTGGATTTCTATGAAGAAAGCATTTTTGGAGAAGTACTTCCCAGCCTCTAGAACTGGAATCATCAGGAAGAGTATTTGTGGCATACAACAAGTATTGGGAGAGACTCTATACGATTATTGGGAAAGATTCAACAAGCTTTGCTCTAGTTGCCCACAGCACCAGATTAGTGAGCAGCTCCTCATTCAGTATTTCTACGAGGGTCTACTCTAGATGGATAGGATTATGATTGATGCTGCAACTGGAAGAGCATTAGTAAACAAAACTCTAGACCAAGCTAGGGAGTTGATTTCAAACATGGTAGAGAATTCACAGCAATTTGGGAGTAAAGCTTTGTCCACTAGAGGAGTTAATGAGGTTCAGATGGTGTCTAATGAATAAAAGGAAATCAAGAATTCTTTGATGGAGCTTACTTCCCTGGTGAAGCAAATGACTCTAAACAATATGAGCCAAAATCAGAATTTTTCAGTACCTCCACCTTCAAGCCAAGTGATGAGGTTGTGTAGTATTTGCTCAAGCCAAGAACACAATTCGGATTTATGTCCTAACCTCCAACAAGATGAGACACTAGCGGCTTTGACTAGAGGATAATTTCAAGTTAAGAACAACCCCTACTCATCTACTTACAATCCGGGTTGGAGGGATCATCCAAATTTGAAGTATGGCAACTCTTTTTATCAGCAAAACCTATCACAACAACCCTATCAGCAGCCTCAACCGATTTTCCAGCAAAATCAGTAAGGGAAATAACAATTTCAGCCATTTTAGCAACCAAATCAGACTTTCCAACCATTTCAGCAACCCTATCAACAAAATCATCCACCTTTCCAAGGAAATCAGCAAGGGTTCCAAGGTAATCCGAATTTTTGTTAGATCGAGAGAACCGATAGAGGGGGGGGTGAATATCGGAAAACGTTTGGATTTAATAGATAGAGAAATTATGCAGCTGAAATTAAAACACACAACGCAAACACAAGTATTTTTACTTGGTTCGGAGCCTAGGTCGACTCCTACTCCAAGGCCCACGGTCGTTGACCGTTTTCTGCGGGCAATTCTATAAGTGCGTGAAAAATAGTTTACAGGAATTTTACAATTGCAGTATAGTAAACTTAAAGAAAAATTGCTCTTCGTTACCGACGTCCAATGTAGATTGAATCTTGGAGCGGAGGGACGTCGTCGGCTCGAGTTGGGAGGATTCTAGAGCAGTGCGCGAGAGAGAAGAGCGTAGAAGCGTTGAATCAAGTGTTGCTATGAAGCCTTGGTTCGAGGGTCTTTTTATAGGGCCTGGGGGCGCCCGGAACGTCGAGGGCGCCCCCCCACGTGTCGGTTGATCCACTCCCTTCTCGGTCAGCTCTGATCCCTTAAAACTTGGGATCAAGCTTTGACCGGGGTGCCCGGAACGCTGGCGGCGCCCGGATTGACCGGGTCAAACACTTATCCTCTTGGCTTCGCTGGAGCTGCTTCGGTAGCTTGACTTGGGGGCGCCCGTAGCGCTGGGGGCACCCGGGAGCAGCGGGGGCGCCCGGGACTGTAGCTGCAGAAGCAATTCTTTGCTTCATGTGTTTTGTGTTAACCTTGGGGGCGCCCGAGACACTCCGGGCGCCCTGGTCAGCTGTTGCCTCATTCCATTAAGGCTCTCTGAGCTGCAGACACTCATTCCTTCAGTCCTGCATCCAGGGTTAGTCCAAAATACCATGAAACAATAAGATGTTAGTTTATACAGCCTTAGCTGTCTTGGTTCTGACTTTGGGCCTCTAAAATGGAGCCCTAGGTCGAACAGACGCCTAATGTTCCCTCGACGGGGAACACGTCCTCACCTACTCCTCTCGGGAGAATGTACCTGATGCCAACCGCTCCTCTGGTTGGACTTTTGCCTAGCGGTCCTTTGCCAGGTCTTGGATACCAAGCTGTCCTTCACCCGGTGCCTAGCATTCCTTCGCCAGGTGTAAAGTCCCCGCCCTAAATCCTCTAAGGATTTGTGGCGTTACTTTAACATTCATAACATCTTTACTCATGCTTATATTTATACTACTTTATGCATCATATAGCGGAAGCATAACATCATTCATGTAATGTTAATCATGACTACTTCATGTATTCATTTCCATCTAAGCTTTAGAGGCATGCGATCATACAAGAGCGGAAGCATAAGACTTGAAAGCATGTAGATCATGCATGTACGTGAGAGCATGAAGCTTAGGGTTTAAAAACAAATTTTATACATGAGTAGGCCGAAACATGTATGGGCATCATAGCATTTAGGAGCAAGTTTCATGAAATGCATAATGTATGTAGAGTCCATGCGCATGATACAATATTGACAAGTAAGGATCTAAACATATGGAAGGTTTTAACATGATCGTGACATGCAACATGGGGAGCATAAGGGTGTTGAACATGAGAGGACTCAAACCAGCAAGTGATGGCCGAATATCATAAGTGATCTAAGCATAACTAGGCATGGCAAGTATGACAGAGTTTTAGTGGATCATGAGCATAAACAAGATAGTATGTTATGAGGGAAGTATCATATCAACTACTTTAGCATAATCAAATAGAGTGGTGTATCCATACAGTCAAGATGAAGACATCATATGTTCACAAGTATAGCAAAAACTTATCATGAAGTAGAGTAATGCCAAACATAAGAGCAATCTTAGAGTAGTGTGCAGAAGAAGGTGTATAACATCCTTAGGTTTCAAAATTGAAAACAAAACATAGAGCGAGCAAGATCTTTAATCCACCGTCACTATCACATTTCCCTTGCTCTTCTTCCTGCAGCTTCCTTAGTTAGTGTCCTGTAGCATAAGAACACTAAAACTATAAGCAACGCTTAGTAAGGCCTTGTCCTACTCACAAAACGTCGTCAATTCGTAAGCGTATCAAGTATAGCATAGAAGCATAACATGTTAAGCATAGAAGTCATTAAGCATGGTAAACATAACGTGTAAAGACATGGGATCATTAAGCATGGTAGACATAGTGAGCATAGTAATTTTATGAAAAGATTTCCTTTTGAAAACATATACATAGTACTTGAATATAACATAGTCATCTTTTGGGGTCCCCGGCTTGTACCCTTAGTTTTGTGCACATGAACCCTATTTAGGCACAAGGTAGCTAGCCTTGACCCAGAAGGGTTCCTTATTAGGCCTTCTTGAAAATCCTTCAGCCTGGGGGTCTCTAGGCCTTCTCAAAAAGTCCTTCAGCCTAGGACCCATCATGAACTCATTTAAGAGTTTGTGGTACAAGCCAATCATAAAGTAACATAGTTATCATGTACATTTCCCTTTTTAGCATGCTCTTAGTCCCTTCCTTTCAAGGGAGCATTACTTTAGGCCTTAGCCTTCATCATACATAAACTCATAATCCATGATAACTATTCATGCATTTCATTCATATCATAGTATAACATGCTTTCATGAAAAGTGAACATAAATAAGGTCCAAGGGTTCCCTTGGCCGAAAATCATCATCATGCATTCTTCACTTTCCTAGATCATACAAGCATGGTTCATGTCATTCAAAGCATGCAATATCATAAGCATTCATTAGGGTAGCATGGCATGTAAATAGGTTTAGGACCTAACCCTATTCTAGGGTTGGCCGAATGTTGTAAAGAGGTTGGACCTCTTGCATGGAGTTGTATTTCCTCATAATCATATCAAGCATCATGGAAGCAATCATAGCATGGGGATTTGTCCAAGGCCTAGCCCTAGTTTAGGGTTGGCCGAAACATACATGTCATCAAGAATTTATCATACAACATTCCATACATTGTGTAGCATTTAATCAAACATGTAGTAGCATATGGCACACCCTAACCCTTGGTTAGGGTAGTGGCCGAAACTTAAGAGGGCATCATGCAACTTATTCGCAAACAATTATGCTACAGGCGAGGGGCACTTACCTTTTTCGCTAAATCCTTAGGGTATACCCTTAACTTGGAGGGATGGTACCCTTAACTTGGAGGGATGGTACCCTTAACTTGGAGGGATGGTGCCCTTGGTCCTTGCCCTTGAGATCCTTGAATGCTCCTTGTCTTGCAAGAGGTACTCAAGGGAGTTTAGGGAGTGTCAACCCTAACCTTGGGTTTCGGCAACCACAAGGGGAGAGTGTTGCTTGGCTTCGGTGGAGAAGGGGAGAAGAAGGTGGCTTTCGGCCACTTGGGGGAGGGGAGGAAGATTAGTGTTTGGAGGGAGGAGTGGAAGGGGGCTCTCGGCAATAGCAAGAGGAGGGAATGAGTGATTGTGCTCTCACACTCTCCTCCCCCTTTTATACTTAGTGAAGAGGCATGGTGCCTCTTCACTAAGCACCCTTTCACCAAGGGGTGTTTCACCAAGAGTTTTCTTCCACCTCTTCACCTTCCTTAACCCTTAACAAGGATTTCCCTACTTCCTTCTCAACATCTTCTCCCCTGGTGAGATGGTCACCAAGTCTACTCCTCAAGGCTTTGCTTGCCAAGAGTACCAAGGTTCAATCCTTGGTGAGAGCACATTTTTGCTCCTCTTGGTTTTAATCAAGCATAAGCCCACTAAGCCCATTCCATTCCATATGATTTCATGAATTCGAATTCATGGAATCACATATGTGATTCATGAATCACATTTCACTCCTTATGTAATTTCATAATCCCTCTTAATCAAATCTTATAATCAATCATGAAATTACATACTTCGCATTTTGCATAATCACATCATAATGTAATCACATGAAATCATACTCTTATGCAATCACATGAAATCATCAATTAAAATTTATGCAATCGCATATAGGGGTTTTATGAAATCACATATTGGGACTTTTATTTCTTATCAAATAAAGTCGTACAATTGCATTGAGAAAAGAAAAACAAGCCCAAAAATTTGGGGCGTTACAATCCCCTACCCCTTATAGAAAGTTCGTCCTCGAACTAAAACAACTCGGGGTACTTGCGTTTCATTTCATCTTCTCTTTCCCAGGTGGCTTCTTCGAATTTCTGACTTTGCCACATGACCTTTACTAAGGGCACTTCCTTGCTCCTTAGTTTCTTAACCTCTCGGTCCAATATCTGAATGGGCCGACTCTCAAAGCTTAGGTCCTCCTGGATCTGAACCGTCTGTGGTTCGATCACCTGGTCTGGGTCGGGCGTGCACTTCTTAAGCAGAGAGACGTGGAACACGCTGTGAATCGCCGACATCTCCTGCGGTAGTTCCAGCTCGTAAGCTACCTGGCCAACTCTCTTTAGGACCTTATACGGCCCTACGTATCGCGGACTTAGTTTCCCTTTCTTCCCAAATCTCATAACTCCTTTCATAGGAGCCACTCGGAGGAAGACAAGGTCTCCAACTTGGAATTCCAGCGGCCTACGTCGCTTGTCCGCATAATTCTTCTGCCGGCTCTGGGCAGTCTCGATCCTTTGACGAATGTTCTGTATAGCCCGGGTGGTGTCATCAATAAAGTCGGTCTGGAGTCCCATTTCCTTCTTTTCACCACCTCATGCGCGCATCTCCCGAGAGGCAGAATGATGCGCATTTGACCTTCTCTTGCTCGGGCCAGTCGAGCAATTCCATGGTGCTTTCTATCGTTTTGAACCAGGCCTGCGCGTCCCAGGGTTCACCAGCACCGGAGAAACTTTCCGGTTTTAGCCTTTGCCATTGGATGAGGTAAGCCTCGGGTCGGGCTACCGTGGCAGGGGCGACCGGTGGTGTTGGCGTAACCAGGGTTGCGTCTGGGATGACTGTCTGGTTTACCGATGGTGGAGTGGTAGGGTTCCCTTGCTGACCCATCAGATTAGCGATGATCAGTTGTTGTTCCGTGATTTGGCGTTGTAGTTCTGTCACTACATGTGCCAGATCTGGAGGGGGTACAGTCTCATTGCGCGGTGGTAGCGCCGTCTCAGTGAGTGGTGGAGGGGCAGTCCCGTTAAGACGGGTACTACGTCTTCTAGCCATCTTCATAAGAGATAGGACTAGTATAAGGTAAGGGTTATTCCTATATCCATGCATGCACATATTACCAAGCATAAAAGAAAAAGTAGGTTTAGAATCTTACTTGGAAGCAGCAGGTTGAGAGCTTTGAGGAGTGTGATAGTGGTGAGGTAGACTTTGCTCTGATACCAACTGTAAAGTCCCCGCCCTAAATCCTCTAAGGATTTGTGGCGTTACTTTAACATTCATAACATCTTTACTCATGCTTATATTTATACTACTTTATGCATCATATAGCGGAAGCATAACATCATTCATGTAATGTTAATCATGACTACTTCATGTATTCATTTCCATCTAAGCTTTAGAGGCATGCGATCATACAAGAGCGGAAGCATAAGACTTGAAAGCATGTAGATCATGCATGTACGTGAGAGCATGAAGCTTAGGGTTTAAAAACAAATTTTATACATGAGTAGGCCGAAACATGTATGGGCATCATAGCATTTAGGAGCAAGTTTCATGAAATGCATAATGTATGTAGAGTCCATGCGCATGATACAATATTGACAAGTAAGGATCTAAACATATGGAAGGTTTTAACATGATCGTGACATGCAACATGGGGAGCATAAGGGTGTTGAACATGAGAGGACTCAAACCAGCAAGTGATGGCCGAATATCATAAGTGATCTAAGCATAACTAGGCATGGCAAGTATGACAGAGTTTTAGTGGATCATGAGCATAAACAAGATAGTATGTTATGAGGGAAGTATCATATCAACTACTTTAGCATAATCAAATAGAGTGGTGTATCCATACAGTCAAGATGAAGACATCATATGTTCACAAGTATAGCAAAAACTTATCATGAAGTAGAGTAATGCCAAACATAAGAGCAATCTTAGAGTAGTGTGCAGAAGAAGGTGTATAACATCCTTAGGTTTCAAAATTGAAAACAAAACATAGAGCGAGCAAGATCTTTAATCCACCGTCACTATCACATTTCCCTTGCTCTTCTTCCTGCAGCTTCCTTAGTTAGTGTCCTGTAGCATAAGAACACTAAAACTATAAGCAACGCTTAGTAAGGCCTTGTCCTACTCACAAAACGTCGTCAATTCGTAAGCGTATCAAGTATAGCATAGAAGCATAACATGTTAAGCATAGAAGTCATTAAGCATGGTAAACATAACGTGTAAAGACATGGGATCATTAAGCATGGTAGACATAGTGAGCATAGTAATTTTATGAAAAGATTTCCTTTTGAAAACATATACATAGTACTTGAATATAACATAGTCATCTTTTGGGGTCCCCGGCTTGTACCCTTAGTTTTGTGCACATGAACCCTATTTAGGCACAAGGTAGCTAGCCTTGACCCAGAAGGGTTCCTTATTAGGCCTTCTTGAAAATCCTTCAGCCTGGGGGTCTCTAGGCCTTCTCAAAAAGTCCTTCAGCCTAGGACCCATCATGAACTCATTTAAGAGTTTGTGGTACAAGCCAATCATAAAGTAACATAGTTATCATGTACATTTCCCTTTTTAGCATGCTCTTAGTCCCTTCCTTTCAAGGGAGCATTACTTTAGGCCTTAGCCTTCATCATACATAAACTCATAATCCATGATAACTATTCATGCATTTCATTCATATCATAGTATAACATGCTTTCATGAAAAGTGAACATAAATAAGGTCCAAGGGTTCCCTTGGCCGAAAATCATCATCATGCATTCTTCACTTTCCTAGATCATACAAGCATGGTTCATGTCATTCAAAGCATGCAATATCATAAGCATTCATTAGGGTAGCATGGCATGTAAATAGGTTTAGGACCTAACCCTATTCTAGGGTTGGCCGAATGTTGTAAAGAGGTTGGACCTCTTGCATGGAGTTGTATTTCCTCATAATCATATCAAGCATCATGGAAGCAATCATAGCATGGGGTTTGTCCAAGGCCTAGCCCTAGTTTAGGGTTGGCCGAAACATACATGTCATCAAGAATTTATCATACAACATTCCATACATTGTGTAGCATTTAATCAAACATGTAGTAGCATATGGCACACCCTAACCCTTGGTTAGGGTAGTGGCCGAAACTTAAGAGGGCATCATGCAACTTATTCGCAAACAATTATGCTACAGGCGAGGGGCACTTACCTTTTTCGCTAAATCCTTAGGGTATACCCTTAACTTGGAGGGATGGTACCCTTAACTTGGAGGGATGGTACCCTTAACTTGGAGGGATGGTGCCCTTGGTCCTTGCCCTTGAGATCCTTGAATGCTCCTTGTCTTGCAAGAGGTACTCAAGGGAGTTTAGGGAGTGTCAACCCTAACCTTGGGTTTCGGCAACCACAAGGGGAGAGTGTTGCTTGGCTTCGGTGGAGAAGGGGAGAAGAAGGTGGCTTTCGGCCACTTGGGGGAGGGGAGGAAGATTAGTGTTTGGAGGGAGGAGTGGAAGGGGGCTCTCGGCAATAGCAAGAGGAGGGAATGAGTGATTGTGCTCTCACACTCTCCTCCCCCTTTTATACTTAGTGAAGAGGCATGGTGCCTCTTCACTAAGCACCCTTTCACCAAGGGGTGTTTCACCAAGAGTTTTCTTCCACCTCTTCACCTTCCTTAACCCTTAACAAGGATTTCCCTACTTCCTTCTCAACATCTTCTCCCCTGGTGAGATGGTCACCAAGTCTACTCCTCAAGGCTTTGCTTGCCAAGAGTACCAAGGTTCAATCCTTGGTGAGAGCACATTTTTGCTCCTCTTGGTTTTAATCAAGCATAAGCCCACTAAGCCCATTCCATTCCATATGATTTCATGAATTCGAATTCATGGAATCACATATGTGATTCATGAATCACATTTCACTCCTTATGTAATTTCATAATCCCTCTTAATCAAATCTTATAATCAATCATGAAATTACATACTTCGCATTTTGCATAATCACATCATAATGTAATCACATGAAATCATACTCTTATGCAATCACATGAAATCATCAATTAAAATTTATGCAATCGCATATAGGGGTTTTATGAAATCACATATTGGGACTTTTATTTCTTATCAAATAAAGTCGTACAATTGCATTGAGAAAAGAAAAACAAGCCCAAAAATTTGGGGCGTTACACCAGGTCTTTAGTCCCAAGCTGTCCTTCGCCTGGTGCCTAGCAGTCCTTCGCTAGGGCATTGTATCCTGGCATTCCTATGCCAGGTGCCTAGCAGTCCTTCGCTAGGGCTTTGTATCCTGGCATTCCTACGCCAGGTGCCTAGAAGCCCTTCGCTAGGACTTTGTTTCCTGGCAGTCCTTCGCCAGGTGCCTAGCAACCCTTCGCTAGGACTTTTCCTGCACACTTGAGTAACATCGTTAGATCACCAATATCACTTAACTTTGAATCCTTTGCCAATATCAAAACAAGGTTCGATATGGTGCTTCCTGCACCAACAATCTCCCCCTTTTTGATTTATGGCAACACAATTCAAAGTTATGTAAAAAACATATACAGTTTAAGCAAAAAGATAAAAACACAATGAAGTATGAACAGAATAGATTTTAAAAAAAAATTCATTATTTCTCATACTCCCCCTAAAACCCTGAATTCTTGTGTTAAAACACTTAACTTTGACCTTTCCTCCCCCTTTGACATATATCAAAAACATACATGGGTGAAAAGGTTTCTAATAGAGAGCTTTGAGTTTGTGTAAAACTTCTAAGTTTTTTGACAAAGTGTTTTAAAAAGCATTTGCATAAAAACTTTTTACACTTAGACAATTTTCCATTTTGCAAACCTAAATTTTGTTTAAAAAAAGGCTTTTACTTACAAGGCTCTGAAAAAAGGAATTTTACTTAGGCCAAATTTTGAAGTCAAATTTCAAAAAAAAAATCAACTTTGAGAATTGAAAAAAAATTTGTTTTTAAAATAATTTGCACACTTAGACGAATTTGCTTGGAAATACTTTATGTATTTTGAAAAACAAAATTTGTAAAGCTTCTAGACAAGTTTTTCACCAAAAAAAACTCTACTTAGAAACATTTGCTAAAATTTTCAACTAGTTTTTGCTCAGACAAATTTTGTTCACTAAGAAGAATTTTACTTAAGAAAAAAACATGCACTTAAGAAATTTTGAAATACTTAGAAATGCTTAGAAAATTTTGAAGCACTTTTAAACAAAATTTCCTTTCTCTCCCCCTTAATGTGAAATTCTTCTCCTTCTGTTTTAGACCATTTCTAAGTTTAGTTTTGAAAAAGATATTTTGAAAAACTTCTGAGTATCACAAAGGAAATTCTTAGTTAAGAGCAACTCGAAGATTTTAATAAAGTTTCTTTAAAAAGGAAAAAGATTAAGGAGAAAGTTTGTGTATCAGAGCCTATGAATTTTGAAAACATAAAAATACTTAGTATAATTCTCGAAAGCACAGCAAAAAGCTTAAATTTCCAGATTAAATCCATTTTGAAGAGTATTGTGAAGTTCTGAAAAATATTTTGTAAAAAAAAAATTTCATTAAAAAATTTAGAAAAGATTTTTCAAGTACTTTTGAGATAAATTATGATTTGAAATACATAAGTACTTTTAGAAAAGTATTAGACTTTGAAAAATATGAGTAATTTTTGAAACGTATTAGACTTTGAAAAAATATAAGTAATTTTTGAAACGTATTAGACTTTGAAAAATATAATATTTTACTTGACTAGGTTTCTTTTCCAGTTTGACACAATCCTAGGAAGCCTTGTTGACTACAAGGACATTTTCCTAAGTGTACTGGAAATTCTCCAACCCAAGTAAAAATTATTTCAAAAATAATTTCATAAGCCACAACAATAATAGCATTTTGAAAGACTTATATTTTCAGCAAGGATTTTGAAGATATAGTTCATGAAAATATGTTATTAAATAATTTCAAAACAGATAATTATTAATAAAAACTTTTCAGAAATTCTTCTTTTGATTCAGCCTCCCCCTAAATTTGACATATCCTAGGAGTCCTAGTAGATTATGTAGTGGACCTTCCTCTGTGTATTTAGGGTTTACCAAAATCAAAAGAATAACTTTGAAGTATGATAATTTTTAAGAAGATAATTTTTGAAAACACAACTTGGAATGATAGCATAGTTTTCGAAAATCATTTTGAAATGATGATAATTTTTCAAAGAGATGGTAATATACGAGGGTTTTTGAATCAAATTTTTGAAAACCTTATTTTGAGATGATAGTGGGTTTTAGAGCATAAGGTTTTTGAAAAAATCTGAATTTTTCGAAAAAAAGAAACAAAAAAACTCCCCCTGTATCTGACACTGTCTGACTTTATCTAAGTACCTTAAGGGACTTCAGTGTGGACCAGGTTTGACTATGTTGACTAGGGTTTGACTATGTTGACTATGTTTGACCAAACTATGACTGAATCAAACAAGCCCTAGATTCTCTTTAAAGCAAGTCTATTGTGATTTAACATGAAATTCAATATTTTGAAAAAACTGTTAGAGTTGGAAACGTAGGGTACAGTAAACTGAATTAATTTGAAAAATAGAGATAATTTTGAATAACTTTTGAAAACATTTTTTTATTTAAAAGGATAGTGAATTATGCATTTAGGTCCTAGATGTCTCACCCAGTTCTACGTGGTCAAGCATGTTAACCTTATGGGTTGTGTGAGACAAATATTTTGAAAATAAATAATTGAAAATTATTAAATTGAATTTTGAGAATAATTAATTAAGTTGAATTTGAGAATAATTAATTGAATTATTTTGAATTTGATTAAATTGATTTAATTAAGATTTAATAGAATTTAATTGATTTAATTGAATTTAATTGACTTAATTAAGATTTAATTGAATTTAATTGACTTAATTAAGATTTAATTGAATTTAATTGATTTAATTAAGATTTAATTTATTGATTTAATTAAGATTTAATTGAATTTAATTGATTTAATTAAGATTTAATTGATTGGGTTGGACTCAACTTTTAGGTCCTAAGCATCTCACCCATTTCTAAGTCACAAAACAGGATATCCTTAACTGTTTTGTGAGATGCATTAATTTTATCTTTGATGTTAACACTATGATTTAATTGAAGCTTCTGTTAGATTCGAGTTTAACAAATAATAATTTAAAAGTGAGTTTCGATAATTGGCTTCCAGGTCTTGGCGAGGCACAGAGGCCTTCTTTGGCCGTAGCCTTATTGGATCAACAACCCTTTCCTAGACAAAGCCTTTTAAAGAAAGATCATTTTCAAATCATTGTTTGACACACTCTGGTCTAACTAGCTTAGGATTCGGAGAGGTAGGTTCGGCTAGTTCCACCGGACAAGAAAGACCAAATAAGGTACTCCTTACCCTACTTGATTCCTTAGTCAGGCTTCCCTAACGTACTATCATCAAACCTTATCCTAATACTAGGTTGTTCAAGTTTTAATTAATCAGGTTAGTCCTTAAACTAACCAATCCTAATTTTAAGCAAAAAAATAAAAAGCAACATACAATTAAAGCAAACAAGAAGAAAATGATCTAAGTTACATCATAATCGAAATAAAACTTTGGTTTTTTAAAATCAGCATAGTTGTGAATTAAATTTTCTAACGTATTAACCTTAACTAATTTATAAGATTCAATCATATTATTTGTGGTAAATAATGGATTTTGAAATACTGTAAATTTACCTCTAAATTTCTTTATGGAGGTCTCCCCCTTGATTTTAGTCATCTTTCTTTTGCTTAATTGTTTCTTCAGTAATTTGTAGTGGTCGCGAGTCAACCGGACCAGTTTGGGTCGATCTCCTCCATTGTCTTCTGATTCCGAGTCTGAGTCGGACTCAGGTACAGGTTGAGGCTTCTTCTTTGATGGTTCTCTTGGAGCTTTTCCTGCAATAGAAATTACACCTTCCTCGACCATTACAACATTTGTTTGATTACTTAATTGTAATTCAAAAAAAGATTCGAAATTGGTTACCATTTTTGTCTCAGTCAATTCGTCTTCTGACTTTGGTTTGGATTTGTGTTCAAACTCTGACTCGGCTATTTGTGCTTGGGCCGAAAATGCAAAATCTTCTTGGATCTCAATATTGGAGCTCTCTTCGTGTAGATTGATTAACTTTTCCCACATCTCCTAGGCACAGTTGAAGGATCCGACCTGCTTCAGTTCTTCTTTGGTCAGGCCGCATTGTAAGATTGCTGTAGCCCTTGCATCTGTCTCGATCATCCTCAGAGTTGGTTCATCTAGTTTGTCCCAAGTGATCGATGTTCATTCTTCTGTGGGGAATGTGAACCCCGTTTGGATTATCAACCATAAATCCAGATTGACCTTCAGGTGGGATTCCATTAGACTTCTCCAGGAGTTGAAATTTTCACCAGAGAAGAGCGGTGGACGGGCACTATTCCATTCTTGGTTGGCCATTTAGTTTAAACCTCGTACACAAGAGAAACAACAGAAATGTACCAAGACTTGGTCTTGGATTAGTAGTGCGGGAGAGAGAAGAAATAGCCCAAAAAAAAATATTATACAAATTTCGAGGCAGAATAATAATAAAATAATAATAAAAAGTTTGAGACAAATTTTTTGAAAATGTTACTTTTGTCAATTTTGAAAAGAAATAACCATTCAAAGTTGAAAATTTTGCTCAAATTAAAGTAACACGTATTCTGAGAAAAATATTAAAATAATAATAAAAAAAAGTTTATGACAAATTTTCAAAAATTAATCGTTTTATTAATTTCAATGAATGGTGAAAAAATGAAAATTCAAAATTGAAAAAGGGCCTGGGGCGCCAAACTCGATTAATCGTTTTAAATCCACTCACAGATATTATTTATTTGAAAATAAAAAGCGAAAAAGATCGAGTGGTGTTGCACCAAACTCGATTAACGAGAAAGATTAAAAAATATATAAAATAATTTCAAAAATCTGAAAAACTCTCAAATTGGTGGTTGCACCAAATTTGAGCTTCCCCGCTCTGATACCACTTGTTGGATCGAGAGAACCGATAGAGGGGGGGTGAATATCGGAAAACGTTCGGATTTAACAGATAGAGAAATTATGCAGCGGAAATTAAATCACACAATGCAAACACAGGTATTTTTACTTGGTTCGGAGCCTAGTTTGACTCCTACTCCAAGGCCCACGGTCGTCGACCATTTTCTGTGGGCAATTCTATAAGTGCACGAAAAACAGTTTACAGGAATTTTACAATTGCAGTATAGTAAACTTAAAGAAAAATTGCTCTTCGTTACCGACGTCCAATATAGATTGAATCTTGGAGCGGAGGGACGTCGTCGGCTCGAGTTGGGAGGATTCTGGAGCAGTGCGCAGGAGCAGAAGAGCGTAGAAGCGTTGAATCAAGTGTTGCTCTGAAGCCTTGGTTCGAGGGTCTTTTTATAGGGCCTGGGGGCACCCGGAACGTCGAGGGCGCCCCCCCCCCCTCCCACGTGTCAGTTGATCCACTCCCTTCTCGATCAGCTCTGATCCCTTAAAACTTGGGATCAAGCTTTGACCGGGGCGCCCGGAACGCTGGTGGCGCCCGGATTGACCGGGTCAAACACTTATCCTCTTGGCTTCGCTGGAGCTGCTTCGGTAGCTTGACTTGGGGGCGCCAGAGCGCTGGGGGCACCCGGGAGCAGCGGGGGCGCCCGGGAGCACGGGGGCACCCGGGACAGTAGCTGCAGAAGCAATTCTTTGCTTCATGTGTTTTGTGTTAACCTTGGGGGCGACCCATTCTTTCGTATCAGTACCTTTTGCTAGTAAGTTACAGGTGCCTACAGAGAGTTGGGAGTCCAGATTCCTGACAACTCTCCCTTCAGGGGAAATCATGGAGTCCACCCAGAGGCTCCGGGCTGTGCCAATCAAGATTTCAGACCGAGAGCTATATGTCGATCTGATAGTCCTTGCGATGCAGGACTTCGACATCATACTGGGCATGGATTTCCTCAGTAAGTACAACGCTTCAGTGGACTGCCGTAGAAGGAAGGTGGTTTTCAGCCCAGAAGGAGAACCACCATTCGAATTTCAAGGAGCCTCAAGGAGGAAGACTCAGAAATTTCTCTCAGCCTTGGCAGCCCACCAGATGCTAGAGCAAGGGTGTGCTGGTTTTCTTGCACACATAGTGGAATCAGAAGCAAAGGAAGAACTCAAGCAGGAGGATGTACGGGTAGTCTGCGAATATCCAGAAGTGTTCCCAGAAGAATTACCTGGACTACCTCCCAACCGAGAAGTGGAATTCGAGATCGAGCTAGTGCCCGGTACCGGTCCGGTCTCGAAGGCCCCATATCGTATGTCTCCAGCAGAGTTAAAGGAATTACAAGAGCAACTCCAGGAGCTACTAGACAAGGGCTTCATTCGCCCGAGTCATTCACCCTGGGGAGCTCCTGTACTATTCGTCAAGAAGAAGGATGGATCTATGCGTCTGTGCATAGACTACAGAGCTCTGAATAAGGTAACCATCAAGAACAAGTACCCCCTTCCTAGAATAGATGATTTATTTGATCAACTCAAAGGAGCTACAGTGTTCTCAAAAATAGACCTGCGTTCTGGGTATCATCAGCTAAAGGTTAAAGAAAGTGACATCCCCAGGACGGCCTTCAGGACAAGATACGGCCACTACGAATTTGTAGTGATGCCTTTTGGAGTAACCAATGCTCCAGTAGTCTTCATGGAGCTGATGAACCACATCTTCAGGGAGTATCTCGATAAATTCGTCATTGTATTTATTGATGATATTCTCATATACTCACAGACTCCAGAGGACCATGCTACCCACTTGAGGATAGTGCTGCAGATCCTTCAGCAGGAGAAGCTCTATGCAAAATTCTCAAAGTGTGAGTTTTGGCTAGATCAGGTGACCTTCCTGGGTCACATTGTATCCAAAGAAGGCATTCAAGTTGATCCAGCCAAGATAGAAGCAGTCAGCAACTGGTGTAGACCCAAGAATGCCAGCGAGATCAGAAGCTTCTTAGGCCTGGCAGGATATTACAGAAAATTTGTGGAGGATTTTTCCAAGATAGCCTCTCCACTCACAGCCTTGACCAGAAAGAACAAGAAGTTTGAATGGTCAGATAAATGCGAGCACAGTTTTCTAGAGCTGAAGAAGAGACTGACCAGTGCTCCCATCCTGACTATTCCAGAGAGTGACAAGGCCTTTGACATCTACAGTGATGCATCCAAGATGGGCCTTGGAGCTGTCCTCATGCAAGATGGTAAAGTAATAGCATATGCCTCCAGACAGCTCAAGGACTATGAGAAGAATTACCCTACCCATGACCTTGAGCTAGCAGCTGTGGTTTTTGCACTGAAGCTTTGGAGACACTACCTGTATGGAGTGCAGTGCAGGATCTTCACAGACCATCAGAGTTTGAAGTACTTCTTCACTCAGAAGGACCTGAATATGAGGCAGTGCAGGTGGCTAGAGTTGGTCAAGGATTATGACTGTGAAATCCTCTACCACCCAGGTAAAGCTAATAAAGTGGCAGATGCACTGAGCAGAAAAACCTGTGCAGCACTGATGTCCCTATCATCACTGTCTCTACCACTTCAGAAAGAAATAAAAGATTTTGGAGTCGAAGTAATAGTTGGGCAATTTTCTGCATTGACCCTAGAGTCAACCCTGCTTAAAGATATACAAGAAAAGCAAGATCAAGACCCAGAGATCCAGAAGATCAAGCAGGGGATCCAAGAGGCAGAAAATTCAGAGTTTCGAGTATCAGACAGAGGCATCCTCTATTTTGGAGACCGCCTTTGCGTCCCCAATGATGAGGAACTAAGAAAGAATATTTTAGAAGAAGCCCACAGTACCCCGTACTCTATGCATCCTGGTTCTACTAAGATGTATCAAGATTTAAAGAAAGGATTCTGGTGGTCTGGACTCAAGCGAGACGTGGCCAGATATATCAGTACCTGCTTGACCTGCCAGAGAGTCAAAGCAGAGCACCAGAGACCAGGAGGAGTTCTACAGCCACTTCCCATTCCAGAGTGGAAGTGGGAAGAAATATCCATGGACTTTATCACAGGTCTTCCAAGAACCACCCATGGACATGATGTAATTTGGGTGATAGTGGACAGGTTGACCAAGTCTGCCCACTTCCTAGCCATCAAGTTATCGCATTCGGTAGAGCAGTTAGCACAGCTGTACGTGAGAGAAGTAATCAGGCTTCACGGAGTTCCGAAGTCGATCGTGTCTGACAGAGATGGGCGATTCACCTCCCATTTTTGGAAGTGTGTTCAGGACGCCCTAGGCACCAGACTTCAGTTCAGCACAGCTTTCCATCCCCAGACAGATGGACAAACAGAGAGAGTAAATCAGATTTTAGAAGACATGCTCAGGGCTTGTGCATTGGACTTTAAAGGTAGTTGGTGCAAATTTCTGTGCTTAGCTGAGTTTGCCTACAACAATAGCTATCAGGCCACCATCGGGATGGCACCTTATGAGGCATTATATGGCAGGAAATGTAGATCACCCATATGTTGGCAAGAAGCTGGTGAGAAGAAAGAGATGGAGTCAGGACTAGGCAGCCAGACTGAGCTTATAGATGAGATCGCTCAGGCTATCCAGACGATCCGCCAGAGGATTGAGACTGCCCAGAGTAGACAGAAAAGTTATGCTGACACACGCCGCAGGCCACTTGAATTCCAAGTTGGAGATTCAGTATTTCTCAAGGTCGCTCCCATGAAGGGAGTGGTGAGATTTGGCAAGAAGGGCAAGCTAAGTCCTCGCTACATAGGACCCTACAAGATCATAAAGAGGGTTGGTAAGGTAGCATATGAGCTGGACTTACCAGAGGATATGTCAGCTATCCACAGTACCTTTCATGTCTCTATGCTAAGAAGTGTATTCACGACCCTAGCCAAGTGATTCAGCCTCAGTCAGTACAGATCCAAGAAGATCTTAGCTATGAGAGCAGACCGACACAGATAGTGGACAAAGCAGTTAAAAGATTAAGAAATAAAGAAGTGCCACTAGTGAAGGTCATCTGGCAGAATCAAAAGCATGAAGAGGCTACTTGGGAACGTGAGGACAGCATGAGAGAGAGATATCCAGAATTATTCTAAGTTCGAGGACGAACTTTTATAAGGTATGGGGGATTGTAACGCCCCAAAATTCCCATTTTTAGTTCTTAAAGTCCTTAGAATTATTTAAAAATGGTTTAGAAATATTCTAGATATTTTTAGGAATTTTTAGAATATTTTTATGGAATTTTCCGAGTCCGTTTAGTATTTAAAAAAAAAAAGAAAGAAAGCCAAAAAAGGAAAAACCACTTAAGCGCAGCCGAGTTCGAACCCGCGAACCAACAGGTAACCAGAAACGCGCGCAACCAGCTGGCTAGGGTATCAAGCACAGCAAAGGAAGGAGAAACTATATTTAAGGTGCAGTTAGGTTAATCCGCCCCATAAGTATAAATAGAAAATTTAAAGAGAGAAGTTGGGATTTCTCTCAAACCCTTTCGGCCAACACCCTTGCGCCGACCCTCTCCCTCTCCTCTCTGTGCGCACGCCAACCCAAGCTCTAGGGGGCCGGTCAAAGCTCTTCTCCAAGAGATTTTCTAATATTTGGAATCCCGCGACGAGAGGGAACGCGTAGGTGCGAAATTCTCCGAGATCTCAAGTTTCTTCCGGTCCTAGACGTCAATCTTGGTTGTAAGTCCAAGATATCAATGTAAGTACTGCTCACCTGCAGTAAGAGGCGGTTTTTCCGCGAGAATTTCCTTTAAAAGTTTTTAAAGAGATATTTCCTTTTGTTTCAGTTTTTGCATGTAATCTTAGTTCCTTATATGCTTGTATATGTTTGATAAGCACCCTATATGAGATTGGGACCAAGAAAAGCTATGAGAAAAGAAAAGAAGAGATAAAGATAAGAAAAGAAAAGGCCAAGCCTTAAGAAATCCCGAAAAGTCAAGACTTAGGGATTTTAGCACGCAAGGTGCTCCAGAAATGCCAAGGCATTTACAGATAAGAAGAAAAGAAAGAAAAGCTATTTTATTTTTCTAAGACCAGTACCCCGGCGTCCAAGGGCGTCGTTAAAGAAATCCAGGTGTCCAATTCCAAGGTCTTGGCCCTGGTAGACCAAGGTCTGCTCTATTAGGATTGGTGGCTCGCTACCCCAACCTTTTAGGGAACGCGCATGAGATGGTACTTACGTCTTCAGTGGATCCAAGTGATTATTATTTTTAAGTATATGCTTTAGCAAAGTTTCCTAAAGTTTCAGAAAGTTTTCAAAAGTTAAAGAATAGCTAAAGTTTCAAGTTGAGCCAAGAAAAGTAAATTGAGATTTATTATTGCTTGAGTATGCATGTTTGAGCTATACATGTTCGTAGTTTTCTTTCAAGCATATTAGTATCTCATATGATGTTCAGTTTGATCTAGAAGCATGTTTGCATATTTCGAGTTTTGTGAGCTAGATAGTACTTACTAAGCTTTTGCTTACTAGTTGCATTTCCT